>JAKZZE010000038.1:0-324746 GCA_024220505.1 Rhizopus arrhizus | reverse complement strand
TAATAGAAGAATTCATTCAAAAAAATGAGATATTTGCAGATAATAAAGTGAGAAAAAAGAAAGGAATAGTACTTGAAACTAGTGAATGAGTCTCTATGTAACCTCTTTATTAGATTTCAAGACGAGAGAGAGAACCCATTTAATCAAACTACGCCTTTATATAGGAAATGAAATTATTCAGGGACCGAAGTGAGTTCAGGTCAATTTTAGTATTGAGCTTGAACAATATAAACATTGTATATGAGCTTTTAAGGAATATGTAATAAGTAATATTATGTATTCAGTACTTGTTATTTCTTATATAAGATCTGAGTAATCTCATACGAATAATAGTATTTAATGAGGTAAATACGACATCCAAGTCCTTGAATCCTTTGAATCCTTACGTCTTTGAATCCTTGGGCTCGGCTTTTTTTTTTCTTTTTTCTTTTTTGAAAAATTTTAAAGTTCCACAAGGTTAATTGATGTATTTTTAGATTAGATGCTGCTATTCTGCTGACATTAGGTAAGTCAAATACACTTTTAAAACGCTACAAGCAAAGAAATATCATATTTGTTATTATTATTTTATTTAAATAAAAAAAAAAAGCTATTTTTTATAAACAAAATCCCTATTTTTTGTGTATAAAGTAATATTTATTGCAATATGAATGGTCAATAAAGAAGTATATAAGCTATATGAGTGGTTCATAAAGAAGTATATAAGCTATATAAGTGGTTCATAAAGAAATATATAAGCAATATGAGTGGTCAATAAAGAAGTATATAAGGCAATAGGAGTGTTCGATGAAGAAGTATATAAGGCAATATGAGCGGTCGATAAAAGAACAAAAAGACATATAAAGTAATGTTTTAAAACGTACCATTCGTTGCCCAAACGTTGACTATCATTGATTGAAACGTAAAAAATGCTTCAGTAAAAGAACACTAAATGACCTCCTCTTGCTTGCGTAAAAGTTATTTAACGATTACTGCTCTGCCTCGAAAATCGTTTAAAACAGCAAAAAAATTCCGCGGATTTGCGTTAAACTTCGCGTAGTTGCGCTCATTTATGCTAAAAAACTACGTTTAATATCTCCAATTATTTGCAGTGTCCACTGCACCCAATCACCGTTATCCAAGTTGATAAAGTTGATCTTTTTTGATAGTGGTAATTCTATTAAATGAGTGAGAACTCGGATTTAAATGTTAGAAAGCTGATTTTTATATCAGAAGAAAGCTTGAAGAAAGTAGATTGTAAATCTATAAAAATAATCAAAAGTATATAATATGTTTGTTGAATAAAAAGACATTGTATTTTTTAAAAAAAAATAATTTTCTGTTGTGCTACATGATGCCATACAAGATTACAAATTGGGAAGACTATGCTTTTTCAACTTCAGTGCAATGTTTTTTAACTTCAACAAAGATCGAAAACACAGTTCTATTGGCCTACAAGCTCGGAAATCCAAGTGATTGAGTCATGGCGTTTTCTTTTCAAGCATTCTTCGGCTCTCATGTGTATTTTACCAAAAAAAAAAACTTGTTTAATACAAAAGGAGATTTATTTTGGTTACTAATGAACAAAAAAAAAAAAAAAAAAAAAAAGAAAGAGTAAAGAGGCACATATGAATAAGAGGGATGAAACTTATATAAGTGCATAATATCTATAATAATAAGTATAGAAGTATGTGTTTATAAATTGGAACAAAAAAAAAGAATGTGAATATAGTAGAAAATTTAAAAGATTGAATAAAATATATAAAAAAAAGAAGGATTCTTTTGGCTCTAAAGAAGTTGATCATGTTTTAAAGCTGAAAAAGATATGTTTTAAATAGTAAGATCATGTCATAAAAAAAAAACAGAGTATTTTTGATAATCATTTTTATTTTTTGAGAGTAGAAAAAAAGGCGGCAACGGAATGAATGTCTATTATGCTACACGTCTTGAGATTTCTATGAAAAGGTTAAAAAAAAAAGAAAAGTATATTGTTACTGAGTACTTTTGAAAAAAAAAAAAAATTACATTCCCAGCATTGACATTACAAAAGGATCTCCATTCAATGTATTGTTTAAACTTGAATAAAAAAAAGCAGCGTTTTAAATTTGGGTTTAAAAAAAAAGTACTTTAGAAATTTTCATTAAAAAAAAAAACAAAAGTGGACCAAATATGACGAAGGTGGAAAGCATCAAACAGAAATCTAAAAAAGATTCAAAGCCCATAATATAAACGGCAAACTGACTTTATCTGCAACCAAATCTACTATCCAGCGATTGCTGGTATGATGTAAGTATCCTGGCTACACCAATCAAAAGCTTTTGTTTTATTTTTAGAATTTCAACTGAATTTCAATACTCCTTGGCTGTTGCTTTTGAAATATATAAGCGCGTAAAACAATAGATCAAGTTTATAAAATAATCTTTTATTATATTTACAATGAACTCTTCAACCCAATACAGATTTAAATGCTACTGTAGCCAATGCTCTGCAGGAGAAATTGGCAAGTACCAATTGGTTACTCGATCGACTCTTGCTCGCCATAAAAAAAAAGAAGCTGCTAAATGTAGTTTACTTACATTTAGATAGTATTTTTACTGACGCGTTATATAAATAGATGAAGCAGAAAAGGTTCAAGAAGTTGATGCCAATAATGAGATAATTGAAGCAAATAAAAATGATTCTGATGAAGACAACGCAGAAGACGTTTCAAATTGGGAAGTGATTGAAAACGATGAAGTGAATTTATCTGACAGTATGGATATTGTTGAATTTGATATGCCTCAAGGTAATTATTTCCTAGAAGTGGGTTACTTTTATGAAGAATGCATAACTTACATTGTTAAATTTTTAGTTGAAATCAAGGGATTCCAAAATGATATTGTTGCTTTTATTGCTGTCTTCTTGACATACTTCCAGTTATTTTTCATATCCGAATATGCTGCTGAAGTGGTAATGAAATTTGCGAATGATCTTGCTTTTCTCTTAAACCATCAACCAATTTTTCCCGCAAAATTGGATACCATGCGTAATGCTGTTGGAATCGATTATACTTACAAGGGCATGTTTCGCCTTGTTGTCTGTCCCGAATGCCATACCCTGTATCAGCCTGAAGAAGTACACTGTGATTCGAAGTGCACCTTTTCTGAATTTCGCATCACATGTAATACCCCACTCTTCAAGCCTGTTACGGTTGGTGCAAGCAAGATGTATGCCAACAAGGTCTCTGCATTCAATTCCATCAAGTATGCTTTGACTGTGATGTTCTCACGACCAGGCTTTGAATCAGCAATTGAAGCATGGCGCTATCGTACTCGTCATAACAACACTATGTATGATATCTATGATGGTCAATTTTGGAATGAATTCAAGGATAGAGATGGTAATGTATTTACCAGTCAAGCTAGATCTCTTTTGTTCACTTTGAATGTCGATTGGTTTCAATCTTCAAAAAGAACCGTGTACTCTGTTGGTGCTGTTTACTTGACGATAAATAATCTTCCAAGATCCATCAGATACAAAAAAGAAAATATCATCTTGGTTTGTGTTATTCCTGGACCCAAAGAACCCAAAGACACACAAATCAATAACTATTTACAAGTTTTGGTAAAGGATCTGAAGGAGCTTTACTATGGTGACTTTTTTACCTCTACAGCTGATTCTCCCAATGCTCCTGTCCAAGTTCGTGCTGCTCTGTTCTTGATTGCTTGCGATATTCCTGCTAGCCGAAAGGTTAGTGGGTTTACTTCATTCAATGCAACTGTACCTTGTAATAAATGCTCAACAGCATTTCCTGCTCGTCATAATACAAATCTTCAACGTGATTTTTCTTTTGGTCTTGAAGATCTTGATGCTTGGTCACTTCGTACCAATATTGAAAATCGTCATCATGCAAGAAATTGGAAAGAAGCATCAAAGAAACAAAGAGTTGACTTGGAACAGAAATTTGGCACTCGATTTTCTGCTCTACATGATTTGGAATATCTTGATCTTGTTCGTTGTACTGCCATTGATCCTATGCATGGCCTTTTCCTAGGAACAGCAAAGAAAATGGTTAAAATATGGCGTACTATTTGTGACCTTACCCATGAATTATATTTGACCGATTCTGACTTGAAAGAAATGCAAAAGGAAGCAAACGACATTATATTGCCAGCACAATACACACCGATCAATCAGAAAATTGCCAGCAATTTTTCTGACTTAAAGGCTGATGAATGGAGAACCTGGTGTCTTGCTCTTTCGCCCCTTTTACTGAAGTCTCGCCTTCCAGTCCGTCATAAAGAAAATTGGGCAAAGTTTGTACAGGCCTGCCATATCGTATGTCGTCCATGCATTACTCAGAATGAAGCCATGATGGCCCATAAACTATTCCATGAGTTTGTCACTGGTGTTGTTGAATTGTATGGTCCAGAGATGGTCACTCCAAATATGCATCTTCATCTGCATTTAAAGGATTCTATCCAAGACTTTGGTCCAATCTATGCATTTTGGTTGTATGGCTTTGAGAGGCTTAATGGCGACATTAAGAAGATGACAGTAAACTACAAGACAGCGTTCGAAGTTACATATATGAAGAAGTTTCTCTCCGTTGTGCACTATGGTGACTACATCCGTAACTTACCACAAGGAATTAAACAGAATCCTGTGATGATGTCTTCCTTTGGTTACTTGTCACCAACGCCTTCTGATTCCCTAGTTGCTTCTTCATCTACTTCGACCTGTTTTGATTTCAGTTTATTTGTCAGTGCTCCTCTACGTTTGAATGATATCTTCACTGGTGCTGAAACTCTACCTCCTGATACGCAAGCTTCTGCTAGACACAAAGTTAGTGTTAATAGATTGACTCAAGACCATTATGGCTATCTTCTTGCCTTTTACAAAATTGTATATACTGATCGAACATTCGCAAGTGCGCTAATCCCAGAAGAGTTTGATGACTTGTCTACAATGGTACTTCCTGATATTTCTCTTTTTCTGAAATCGAAATCCTTGGGCAGACATATCGGTCAAAGGCATCGCGTACTCGTGGTTGTTACATTGAAGTCGCCTGTAATTCTGCTGTTCTTGGACAAGAGCCTGAAATGCGAATTGGCGAAGTTCAATATTTTAGCCATCAACTTCAAATGAAAAAATCTATCCTTCCAAATGGTCGGGTCTTTATGTCAAATGCTTTTGATGAACACCTCTTTGCTTTTGTACGTTGGTACAACCCTCCTCTTCATCCTTTTCAAGGATTTGAATGTCTTGGTGCCGCGTACTATCATAACTCATTTCGACCAGCTGATTCAGACTGTATTCTTCCAGTATCTCGTATATTTACTTGTGTGGCTATGAAGCAAGGTTATCCTGATAATCATGTTGTCTTTTTACCTCTTCCAAGAAAAACCATTGGTTTGTAAAAAATAAATAAATAAAGTTAAAAGTAAAAAAAAAAAAAATTAAAATTTAAAAATCTAAGCACCGCGTTCCTTGTTTTTTTTTGTTTATTTTACAATTTTTTTTAAAACAGCAAGTTGTGTTCATCCAACTCCATTTCACCACCAAAAGCCCAAGCGATACTCTCTCGGTTATATTTTCTTTTTGATAAATTCAGGAACAGGCAACGCGTATTTTCTTTGAACACGAGGAAGAAACTGGATGCTGCTATTTCCAGTTCTTTGCCTCTTTGCCTTGTCACTTGCTATCTGATCATCCAACAGCTTAAAAAATTCGGTACACTGAATATTGGATCATTAATTGATTACGCTTAATAAATATTGATTAAACTTACAGCAGGTGATCTGTACTTTGGTACGCGAACTTCAAAATAATCAACTGTTTTCTTGCACAAGACAGACATGCGTTCCTTTTCGGTAAAGGAGTTGTTCTATCTGGATTTTGCTCCAGAAGAATTTCCTCCACCTTGTCCATTGTTTCGTCGTTATACATATTCTTCTTCAGACATGTATTGCTGTTGAAGCAAGTACTCACAGTTGGGATAGTTGTTATAAACACCTTGATCCTTGTACTGCTCGTATATAGCCTTACGAGCTCTTGTTTTCTAAAAAAGCAAAGTCAGTTATGCGATTACAATACTTTATGTAGCACTTACAGCACTTCTACGAGTGACTTTTGCGGCTTTTCTTTTTCCCATGAAATCCTCAACTGGATCTATCTCTTCAAACTTGTTATGCCAGCTTTCTTCGTGTAATATTGTCGTTCAAGGTACTTGCGTAGATCGCGGTTGTTGGTGTCTTTGTATGAGTAATGACTATTCACATAATCTTGCAGTAATTTAAATACTCTTTGGTTTTCATTAGATTTCAAAGGCTTTTCAAGGATATACTGAGATTATGGTGGCAGGTTGTTGTAGTGATTTCTCACAGCATCCTATATTTCAGAGAATAGCGATTAGTATACAGTGGGTCAAAAAACTGCACCAACCTAACCTAATTTTTCGGAAATAAGAGCATAGGTCTGTCAGTTTTATAGCAAACATTATGAAACTTGAACCAAACAAAGTTAATACTATTATGATCATATGACAAAAATTTCAAAGTCAGAAGCTGAGTATACACTTAAAGCGTGCCCAGAAAAAAGCGGAGGTCGGTTGGTGCAGTTTTTTGACTTTTAAAATAAACGTGGGTTGACACTATATGCCCGGACTGAGGCCATTCCGGCAGATATAAATAGTCGGTGGAGTATGTAGTCACACTGGGGATCTTAAAATAACTTTTTTGCAATATTTTCCTTGTTTTTTCTTTCTACTTTACCCAAACGTATCATACATCGCCAGTGTCTATCCATCATTAGAAATGCCCAAAACGGTTCCATTCGATGTTCAAAACAGTATCAAAGCTCTATTGGAAGGTAACGTTGACCCTACAATCATTGGGGAACGAGTTGGAGTGCATAGAAATACCGTTAATAGGTATGCAAATAAGTGGATGCATATTAGAATACGTAAAAGTGGAGGTAGACCGAGCATTGTGACAGAATCAACGCGTCGATACATCAAGAGACAAGTACTCCGGGTTACTGGAAGACTGCCAAGGATGTGCAAATGAAGTTGGAGGAGCTTGGACACCCTATGTCGTATCAATCGGCCATCAATGTTTTACATTCAGTTGAAATTTATGCTGAGATCAAAAGAAGAAGCCTTTATTGACTGAAAAGCATAAGAAGGCTCGATTGACATGGGCAAAAAAAGCATCAATACTGGACAGTACATGATTGGCGACGTGTGGTATTTTCTGGTGAGACCAAATTAACATTTGGGGCTCAGATGGTTGCAAATATTATTGGAAGAAAAAATGCGATCGTTTACAGCCCCACCATATCGACGTTACTGTGAAGCATGGAGGCGGCGGTCTCATGTTATGGGGTTGTATAACCAGCGCACGACCTGGATACGCATGTCAGGTCTATGATGGTACCATGAATTCAGAGCTATACCAAGAAATTCTTGCTACAAGTCTGAAGGACACCATGAAGTACTATGGTCTGAATTGGAAACCATCGGTATTTCCGCACGAAAATGATCGTAAACATCGATCAAAGTTCACAACGCAATGAATGAAAGATAGGGGCATGGTTTACATTGACGATTGACCATCACAAAGTCCAGATCTTAATCCTGTTGAACATGTATGGCATCATTTGAAGTTAAAGCTGAGCATGTATGATAATAGGGCGACCAGCATCCATGAACTGCGGGAAAGAGCCGAAAATGAATGGAATTCGTTTACTAAGAAACAATGCATCAAATATATAGACAATTTGCCCGACAGAATACAAGCAGTATTAGCAGAAAAGGGTGGCTCCACTCGATTTTAAGAAAGTCAAAAAACTGCACCAACCGACCTCCGCTTTTTTCTGGGCACGCTTTAAGTGTATACTCAGCTTCTGACTTTGAAATTTTTGTCAATAAATCATAATAGTATTAACTTTGTTTGGTTCAAGTTTCATAATGTTTGCTATAAAACTGACAGACCTATGCTCTTATTTCCGAAAAATTAGGTTAGGTTGGTGCAGTTTTTTGACCACTGGATTTGTTTAAAATTGAATTTTAATGTTCTTACTTTGACAGCAGTAGCAATCGGCTTTGCGCCTTTGCCTGATTCTGCTTCAAGCTCATCGTATGCTTCCTTGAGCTTGCTGTATGCTACTTGCAAGGCCAGCTTTTCCTCTTGTTCTTTTCGAAGCATCTCTTTCAAACCATCGTTTTCTTTTCTTAGCTCCATATAAATGGAAAAAGAAAGAGATACTTCATCAGTCTCCATGTCTTCGGCTTGGCGCATTCGCTTCTGAACATGGGTCATGGGAGGAAAACCAGGCCTAGGATAAGCAAGCTATCTGGAATGGCATCGCTTGTGTTGTAGAACAGCAACTGATTGTAATTGACATCGATAAACATAAGTCTTAATACAAGATCATAATTAAATAAAATAAAAATATAAGTTTATTTAAATAAGATCATACAATCAATTCCAATTAAACATATTCTTTTAGAATATGCTTTGTATTAATAAAAGTTCTTTGATAAGAAGAAGTATCAACTAAAATAACAAGATCCAATCCAATATCAGGAATATTGCTAATCTTTCACATAATTGAAATAACGCGTAAAATAACGTTATTCAAATCAGTGAGGAATTCCCAGAATAAAGATAATCTATGACAGACATACAAAGGAACAAATGAAAAGTTTTCATAATCATAATTATAGATGACACTTGCTAAAGTACCTGAATATTAGAAGAACGCTTACAATAGAAGATATCAAGCCACTCACTCAATAAGATATAAATACCTGCCTTCAATTAGAATAATTTTTACTTGAACTTAAACTGAAATAAAGATCAGTCTCAAAAAGTATTCAAACTGTTTCTTGATCTTTGTTTCTACTTTTTTTCTTAATAACTATTACCATTATACAACAGCTTGAAGCAAGCTCAGGAGCAACAACACGAGAAGGAACAGCGATTGGTTGCCCAACAGAGTTAGAGCCACGAGCATTGGCAGGAGCAGGGTTGAATTGAATACCACGATCAGACATATTGTTATAAGAGTACTTTGAAATAAAGACAAGTGAACTTGGCATCAAAATTGAATCTTTCTTAAATATCATCGAGTTTACAATGAAACTCAGTCTTAGTATAGCCAAAAAAAAAAAAAAATATAAAAGATTCCTTTTCGAAATTTTGTTCCTTTTTTTTTCTTTTTGTTCAGCAATTTCCTTTTTCAACATCGCTCCGGTTATCGCAAGGTAAGTAAAAAAAAAAAAAAAAAAAAAAAAAAAAAAAAAAAAAAAAAAAAAATGAAAACTTTGGTTCTAACATGCTGTAGTAGGCATTCATACATGTATTCATGGCTGCTGTAGTTCCTTTGGTTCTTCGCATATCTGCTCAAAAGGTAAATACATTCATATCTTTCAATAATCTTTATTAAAAGTAAAATTAGATTCCTTTAGTTCGTGGCTGAAGCTTTATGGATGTCTTGGCATCCTGTTTTGTTAGTAAAAGAGCTTTAAGGTAAATAAATCAAGTATACCATGGTTTACTTTTATTAATATTTTATTTTATACAATTTTAGATGCTTTGGCTTCTGTTGTTCCATGTTGTCTATAACCTCCTATAGCTTTGGATCCTTTTTACTACTGGCGCGCTTTTCTTTATGGGTTTTATTTACTACGCTCTTTTGTTTGCTGCTTCTATGGTCAAGGTAAGTGTATTTTCCTTTTTTTTTGCATCTACCGTTTAAATTTTTATATTTAATCGTTTCCATGGATCCCCTGCTCGCTTTCCCTCCTTCCCCTACCCTTTTGTAATACTGTAATGAACCAATAATATATAATCAATATGGCAATAAAGCCCAAAAATAAATGAATAAAACTACATTTTTGACCAATAATACCGTGTTTTAAGCCTATTTTATTTCCCAATATAAATCATCCAAAGCTAAATATAGCCATAATAAGCCAATAAGGAAGCATTGCTAAAGAGCAACAGACGAATAAGGAAGCATTAGGAAAAGGTAACAAGCCAATAAAGAAGTGGTATTAAAGAGAAACGCAAGCATGTAAGGTCCAATAGAAAGGCATCATGCTTGTGTTTCATCGTTAAAAGAATAATGAAGCGGCGCGTTGCCAAACAGTGATACTTGGTTATCGCACTGAAATAGTTAACATTCAACGTAAACTGGTTCAACTTGGCATACTGCAATAACGCTGCATTAAATATGATAAATCCCGATTAACTGAGGTATATCTGAGGGCTATCATACTTTGTAAATAACAATTATGTGCAGTGTTCCACTGCAAATAATCGTTCCAATTAGGTACCGGATTGCGCAAGATTGCTCTTCGTTTGGGTAACGAATTGCTACTTTTTTTCGTGAAAAAAATTAAATCTTGCTGTATTGATCATTTTCGAATTTTGAAAAAAGATTTAGATACGAAAAACATATAGAAATTTAACGATGTTATTATTTTTTTTGTAGTGTAAGTATTCATAGAGTTATTCACATTTTTAAAAAAATGTCTTTTTTTACAAATGATCTTTTTTTGGAAAGCGTATTTCTCTCCATTGTTTAAAGACCGATATTTTCTTTTTTTTATTTTGAGGGCAAAATGCGGAAATCAAAAGCACCGTGCGATTATTTTGTACAGAAGAATACATATTAGGAAGGCAATCTGTGATCTTTAGCGTAGCTCATTAGCAATGTGTAACAGGGCGTAACAAAATAGTTGCGTTTAGTAAAAAAAAAAAAAGAAGCTGAAAGATTAAAAGTAAAAAAAAAAGACAAAGTTAAAAAAAAGACCTAGTGAAAAAAAAAAAAAGAGCATAGCAATAAAAGATTCCTTATTCAAATGAAAACAATAATCTAAGAACAAATATGTTTTATAAAAATACAAATGCTTTTACATTATAACAAAAGAATACGTGTATATTCTCAAAAGAATAAAAAGTAAAGAAGCTCTGCTCACATTTTGTTGCAAGGCAGTTATAATTAACAAATACAAGCACAATTTTTTTGGTTTCAAGTAAAGAGATTACTTTATTATTTTTTATGACAAATAATACAAAAGAATATATGTTTTTAAGCTTATATTGGTTCATTACTTACTTTATGTTTGCACATGGGTGTAATTTGCAATTAGCCATTAGCCATCAGCCATTAGAGATGTTAACATTGTCAACTTTCTTTATCAAAAAGGGCTTTTTAAAAACAAGCAGTAATATAAGTTTGATATTCTTATAGTTTTATCGTGTTAAAGCGAAAAACTTTGCTCATGAGGTTCATGTTCGTCAACCGAATGTGTCCCATTAGGAATTCCTAATGTAAAAAAAAAAAAAAAGAAACCGACATTAGACTTGGTTGTTATTACTTTTTTATAAGCTTACATTTGACGTGTGCTTGAGCTTTCCTTTTTTTTGTTTTGTACCTTTGACATCTAGTATATTCCATGAAACAAAACAAGGGAGAAAAAAAAAGATATTGTTTTACTGCTATAATTTGTTAAGATACCGACTTTTTTTTTTATTTCAAGTAAAAAAAAATAAAATAAAATAAAATAATAACCTTCCTCCTAAACATATTGCATTCAAGTAATAAAACTTGTTCAAGCAATGTATAAGTTATCTTTTGGGATACCATTAAATGTAAACTACATGAAAAGCAATTGTTTTTGTTTTCTAATATAGATAGACAGTGAATAAGTGTAACATTGGTAAAATAAGGCTACAAAAAAGCACTTCTCTTTTTTTTTTTCTTTTTTTTTCTTCTCTTTTTTATAAAAGGTAAGTTCTTAATATTACATATGTATTCTATTCCTATTCTAATGGTACTTGTACTTTAGTAAAGATGTATCGATTGCTTTTTTTATGGTTTAAATAGTCTTTATAAAGTCTCTTTCCCAGAATTGTAGTTGCTTCTTCTTTTATTTGTTGGTATAAGCTTGACTGGTATCTTTTTTTTTTCTTTTTTTTTTCATGGTCCATCCAAAGCAAGGTACTATTACTTTTGCTACATATACTCAATAGCTAATAATTATTATAGATGCCTGCTGCTTCCTTTTTTTTACTTATTGGTAAAAGCTTAGCAAGTTTTCTTCCCCTTGTCTATCTAAAGAAAGGTACTATTGCTTTTACGATATATATACGATGGCTAATAATTATTATAGATAAATGCTGCTCTGCTTTGGCCTCTTTCTGTTTCTTTCCTGGTTTTTACTTTGGTTGTTAAGTACTGATGTACTTCCATCTTTTGCTTTAAGTGCCCTGGTCCTTGTGTCTTTGAATCCTAGAATCCTTGAGATTGCTTTTTTTTTTCTTTTCTTTTGAGAACTTTTTGAGTTCCACGAGATTAATTGATGTATTTTTAGATTAGATGCTGCTATTCTGGTGACATTAGGTAAGTCAAGTACACAGTTAAAACGCTACGAGCAAAGAAATATCATATTTTGTTATTATTATTTTATTCAAATAAAAATAAAGCTATTTTTTATAAACAAAATCCCTATTTTTTTGTGTATATAAAGCAATATTTATTGCAGTATGAATGGTCGATAAAGAAGTATATAAAGCAATATGAGTGGTCAATAAAGAAGTATATAAGGCAATATGAGTGGTTTATAAAAGAGCAAAAAGACAAATAAAGTAGTGTTTTACAAAGCGTGATTGGTTGCCAAGCACCATTAGATATCAAATTGATAATAAACAAGAGCCACAACGTAACTGATGAAAGATCCATCTTGAAAGATCAGTTAACGAAAAAGTCTCCCAACAGTCTCCTGTGTTGGCCACAAATCTTGCATCATCACATAACCAAAGGGCGAACAATAACTTACACGATTTGTGGCAGAGACAGGAGGCTGTGCGTGGATAAATCTCTTACCTGATTGTACACGATTGTAAATTATTTCGCAAGATTGGTAAACGATTTGTTACCCAATTTACACTATTATTTGCAGTGAATTCCACTGCAAATAATTGGTGATTTTCAGCGTTATCAGTCATTGGCAGTCATTTCAAACATCAAAATTTCAACGATTTAAATAACTTTGATTAAACGAAAAAAGTTAAAATGCTCTGTATTGCACCTTTTTGAATTTTGAAAAAAGATTTTGGTGCGAAAAAAATAAAGAAATTTAATAATTTTATTATTTTTTTTGTGGTGTAAGTATTCATAGAGTTATTCATGTTTTAAAAAAGTGTCTTTTTTTTTCAAATAGTCTCTTTTTGGAAAGCCTGTTCTCCTCTATCGTTGAAAGACCGATATTTTCTTTTTTTTATTTTTGAGGGCAAAATGCGGAAAACAAAAACACATTGTGATTATTTTGATCAAAAGAATACATATTAGGAAGGCAGTCTGTGTTCTTTAGCTTAGTTCATTTGAAGCGTGTAACAGAACGTAACAAAATAGTTGCGTTTGGGAAAAAAAAAAAAAGAAGCTGGAAAATTAGAAGTAAAAAAAAAAAAAAAAGACAAAGTTAAAAAAAGACCTAGTAAAAAAAAAAAAAAAAAGAGCATAGCAATAAAAAAGTTCCTCATTCAAATGAAAACAATAACCTAACAGTAAACATGTTTTATAAAAATACAAATGCTTGTACATTATAACAAGAATACGTGTATATTCTAAAAAGAATAAAAAAAAAGAAGCTTTGTTAACATCTTGTTACTGATGTATCCATCATTCATAACTCGATATGAAAACAGTATTAATAAGCTACATGTAAAATATATCCAATAGATAGGCTACAGGTTAATTCGGATAATCTTCATTAAGGATAAGATGCTGCGTAATTGCACGGTTAAATTATATTAAATCCAGGAACTAAATCACAGTCAATCGCAGTCAATCATATACGAGTATTCTATGGATAAATGCTTATGATGACAAAGATAACAATGGAAGAACACGTAACCATTATCTATTTGTCATCAGTTATATCATACTCATTAATTATTAATCCATAACATGAAATATTATCCGTGTATGAAAAGTATAAATAGAGTATCATTTTCTTATTAAATAAAGCAATCTCTTTATCGAGTCTCGTCCTCTCTTGTTCCTTTCTATTCTTGGATAAATCAGTTACAAGGCAATTATAATTAATAGATACAAGCACAGCGTTTTTATTTTTCAAGTAAATTGATTGCTTTATTATTTTTCATGACATACAATAAAGAGATTATATGTTTTTAAGCTTATACTAGTTCATTACTTACTTTATGTTTGCACATGGGTGTAATTTGCCATTAGCCATTAGCCATTAGAGATGTTAACATTGCCAACTTTCTTTATCAAAAAAAAACTTTTCAACAACAAGCAACAATATAAGTTTGATATTCTTATAGTTTTATCGTGTTGGAAAGAACAACTTTGCTCATGAGGTTCATGTTCGTCATCCGAATGTGACCCATTAGGAATTCCTAATGTAAAAAAAAAAAAAAAAAAAAGAAACCGACATTAGACTTGGTTGTTATTTTTGTTGTTACAAACTTACATTTTAATCATTGTTGAGTTTTCTTTTATATCTTTTGTATCCTCAATGTTAAATATGTTCTCTGAAACAAAACAAGGGAAAAAAAAACATTTCTTTAGTACACGTAAAACTGTTACTGTTTAGGAACCGACATCCAAATTTAGTATATTTGCTTTAGTTTTTTTTGATCACGCATTTTTTTCTATCTTATTCCTCTACTAAATCCTGAATATTATTTTTTTTTTGAAATGAACGCCACTAACAACAAAGTTAAATGCCAATGCACCAAATGCAGCAACTGTCCTGAAGGATTCAAAATGATTGCCAAGAGAACCGCTAATATTCATAAGCGTATTGACAAAGTTGGAGAAGGTACATTTTTTTTAAAGAAATGCAGAAGACTAAAGTGCAATTAAAATAGTTTTGAGGCAAAGAAGATTAGAAAATATCTTCGAGCAACCCACCAGTTCTACCGAAAGAAGCACGTTTGAAGGTATATTTATAAACACACCCTTTTTTTTTTATTAAACAAATTTAGAATTCGACCTTGATGCTGACATGGATGTCGACATGGAAGAAGAAATGACCAACGACCAACAACTGGAGTATCTCCTGGTCCTTTACCTTGTGCTTTTTCAAGCAAAGCACCTTTCTGTTGAAGCCGGTGAAGAACTGTTGGCCTTTCTTTCTTTCTTTGTTCGTGCCCTTGGCCATGGCATGGAGATTCCTACAAAGATCTCCACTGCTCGTGCCATGGTCAATTATTCCTCTGCCAGTAGTGGTGTCTCCCGTTTCCATGTCTGTTCTCTTTGTAGAAGTGTTTATGACACGGGAAGTTTGCATACCCGACTATGCCCTTTTGTCAGGTTTGCAAACAACCCCCACAGACAAGAGCGCCCATGTGGTAATTCACTTTTTGTTGGCAGCAGCCTGAAGCCCGTCCTTGAGTTCCCGTACAACTCAATTGTCGAAACGTTGAAGAAGTTCTTTGTCCGTCCGAACTTTGAAACAGAAATTGAACAGTGGAGAGGTCGATATGTGGAGGAAGGTGTGTTGTATGACATTTATGATGGTAGAGTCTGGAATGAGATGGTCGACTCAGCTGGGGAGCCATTTGTGAATAAAAGACGATCATTAATGGTGTCATTGAACGTTGATTGGTTTCAACCTAGTGATGGTATGCATTACTCTTGCGGTGGTGTATATCTCACTATCAACAACCTTCCAAGGGGTTCCAGGATGAAGGTTTCCAACATCATCCTGGTTGGTATGATTCCTGGGCCTGGCGAGCCCACGGATGACCAGCTCCAAAATTTCTTGCGACCAATGATTGCAGAGCTGAATACCTTGTACGGAGGTATGATGATGCCAACGTACCAGAACAGAAACGGTGAGATGGTACGTGTTGCTTTGATGTCCGTTAACTGTGATATACCAGCAGCTCGTAAAGTAGCTGGATTCATGGGTCAATCCGCGCACAAAGCCTGCAACAAGTGTTCCACTGTGTTTTCGCGAATCAATACTGGTGCAAATTCAACGAAGCCAGATTTTTCAGACTTTGACGATGAGCATTGGATTCTGCGAAACAATACCCAGCAGCGCCAAGAAGCATATGCTTGGCTGAATGCCACTCACATTACACAACAAAGAACCCTGCAGACGGACACAGGAAGTAAATGGAGTGAACTTCACCGACTAGAATACTTTGATGTTGTAAGGTTAACAACAGTTGATCCTATGCACAATTTATTTCTAGGTACGCCAAAACGAATGGTTGAAGTTTGGGTAGATCACGGGCTTCTTTCTACGGCTGATTTCAAAGCCATGGCTGATGAATCAGCTTCAATTGCTATTCCATCACAGTACTGCAGAATCTCCAAAGGTATGCAACAAATATAAAAGAATTAATTCTGTGATAAGTCTGAACACTAATTTTTTGTATAAAAAAAAAAAAAAAAAAAAAAACAAAAACGAAAAAAAGGCAAGATTGAAAGTACTTTTAGCAATATGAAATCCGATGAATGGAGAACGTGGTGTGTTGTGCTTTCACCTTTTCTGTTGAAACAAAGACTAGTCGGTGAACATTTCATCAATTGGATGCGATATGTAGAAGCAGTGAGATTGGTGACTGGTCCTTTGATCACAATTGAAGAAATACACGCAGCACATTCATTATTTAAGACCTTTGGCAGGACTTGTGCTCAACTTTATGGAAAAACAAGTATAACACCAAATATGCATATGCACATGCATTTGAAAGAATGCTTTTTGGACTTTGGTCCCTCTTATGCCTTTTGGCTCTATGGTTTTGAACGCTTGAATGGTGATGTCAAAAAGATAAATATCAATTACAAGACAGGCTTCGAAACTACTTATGTCACTATGCTTACACAAACAATACATACACAAGACCTTATACATTCATTACCAACACTCATTAATACCAACAACGAAGACATGCTCCTACTACTCAACTTTATAAGGGAAATAGGCGAAGTTACGAATGACGAGAGTGGTCTAACGCCATTTGATTACGCTCAGTTCATAGACGGACCAAGTCTATTTAACCTGACAATTACTGGTAGTGAGCCTCTGCCACCAAAATCCCTTCCTTCAAAAACCAACAACAAACAACAAATCTTATGCCCTGAACACTATGAAGTCTTACAAAATTATTATATGGATACCTATGAAACACCTATTATGAATACAATTAGTACAATGATACAATCATTTAAGAAAATTAACTTGCTTGGACAACGTTACCAACAATCAGACAATCATTCATTATCATCATACATTCAAGCCATTGTAAATAACCAACTACGAATTGGCCAAATATCATATTTTTTTTCACATTCCTTCAACAATACCGCTCATTATTTTGCATTCGTCAATTGGTACAGCCATGCGACCCAACATTTCCCCACCTTTGATGGTACTGGCATCCAAGTGTGGAAGAATCAATTTGATCCAGTTACAAGCAACAATATACTTCCAATTTACAGGATTTTCAACCCTGTTGCTATATGTCCATATGTTGATAACCACCTTCTTACTCTCGCTCTACCAAGAAGAATTTATATGTAACAACTATGCTAAATTATTCAAACATTCTTTTATTATTATTATTATTATTTATTTTACTAAAGAATCATTCAATAGACTATTATTGTTATTTTTTTTTGAAATTTTTATTCAATTTGCAGAGACAACAAAAAGGCAGCAAAAAAAAAAAAAAAAAAGGAGGGAGAGAGAGAAAAGAGAAAGTAAACGCTTACTGCATAGGATTAGCAGCAGCAGAAGAGGAAAAGCCAAGGCCAGGAGAAGAAAAGGCCCAAGAGGGATAATCCTCATGGTCAAGGTTTGTGGGGAACTCCTTGTCGAAGTAGTCCACCACCCTTCTTGTTCTATTGATGGTGCCTTTTTTCGACAAGGAGTCTCTCCATGCTTTTTGAAGAGAAGCATGGAATTCGTCCACCTGTAGATTAATTAAAGGTATATTAGAAAATAAATACTATAACAAAAATACTACTTACTGCTTTACTTCGAAAGAGTGGTCTTTTTACCACAAACACAGGACCATGTTCATCCTCAGGGCCATCTTCTTCCTCTGAGGTCCAATCGGCTATCAGAAGCTTTTTTCCAAAAGGAAAACGAGCTTCAAATTCCTCTGGGGCTGCATTGTAAGCATTTCGCCTCATGGCGAGCTTCTAATGTAAAGAAGTAATGTAAGTACTTGAAACACTATATATTTCAATTTTTCAATATTAATTACTTACTGCATGCACACGACTACGACGCGTTGACTCTTCTGACGTAGCCGTCAGCCCCTTACTTTCTCTCACCATGTAGTTGAATTTGTTTCTGACCATGCTGCGCAAGTCAGAAACAGTAATGCCAGCAGAAAATGGCTCCTTCTTGGCAGCTGCTACAAGCAAATCTCTGACCTTTGCGTTTTGCTTGTAGCGCAAGACCTCCTTCAGGTCAAAGGTGATACCCCGAGGGACCAGATGCTCTCTGTAGTACTTCAATATGAAAGCCTATATTTCAAAAAGGGTAAAACAAAAATTTAGTTATTATTTTGCACATGCTAATTTAGCTTTTAAATTCAAATTACACTGGTCAAGGCCCTATTCTCTTTGACCTCAGAAGGTTGCTGCTGTGGAGGCTGCTGTGGAGGCTGCTGCTGCTGTTGCTGCCCTTGTTGCTGTTGTTGCAGCAATTGCGTTAGCTGCTCAATCTTCAGCTCCTGCCGACGTTGATTCTCCTCCTGTCGGCGTTGAATCTGCTCCTGCTGCTGCATCTGAGCAAAGATGGCCTCAAGGGTTGGGCCATTTGCAGAAGAGCCAACTGGGCCTTGAAGGCGAGAAGGCTCAAAGCTGTCAAAAGACGCAACAGCAGTGGGAACAGGAGAAGAGGACGGGAGAACGGTGGATGATGATCCAGTAATGCTTGAAGATATTCTTGCCCTTTTAGGGGCATTACTGGGAACATTGATGGGGGTAGCGAGACGACGAGACATTTTTTCAAGATAAATTATATAAAAAGGAAGAAAGAAAAAAAAACAAGAGTACAAAATAAACTAAAGATGAACACAAAACAAGATGATAATTTTGTTTGTTCTACAAAAAAAGCGAAGAAAAAAAAAGCCTTTGGAGTTAAAGATATTACATTTAAATAAAAAAAAAGAAAAAAAAAGAAGAAGAAGAGAAAGTTTAAACTGTTTATGAATAGCCTCTCTGAATGTTTCAATAGTTAAACAGTATTAAAGAAGACTTATTTTTAATCGATAGTGGGTAACTGTAACACTGGTAAAATGAGGCTATAAAAAAAGTACTTTTTTTTTTTTCCTTTTTTTTTTTTTCTTTTTTTTTTAAACAAAACATTCTTTCTAAAAGGTAAGTTCTTAATATTATATGTACTCTATTATTGCTCTGATGGTACTTGAACTTTAGTAAAATCGTATTAGTTGCTTTTTTGATGTTTCAAATGGTCTTTATAAAGTCTTTTTCCCAGGATTATAGTTGCTTCTTCTTTTACTTGTTAGTATAAGCTTGGCTGGTGTCTTTTTTTCTTTTCATTTTTCTTTCTAGGCTCATCTAAAGCAAGGTACTATTACGTTTATTATATACTCGATAGCTAATAGTTATTATAGATGCGTGCTGCTTCTTCCTTTTTTACTTGTTGCTATAAGCTTAGCTAGTTTCTTCTGGGCTATCTAAAGCAAGGTACTATTACTTTTACTACATACACTCAATAGCTAATAATTACTATAGATGCGTGCTGCTTTTTTAGTCTTTTGTATACGCTTAGCTAGTTTTCTTCCCATGGTCTATCTAAAGAAAGGTACTATTACTTTTACTACATATACACGATAGCTAATAATTACTATAGACGAATGCTGCTTTGCTTTGGCCTCTTCTATCTCTTTTCTGTCTTTTTTTTGGTTCTTAGTAATGATGTCTTTTCTTTTGCTTTGATTGCCCAAGTCCTTGAATCCTTGAATCCTTGTGTCTCTGAATCCTTGAGCTTGGCTTTTTTTTTTTTTTTTTTTTTTCTTTTTTTTCTTTTTTTTTCTTTTGAGAACTTTTTGAGTTCCACGAGACTAGTTGATGTATTTTTAGATTAGATGCTGCTATTCTGGTGATATTAGGTAAGTCAAGTACACTTTTAAAACGCTACAAGCAAAGAAATATCATATTTTGTTATTATTATTTTATTCAAATAAAAAAAAAGCTATTTTTTATAAACAAAATCCCTATTTTTTTGTATATATAAAGCAATATTTATTGCAATATGAATGGTCAATAAAGAAGTATATAAGCTATATAAGTGGTCAATAAAGAAGTATATAAAGCAATATGAGTGGTTCATAAAGAAATATATAAGGCAATATGGGTGGTCAATAAAGAAGTATATAAGGCAATATGAGTGTTCGATGAAGAAGTATATAAGGCAATATGAGCGGTCGATAAAAGAACAAAAAGACATATAAAGTAATGTTTTAAAACGTATCATTCGTTGCTCAAACGTTGACTAGTATTAATTGAAACGTAAAAAATGCTTTGGTAAAAGAACACTAAATGACATCCTCTTGCTTGCGTAAAAGTTATTTAACGATTACTGAACTGCATCGAAAATCGTTTAAAACAACAATAAAATTCCGTGGAGTTGCATTAAACTTCGCGTTGTTGCGCTCATTTATGCTAAAAAACTACGTTTAATATCTCCAATTATTTGCAGTGGATTTCCTAATAAGGAAATTGAAAATTTTAAAGTCCGACGGCAGCAAAGTTACAACCATCCCAAGTCCAATGCTGAACGTCTTGCCATTGCTATGGACATTCATCGTAATCGCTGCTGCCGTGGCCTTGCGCGCCTTCGTCACCCTATTGCTGTTGCTGTCGGTCGTACCTTCCTTGACGAAGGTTTCATCACTGACGAAGACTTGCACGATGCTCTCTCAAGGTGTCCTGGTACGCCTGTATCTCCCAAGAAGGCTTTCATGGCTCCAAATGGCTCCCAAGGCTCATCCGAAGACCAAGAAATGGATGATGCAACTCGCTCTGACTATGACGATGAATTACAGTAGCGGACAAAACTGGTGCACAAAACTTTTTTTCAGCTTTTAACTACCATTACCTGCTCATGGTAATTGCAATAGTCATGAAACTGTACTAGAAGGAGGATATACTAGTCATTGTAATTTATGTATGTTCTAAGCATGGCATTGTTAAAACTGAGCGATAAGCGTGCTTTAAATTTATAAAATTTTATATTTTCTAAAAACCGCAAAAGTGGCTAAGACCTTAGACTTTATATAATCATCTCATCTCTTGATATCATCGGATGTTCTTCTTTGCATATGCTAATAATATGCGTGTATATCATTTTCAATAAAAGAACCCGGCTCTTTAACTACTCTTTTCCAAAGATCATCGACCCTTTTTGATCTAGTGTCGTATCATCATACCTTTGCCATCAATTGCCACCTGGCATGCTTCAGCGGACTTAGGCCGGGATTAGTGGCGGCTAAACTTGTAGCACAGAAGCGCTGTTATCAAATATTGAGTTTGTGACATGCGTCGACTTGTGCCTTGTGTCATTGTCATACTGAAACGAGAGATTACGACGTTTTAGACCACTATACGCTAGGCTTTTGTGGTATGAAGTAAGCGAAATATATGTGTATATTTCTGAGTTCATTATACCATCATATACTTGACACACATATTCCGGTCTTCAATATCTAATACAGCCTTAAAACATAACAGAGCAGCCAGCATGCTTCATTGTTTGATCATCGTGAAAAAATCGCTCAGGTTGCTCGACTTGCTTTCAATATTAGTGTATACTATCTGCATCCATAATGTTCATATTTGTTTCATTGCTAAAGATAGCAGACTTCCAGCCCTCTATTGTATACAATGGCTTGTCGTGATACCACATTCATCGCTTTTTCCGGCTAATACAGCTGATGAAATTCTTCGATTCCTTACTTCCAGACTCAAAATCTAGCTTCCTACAGTGCCTTCAGACTGACAATTTGCTAATACTGTATCTTAAGGTCCTCAAAATGTGCTGAGCATCGGAAACTGTGTGTAACGGACCTTGTCCAAGCTTTAGGTTGGTGATTGAGCTAGTAACTTTTCAGACTAAAAGCGGGAGACCTTCATGATCACAAGACATTAAGTTTCTTTTTTCCCTCTTTCTCCTGTTGATTGTCCATTTAGAGATTCTTGTTATTCTAGAAATACCTGTTGTCGTACGAACTAAGTGTATTCGAGATCTGAGATATTTGCAGATAATAAAGTGAGAAAAAAGAAAGGAAATAGTACTTGAAAACTAGTGAATGAGTCTCTATGTAACCTCTTTATTAGATTTCAAGACGAGAGAGAGAACCCATTTAATCAAACTACGCCTTTATATAGGAAATGAAATTATTCAGGGACCGAAGTGAGTTCAAGGTCAATTTTAGTATTGAGCTTAAACAATATAAACATTGTATATGAGCTTTTAAGGAATATGTAATAATATTATGTATTCAGTACTTGTTATTTCTTATATAAGATCTGAGTAATCTCATACGAATAATAGTATTTAATGAGGTAAATACGACATAGCCCCCGACCAGTATGAGATTACTTTGAAGAAAATCTTGTGACTATTTTTAATATATATGTTTTTTTTTTTTTGTTTTTTTTTGTTTTTTTTTTTGAAAAGTAATTTACTTATGAAGAGATTTAAGTCGTTTACTGGATCGAGTAATTGTGGATGAAGTATTACAAACGTTTTTAGTTGGAGGCTTATTACGACGAGTTCTTTTAACAGATCGTGTTGAAGAGCCAACATTAGATTTAATTGTGGATTTTTTATCAACCAAATTAGAATTGGTTTCATCTTCAGAAGAGAAATGTTTCATCGCAGCACTTATAGTACCAGATGGTGTAGATTTTAATACTTCAGATGAAGATGGAGAATTGGTAATTGAAGCATTTTTTGGAGGAATATACTTTTTACCAAGATTTTTCCAATAGTTGCGTAGTGTGTTAGGGTCATTAAACTTATCTGCAGATAGCCATTCATCCCACTCACTGCTATAGTTTTTCCAACGTACAAGGTACTCACGGTCTTTTGGAGGGCCACGATGGTTTATAACTGCCTCGATTTCGAAATTTATGATTTCATTACCTTCATCATCCAGTTCGATCACTTCTTCATTAGAGATTAATTTCAGCTCAACAGAAGTGTAGGCACGAGGCATAAGGACACCAGTTTCGTCACGTAAGATATAGGCATTTCCTTTATTTTTACGTACGACTGTATATGGTCCTTCATAAGCAGGAGCAAGTTGACCAGATTTACAGTGGCCAGCAAAACCGTTTGATGTATCCATCATTCATAACTCGATATGAAAACAGTATTAATAAGCTACATGTAAAATATATCCAATAGATAGACTACAGGTTAATTCGGATAAATCTTCATTAAGAATAAGATGCTGCGTAATTGCACGGTTAAATTATATTAAATCCAGGGACTAAATCACAGTCAATCGCAGTCAATCATATACGAGTATTCTATGGATAAATGCTTATGATGACAAAGATAACAATGGAAGAACACGTAACCATTATCTATTTGTCATCAGTTATATCATACTCATTAATTATTAATCCATGACATGAAATATTATCCGTGTATGAAAAGTATAAATAGAGTATCATTTTCTTATTAAATAAAGCAACCTCTTTATCGAGTCTCGTCCTCTCTTGTTCCTTTCTATTCTTGGATAAATCATTTTTTTTGACGAATTCTCTTTACTCTATTATTACTACGCTATTCTCAAACATGTCTATCAACTCTAATCTTTTGGCTTACAACGAAGAAACCCTTCTTTCTGAAAGTGACCCTGCTTTCATTGGTCCTAGACTTGAAAAGCCCTCCATGGTTAATGGGATTGAACTTCCTCTTACTGGATCTCCAAACTCTATTACAGAAGATATAGAGATGGAAGAAGTTGAACCCAGGGCTATGGCCTCTCCACTCGCTGGTGTCAAGGGCAGTGGCGCAGCACCACCTTCTCAGGTCTCGGGTAGTCGTAATTTGACGGCTACCGTCCAGACTTTGACGAAACAGGTAGAACAAATTGCTGCGGCTATCACAGGTCAAGAGCTTTCAGGAAAGCAACTGGCTAACCTTTCCCGTGAATACACGACCAAGTCTACCATCTTGGCCTCCTTGTTGGACTTGCAAGCAAAATTGGCTAATAACTTGACTATACAGACCAATGGCTCTGCCATTAACGGTTCTAACAGTCAACCTACGGTGGTTCCTCAAAACTTACCTTTGTTTCAGTACACTGGTAATGTAGAGAACTCAGCATTGCCCGTCTTTAAAGACATTGCTGACTGTATCCGACGTTTTGAGGATATACTCTTTGCGTACCGCTTGGATGTACAGGTGCATTGGCAGCGCCTCATCCCTTTCTCCCTTACCCATACTCAGCGTTCTTGGTATGATGAATTACGGGTAAAGAAGAATTTATCTTGGACCATATTCAAGGAACAATTAACCTTGAAATATGGCATCGAATCCACTGAGGCTCAAGCCCACGCCTCAAGAGAGCTGTTAACCACCAGCATGCAACCTGACGAATCTGTGGAAAAATACACTGACCGCTTCTTGAAGCTCAAGCGTGAAGCCACTCCCGTAGCTGACGATTTTTTGGCTATTTTGTTTGTGAACTCCCTCACTAGTAGCCTCCAAAATCATGTCAACATGGCCATCGTCAGTCTTGATCAGGAGGCAAAGAATGACATAAACCTCCTTTCTAGTATCGCAAGAAAGTTTCATACGAAACAACAGACCTTGCCCCATATGTCAACTAAAAATTCAATAACCAACCCTCTCAAGTCAACGGGTTGAACCCTCCCAGTGGTATTCATAAAAGAAACCACCGTACGGATGGAAGGACTTGTATCATCCATGGAAAGTGCAACCACACAACAGATCGTTGTAAAAAGGCTCAGGAACTTGGAATTGCTAACAGTATGAACAAAGAGACATCTAGTAAGCGTTGCTTTAAATGCAACGCTCCTTTTACTAGGGAGCATTTAAATGTTTGCCCTAAAAGGAATCAACCTCTTTCTGCTGGTTCTGCCTCCTCCTCCTCTACTGCACCTACCATAACCAGGGCATTCCGCTCACTTCAGTTGACTGGCAGTGAAGATAAAGCAATGGGTACAAATGCTTCTAAATACAACCCTGCCAACCAACAAAGCCACGATGAAGAACAGGATCTTGACGATGAAGCCGTCAAGGACATCCACTACTACTCATCATTATGTAAGTTGCAACCGTTTAATACAAAACTTCACAGTTTTAATAACAAACGTACTGATTCCTTTTTTGTACCCATCACTATAGAAAATGTCCGTACTTGGGCTTTGGTTGATACTGGGTGTAATACTTCTACGATCTCTCCTGACCTAGCAAAAATTATAAACGTTAGAACTTTTCCTGTTTCAGGAAAATTACAATTAGCTAGTTTGAATACCTTGGTATCTAGAACTGCTATTACAGATCAAATAAAAGTATTTTATAACGGAATCAATGTCTTACATGAATTTGAAATTTTTAAGTTTGATAAGGATATACCTATTTGTATTGGTACAGATCTTATGCCTAAGTTAAACATTAACTTGACAGGTTTAGCTGTTACGTGGGATAGTCCTAATATCTCTACAATACCTGATCCAATAGACCCTTCACCTATCAAACCTAATAAGTCACCCGCTGGTACTCACCAACAGCGTGAACAACTTATGGACGCATTACAGCCATATTTGAGCGCCAATGCTAAGATCCCTAGCACGTCTGCATGTCCTCTACCTGAAGCGATAGTTCGCTTGGAAACTGAACCAGGTAAAACCACTTATAGACGACAGTATCCTATTGCACTGTCAATCCAGCCTAAAGTACAAGAACAGGTTGATAAATGGTTAGCAGATGGTGTAATTGAAATAGCTCCTCCTAATACTGCATTTAACTCTCCTTTGTTGACTGTACGTAAAAAGGATGCTAATGGTAATTATAGTGACGATGTACGGGTGTGTATAGACCCCAGACATATCAATGCAATACTCATAAAAGATCGTACCGACCGCTTTCAATTACCATTGATAGCTGAGTTGCATCAAAAAATGAGTGCTGCGACACTATTCACAGTACTTGACCTCAAACAAGCTTTTCATCGGTTACCTCTAGCTGATGAGCATAGAGCCCTTACAGCTTTTACATTTAACGGTCAACAATATCAATTCTGTAGAGCACCATTCGGTTTGACCCCTATACCAAATCATTTCCAACGTGTGCTAACTACCCTCTTACATGACTTGCCATACGTTACATGTTTCATTGATGATTTAACTATCGGTACTGGACCCGATATTGAGGAACATATCAAATGCGTAAATACTGTCATCGAACGACTTACATCAGCTAAATTTATTCTTAACATTGATAAATGTCACTTTATGCAAACTTCGGTAAACATCCTAGGGTTCACTATTAGTCACAATAGTCTCTCATTGGATAGCAGAAAGGTTGCAAATGCTTTAGCATGGCCAATACCAAAGACTGGAAAAGATATACAACGCTTTCTAGGCCTCGCTAATTATTTTCGAAGTCATCTCCCAAATTTCTCTACTATGACCGCACCGTTAGATAAACTACGTAACGAAGGTTCATTGGAACACATTTGGACTGACAAATACCTACAGGCTTTTCGAAATATACAAACAGCCTTATCTAATGCTCCTGTTCTGTCTATACCTGACATGCGTCATGAATTACAGCTAGCTACAGATGCTAGCAACACAGGAATTGGCGGTGTACTTTATCAAATTATTGACGATAAAACTCGCTATATTGGATTCGCAGCAAGAGCACTGTCGAAGTCAGAAATGAACTACTCGACAACTAAACGAGAGCTGTTAGCCATCTGTTATCTTTTTGAAAGATTTCACAAGTGGTTGTATGGATCTCAATTCACGCTGTATACTGATCATAAAAGTTTGGTCTATCTTGGCACACAAAACATTCCTAATCCCATGATGCTGAATTGGTTCGAAACTATTTTCAACTATACATTCAAAGTAATCCATCGTCCAGGAATTGAAAATGTGTTGCCGGATTCACTTTCTCGTCTTTTTTCAGACGATACGGAAAAAAGACTGGGGGGAGATAATAATCCTCAGCAACTTTCCATAAAAAATAAAAATACAAAGTCACAGAGTAAACGTACTACAGACAACAGTACAAACATAAAACAAAGAGCTGTACAGCTAGTAGACTATATGACACCACCAGAAGAGGAACGTCATAACCTATTATTAAAGGCACATCTACTTGGACACTTTGGGGCTGATGCTATTGTAAAGACAATCCACAATGATAATTTGCACTGGATTAATATTAAAAAAGATGCATTGCAGCTAGTATCCAATTGTCCTAAATGTCAA
Organism: Rhizopus arrhizus; assembly: GCA_024220505.1. NCBI lineage: Eukaryota > Fungi > Mucoromycota > Mucoromycetes > Mucorales > Rhizopodaceae > Rhizopus > Rhizopus arrhizus. The sequence continues at coordinate 297,272 of JAKZZE010000038.1, read as the reverse complement.
CAATTTAATATTGGCAAACACGGGTATCACCCTCCCCGTAGTATTCTACCAGATGGTCCTTTTGATCACGTCTGTATTGACCTCGGTACCCTGAACATTACATCAACAGAAGGACATAATTTCATTTTAGTCCTAGTTGATCTCTTCACAAGATTTACAATTCTAAGACCATTAATGGATAAAACTGCAGTATCCATAGCTAATGAACTTAGAGATATCTTTTGCACTTTTGGTTGGCCCAAAAAGCTTAGTTCAGATAACGGTACAGAATTCACTAATGAAATATTTAATTCATTAATGGAAACCTGTGGTATTGACCATAGACTTTCACTGCCTTATAACCCATTGGGAAATTCGACTAACGAATCGTTTGTCGGAATAGCCAAACGAGCTCTTGTTAAAAGATTACAAGGCAAGAAAGACGAGTGGAATCTTTTCCTTCCTAGTATTCAATATGCTATGAATTGCAAATATTCTAGATTACATCATTCCAGACCATTTGTGCTTATGTATAATAGACAACCAAATGAATTTCAGGATTATTCCAATGCACAATCCTCAATACCTAACTCTAGTCAGCAGTATGCTAAAGCACTAGAAAATAAATTAGACAATATGAACAACATAGTAATCCCTGCTATACGTAACCGTATTATGACTACTCAAAGAACTGACAACGAGTATTTTACAAAGAAACACCGCATTGTACATCAACAATTTCCTAATAATAGCGAAGTTATGATAAAAAATGTGAATAGAAATAGTAAAACTGACCCAAGGTACGAGGGCCCCTTTGTCGTACATGGAGTCACAAAAAATGGTAGCTACATTTTGACGGATAAAACAGGTACACTATTATCGCGCGACGTACCTACCTCGCACATCAAACTCATCTCTACAGACAACGTTGTTAATAATCGCGCTGACCAACAACAGTACGATGTGCAGGCAATTATCCAACATAAAGGAAATAACACTAGTAATTATAAATACCTAGTAAGATGGAAAGGTTATCCTCCAGAATATGATACCTGGGAACCTGCCTCAAGTTTTGATGACATGAGTATGATAGAACAGTACTGGGCAAGACGTAACGTCAATAATAACATTGGCAAACGTAAACGCTCATCTCATACCAATGTTCCAACCAAGACTAATAATTTTAACAAACGAAACAAGACAAAGTAACGAGCTGAATATGATCTTTTCCCATTACTTTTTTCCTCAAGAGGTTTTTTGGGTTTTTATCGATTATATACCAGAAGAGCATACTCTCTCTTTCCTCTACACTTACGTCTTTAATATAAACAGCCTAAGAAGTCATATTGGATATGATCCCTGTACTCTTCGTTATTCATGATGCTCATCGGTTGTTCCAACCTGGAAGGGGGCAATGATGTATCCATCATTCATAACTCGATATGAAAACAGTATTAATAAGCTACATGTAAAATATATCCAATAGATAGACTACAGGTTAATTCGGATAAATCTTCATTAAGAATAAGATGCTGCGTAATTGCACGGTTAAATTATATTAAATCCAGGGACTAAATCACAGTCAATCGCAGTCAATCATATACGAGTATTCTATGGATAAATGCTTATGATGACAAAGATAACAATGGAAGAACACGTAACCATTATCTATTTGTCATCAGTTATATCATACTCATTAATTATTAATCCATGACATGAAATATTATCCGTGTATGAAAAGTATAAATAGAGTATCATTTTCTTATTAAATAAAGCAACCTCTTTATCGAGTCTCGTCCTCTCTTGTTCCTTTCTATTCTTGGATAAATCACCGTTCGCACAAAACGTATTTTTTTCTTTCTGCGCCTTTTGCGACATATTGCTCTTATTAAGTGCTACCTATAATACATATTACCTCAAAGTACAAACCCTTGGCTTTCTGATGACGTATGATACGTCACCCTACGCGCACCCTAACCAGTGCTACGGACAATCAAAACTCAAAGGTACATTCGAACGGTTTTGCGGCCACGTTTTAGGAGTTGGTCGATTGCGGTAAACGCAGTCACTGCATCCTCCAATCTTTCCAGAACTTTCGCTGCTTACTAATTCATCGGTGCGCATTATTTTTCTACTTTTTTTCTTTTGTCATTCATACATTCTCATTTCGACATCTCGACATCTACCAAGTCATTACCCAACATGCAACCATTGACAGAAGATCGCAAGAACACCATTGAGCTTTACCTTCGTCAAGGCTATTCTTATCACAAAATTGCAAAGATAGTCAAAGTATCATCATCTACTGTTCATAAGATTCGCTTAGAATTAGGTTTGCCTGCTAGAAATGACAAGGGTGGCAGACCAAAAGCGCTCACTAAACGGGAGCAACAGCATCTTGTTCGTGCTGTAACAACAGATGGACTCGAAAACGCTGTACAAGCACAGCAGTCGTTGGAGCAGAGCCTGGGCAAGTCAGTTTCTGTAGATACTGTCCGTAGGGCATTAAAAGATGCTGGTTTGGTCTCATTTGTGAAACCAAAGAAACCTTTAATTAATGAAAGAAATAGAAAGAGGAGGCTCCAATGGGCTCGTCAGCACATTGACTGGACAGTAAACGATTGGATGAACGTCATATGGTCTGACGAAACTAAAGTCAACCGTTTTGGATCCGACGGAAAGTCTTATGCATGGAAAGTGCCAGGTAAACCGTTAAAAAAGCATCAGGTTCGTGAGACAGTGAAGCATGAAGGAGGTTCTATAATGGTATGGAGCTGTATTAGCTGGTATGGCCCAGGCTATATTGTGGATGTGGGCAAGTGCATGACAAAGGACGTCTATTTGGAGGTTTTACAAGATGATTTGATGAAGTCTTTGGCTTGGTATATGGAAGAAAGTGGAAATTCTACCAATCAATTCATCTTTATGCAGGACAATGACCCCAAGCATACAGCTAAAGTCGTATCAAAATGGCTAAATGAGCAAGAGTTTCATGTAATGAAATGGCCACCACAATCACCAGACTTAAACCCAATCGAAAACATGTGGCAATTACTTAAAAGACGGTTGTTTAGAAACTATGACTGTCCTCCATGTGGTATACATGAGCTATGGGACCGTATAGGACACACTTGGTACCAAATCACAGCTGAAGAATGCCAAACGTTTATTAAAAGTATGCCAGAGCGATACCGTGCAGTTATTGAGGCTGATGACCTTTATATTGGATATTAAATAAACTTATTCTAACGCATTTTGATTTCAAAACATACGGCCGCAAAACCGTTCGAATGTACCTTTGAGTTTTGATTGTCCGTAGCACTGGTTAGGGTGCGCGTAGGGTGACGTATCATACGTCATCAGAAAGCCAAGAGTTTGTACTTTGAGGTAATATGTATTATAGGTAGAACTTAATAAGAGCAATATGTCGCAAAAGGCGCAGAAAGAAAAACATACGTTTTGTGCGAACGGTTTTGCTGGCCACTGTATTTGGAATACGAACCATGACATGAGAGCCAGGTGTGTAATCAACAAGTCTATGAGAATCATTGAACTTTGCTTGTTCAAGTTCTATTTGTGCTTTGGTTTTATTTACAATAGCTGGGAATACAATATCAGTCATATAGTCAATGCGTTTCATGAGTTCTTCATGAGACATTGGTGGTTTATCTTTAACTTCTTTGAGCTTATCTTTGTCAGATCGAAAACCATAAGGTTCGTTCATTTTACGTGCGAACATGAGAGAGAAAGGTGTGGAATTTAACCGTTTGGATATACGATTATTCATAGCAAGTTGAATAGATGGAAGATATAAATCCCAATCATTGCCAACACCATGAGTGGCTTTAGCCAGTAATTTTTTGACTGATTGTACAGTACGTTCACTGATTCCATTAGCAGATGGGTGTAGAGGGGTGATGAATCGATGATCATAGCCCATAGCATCAGCTAAATCTTTTGAGAGCGAGTTTTTAAACTCTGATCCATTATCACTTTGAAGTTTTGTAGGAAAACCCATAGTTGAGAATACGTCAATAAGAGAGCGTAAAATTGTACCTGATCTTTTATCAGGTAGAGCACGAAGTATACAAAAACGTGTACAAACATCGATGATAACCATAAAATAATTATTATTGTAAACGGAAGTAGTATGCATAGGACCACCAAGATCAATAGCATAATGATCACCAGGGTAGTAGCTATAAATGCTGCGTAGAGGATGGAAGCCTCTTTTTTCTATATTATGTTTCATACAATCTTTGCATTGCTTAATGAATTTAATGCAATCACCTATCAGGTTAGGCCAATGAATACCGTCATTATGGAGACGTTTGACCATTTGTTCAGCACCATAGTGACCAATTTTATTATGGGCATCTATAAGTAACTGTTGGTGTTCAGCCAAAGGCGGTGTAAGATAATCCGAATATAATGGCTGTGCAGATTGTACATAAAATAGGTATTGATCATTGATGTTATTATCAATATTTCTTAGATCAGTATTTTCTTTAACTTGATTGATGTCCTTTTGTGCATCAGAAGTTGTAGTTTCTTGTATTACTGAAATAATGTTAATAGCAGCATTGTATTTAGAATAAGCTCGATGTCTTTTCTTTGTATTGATTGTCTCAGAAATAGCATGATTCTGTCTATACGAGGATAATCGTTTGCCTTTTTTGATATCGCTTTCATGCTCGACCGTATCCTTTGGCGGATATAATCTGGATAGTTTGTCAGGTAAGACATTTTCCAAACTGGGAACATGAATGACACTAAAGTTATAATCAAGGATGACGTCAAGCCATTTAATAAGCATACTATTTGCATTCTTTTGGGAATGAATATAGCATAAAGCTTTATGGTCAGTGTATAAAGTAAATCGTGTGCCCCATATAAATTTATGAAATTGGGTTAAGGCATAAACTACACCAAGCAATTCACGCATTGTAACACTGTAGCGTTTTTCGCTTCTTGACAGGGAACGGGACATGAAACCAATGTATCTTTTGATTTTAGATATTTCGCCATTGGGTTTAGTCACTTCGAACTCTTGATATAAGCAACAACCAGTACTGTAATCTGATGAATCAGTAGCGATACAAAATGGTTTTGACAGATCAGGATGGGATAACATCAATTCTGAAGACAAAATGTGCTTGATACTATCAAAGTGCATTTGATGCTCTTTTGTCCATTCGAAAGGACCTTTAACTTTTTCATCATGGCAACGCAATGCATCTAAGGGAGCCATGAGAAGTGCAGCATTGGGAGTATGTTGTCTAAAATAGTTGACAAACCCAAGAAAACTTTGCACTTGCTTCTGAGTAGTAGGACGAGGCCAATCGTATATATTTGTTAATTTTCGGGCATCTATCTGCTTTCCTGAGGCAGAAATAGAATATCCTAATAAGTAAACGGCAGATTTTGCCAAATAGGTCTTTTCAAAATTGATTTTTAAATTAGCATCAGTTAATATTTGTAGCACTTTTTTAACATGAAGAAAATGTGCATGTATAGATGAACTGAATATACAGATATCATCAACAAAACATTTTACATAAGGAAGATCTTTAAATAATGTTAACATTATACGAGAGAATAACTGACTTATTGTAGATATTCCAAAAGGAGCACCTCTATACATATATTGTAAATTATTGGGTGCAGTAAAAGTAGTTTTAATTTGATCATCCTTATTTACAGGAAACTGATTAAATGCAGATTTTAGATCTAACGTGCTAAAAATGACTGCACCAGACATAGAATTGAATATGTCGTTAATTAATGGAAGTTGATGATTATCAACTGGTAAGACCTTATTTAACATTCTAGGATCCAACACTAATCGAATTTTATCTGTCTTAGTGCCGTCTAAATTTTTTTATGAGCTACTGTCATAGGCAGATTCCATCCAGATGGAGTTGCTGGAATGATAATACCTTCATCTAACCAACTATTTATTATATCCATTACTTTAGGCTGTAAGGTATATGCTATTGGATATTGCTTTATATTAGCAACATAATCTTTTGGTGTTGGAAGATGTAAAACAGCCTCTTTAATATTACATAAAGAATTCTTATTTAAGTTTTTATTTGCTTCGATGTATGGTTTAATAGCCATATCAAAAACTTTTTGTTCTTTTTCTGTACCGGCTCGTGAAATATTTGGTTCATAAGCTTTGTCTAGAATAGAGTCGTCTAATTCTTTTTCAGTACTCTTATGTTTGACTGCTACATTCATTAAATGAATGGAAAGTTTAGGAAGCAAATCTGTCCCAATAAGAATTTTACAATTGTGAGAGGAAGCATGATCGTCAATAATATCAAACTTATGTTTAATAATGTGGTCAATATTGTCGTATTCGACATTCACATAGTCAATAGATCTCATTCTGGGAATTTGGTCGCCATTTGCTAAAACTAGGTTACCAGGAACTGAATGAAATTTAATATTATTGTCTATTGCAAATTTTTTATTTATGACAGAGACACGTGCACCAGTATCTATGATACCATAAGTGTTCACATTATTAAGCGTGATTGGAGTAACGGGGGAATAAGCCACATTATCCGATTCGAATAGACTATCATCTTCTCCAACTTTATTATTACGAATGGCAAAGACATTTTTGTTATACTCTTCATCAAAACTAGTATTTATATTTTTATTTGAACAGATTATGTTTCTGTCATAATGCTTATAAAGAAATTCAAATTCGTCATCAGATGATTCACATTGTTCATACGATTGCGAGGTAGATTCATTTTTACTAGGAGATAAAGATTTTTTTTTTTTTTGTAAGGGAGGTCGTTTATGACCCCCAGTTTTTATTGGTTATAAATCTGAAATTGATTTCTGTCCTACAGTGTTTTTGGTTTTTTTCTATTTCGTTTATAGTCCGGTGGACTGATAGCTAAAGGTATAGGCAATTATTTACAAGATGATGAACTATAACTACATTGGGAATGATTATTCTACAGAAGGGAAACGGACGAACATAATCCAGTGAAAATTGCGATCAACGTCAAGGGAAACAACCGGGTGCAAAGTCACAGAAACCAAACCGGAAACACAGTATGAGCATTATGAACAACATGAAAGGAATTCCAGACCCCTGGATCGAACCAGCAACCTCCCGTTTGGCAGACGAGAGGCTTACCAGTTACGACACCCCGCCACGGGCACTAGGAGATAAAGATAAATCAGTAACTCTGTTTTTAGGAGATTTATTTATCTGACTAATGCTAGTGATCGAGTTGGACAACTCTAGATTGCTAACAGTTTTGTCATTTCCTTTAGAAGAATTACTTACAATTTGTTTGCCATATTTTCTTTTGATATGTTCAAGTCTTACAGAACAAGATGAATAATGACCAGGAGAGTACTTGGCAGTTTTGCAAAATGTGCATATACCTTGTTTCTTTAAATCCGCAATTTCTTGCTGAAATTCAACAAATGTTTTGGAAACTTTTTGGTTCTTATGTTCACTTTGATGTACCATTTTTCTTTTTTTAGTATTGGCGTTATCGTCCTGTTCAACGAGTTTTTTGCTATTATCTTCCTTTTTCTTATCCTTAAGGATGTTCAACAAAGCAGATTCCAAGTTGGCCATTTCTTTAATGAGAATTGACTCAAGGACATTCCATTCCTTAGGCAGAGGAATAGGTAAGTTGCGTGTTGAATAAATACTTTCTCCAGTGATATTGGAGCTAGTAGAGACAAGCGAGGGAAGATTTTTTTTGACAGTATTTTGGACAATTTCCTGAAACTTGACAGTGTAAAGCCTCGAAATGAAATGTCCAATCAAGAAAGTGTTATCATGCATGTTAACCTTTGCACCAAGAGAGAAAAGACGATATCGATCCATTGCTTGGGTCAAAGTTTCACAACGTTCTTGCTTGAAATTGATAAGATTTTTAAACCACATCTCTGGTGTAGTTTGTGAAGCAAGATCGAAGCGTTGTTTCAAGACTTCTTTTGCCTGATCCCAATTCAAAGCGGTTTTCTTATCGATACAACGCCTTTTGATGAATCTTTCGAACCAGTCATGGTCGGTATCACTGTCAGACTTTTCAAAAGAAACTTCCAGGTAGTGCAACCAATGATCTTCTACAGATACATCATAATCCAAGAATTTTCTTTGGAAATCTCTAATAAACATATCCAAAGATGGTTCATTACTTGGTCTGACGTTTTTATCACCTTCGTGAAGAGTGAGCTGATACAGAGCACTAGCGGTAGGGTTGACGTTGAATTTTGGGATTTCACGGCTTGGGATAAGTCTATCCTTGGGTGATGAATTTCTAGATCCATTGCCCTTCAACTCATGATTACGCAGTTCTAACTGGGAAGCAATAAGAGCGTCAACATCATTTAAGGCTGATACAGCATAGCTCAATTGCTTTTCATTTTCTTCAAGTAAAGTTAGCTTATTTTCTAAAATAAAACTCGCTTTATTATTATTTAATTTTTCAATTAAATCAAAGAACAAGGATTTTTGAGCCATTAACCTCTCCATATACTTGGAAGGGTCCGAAGAAGGAACAGCAGGAGAAGAATCAGTAACTTCATCCATCTCAACATCAGTTTCAATGGATGCATCATCACGAGGATGGATGGATGAGTTTGACGCTCTACTTTCGAGAGTTTCAAGATCCATTCTATCCAAGGACTTAGCTACTTCATCAGCTGAATCCTTTTCAACGTTTTTGGCAGGGGATTGATTAATAGAAGAATTCATTCAAAAAAATGAGATATTTGCAGATAATAAAGTGAGAAAAAAGAAAGGAAATAGTACTTGAAAACTAGTGAATGAGTCTCTATGTAACCTCTTTATTAGATTTCAAGACGAGAGAGAGAACCCATTTAATCAAACTACGCCTTTATATAGGAAATGAAATTATTCAGGGACCGAAGTGAGTTCAAGGTCAATTTTAGTATTGAGCTTAAACAATATAAACATTGTATATGAGCTTTTAAGGAATATGTAATAATATTATGTATTCAGTACTTGTTATTTCTTATATAAGATCTGAGTAATCTCATACGAATAATAGTATTTAATGAGGTAAATACGACAAGATCTCAGAGTTTCGTTTTTACAGTTGCTTATTTTCTTAAACATATAAGGCTAGTACTTTGTTATAGTGAATAGGGTAAAAACAAAAGGGGGGATTCAATGGGAAATACAAAATAACTACGGTTTTATATATTTTTTAAGAGCTACTAAAATTCACTAATATGCTGTGAAATCTGAAAGCAAACGGGAGAGATATGGGGAAAATTCAAAGAAGGCTAGACAAGCACCACATTTTTGGCGAAAATTGAAATATGCAAAAAATCACTAAAAATGACCTTATGCCTGGGGGATGTCCGGTACAGTTCCGGTTTACATAACATAATGTATATTTTGGACTGTCTTTCAGATGGTATATGCCACAAAAGTCGCAGACATATGGCGGAGATACAATGTTGATTTTAATTTTTGTGCACCAGTTTTGTCCGCTACTGTACCTCTCTCCAGCATTTTTCGGTACTCGGAACAACCAACCTTGGTTACCCATGATCTTCTCCAGGCTCACAACAGTTAGACCAAAGTCCCTTCTTATGACGCTTACATATTCGATAACCAGCTCAACAAAATCCGTAGGAAAAGAGTACAAGAAATCCAGACCAACAAAGGACTCATCCAACGATTCTTTCGTGCATCGAACAACCATAAAATTTGGCTAGAATCATTCTTTCTCAACAATTGCCTAGTCAACCCAGACGCAACGCATATCGATGACCGACCTGGAACGATTTGTCTCATAAAGTTCTCCAATGGTATCCAACCACCAGAAATCCAACGACCTCAAAAGGATTCCCAACTTCTGCGGAAATCACTCTCCCCACCTTTGGTCTCACCTTCGTTTCAGACAATCATACCTAAACGCTCTTGGAAAAGGTTTTGGCAAGCAGATATTCCATTCAAATCGCGAGACATCTGGTACCGTTTGTTTCACAAAAAGATTTCTTGTCGAGCTTCACTACATGCTTTAATACCGACTATCTTTGACACAGAAATTTGTCCCATCTGCCAACATGATCGTGAAAACCACTCACATTTTGTATACACTTGTCCAGTAAAGTTTCGAGTTTGGGAACATGTATGGCGACAGTATTTCAACAAACCTTTCAACACCACCGTTCTACACGATGCGATCTTTTCACTGAAAGTACCAAACTTTTCAACAGTTGAATTATCCACAAGTGACTCGGCTTCCACTTATCAAATCCTAGCATGTACAATGCTAGCAATTTGGACTGCCCACTGGTCCTTTGTATTCGATGAATCCCCGTTCCGTGTGGCCATTGTCATTTCAAATCTGGAAAAACAACTCCACACTCTCACAACAAAAGCAGAATAAAATACAAAAACAAAAAAAAAGAGAGTCCGGTTTTCCCTCTGGTTGTGTCAGCTTCCAAGACATCTCATGGACTATAAACTCCGCTGGTTATTCACATTTAAATAAATAAAAATAACTTTGCCCTAAAAAAAAATAGTTGTTGGCAGTCGTTCCTAAACCAACCTCAGTTGCCTCCGCTCCGACTTCCAATGTGGTATTAGGCTTTCCAAGCCACGCTTTATTTTCAATATAATAAAAAATTCTTCTTATTCTTATCTCTTTACATCTTTCTAAGCCGCGCATCGTGGAATAACTATGACTGGTGGCAATAATGAACACCCGCCTTCTGAACAAAGACTATACACAGAAAGCGAAATTATTCAACTCTTCAATAAACTTAGACTCGAAGAAAAACAAGCCACAGAGGCTCTTTATGAGACCCATGACTTACCATTGGAAATTACAGAAAGCTGTGAAGGGCTCTCAAGACAAGATTCTATCGAATTTGCACGAAAATTTAAGAAGAAACAACCCAAATTCTACTATGAGAACATCACCATTGGAGAACAACTTAATAAGTGATGTATCCATCATTCATAACTCGATATGAAAACAGTATTAATAAGCTACATGTAAAATATATCCAATAGATAGGCTACAGGTTAATTCGGATAAATCTTCATTAAGAATAAGATGCTGCGTAATTGCACGGTTAAATTATATTAAATCCAGGGACTAAATCACAGTCAATCGCAGTCAATCATATACGAGTATTCTATGGATAAATGCTTATGATGACAAAGATAACAATGGAAGAACACGTAACCATTATCTATTTGTCATCAGTTATATCATACTCATTAATTATTAATCCATGACATGAAATATTATCCGTGTATGAAAAGTATAAATAGAGTATCATTTTCTTATTAAATAAAGCAATCTCTTTATCGAGTCTCGTCCTCCCTTGTTCCTTTCTATTCTTGGATAAATCAATAAGAACTATATTCATAAATGCAAGAACCATAAAACAGAAACAATTAAATCCATCAACACCTTATACAAGATCTCAGAAAACACAAGGACAGCAGCCAGAGGAGCAACTGACATTTTTGCCAGACTCAAATTCATCAAAGAAAACCAAGGAGACTTGGACCAAGTCATGTTCAACAACCTTATTGACGAATCCTTGGAAATTACACACAATTTATCTGTCTTCTCTTGGACAGAGGCAAAGCTCCAAGATGACGAAGCTGGGGAATTTGCAATTGACGCATTATACTTGCCAAACAGCATTAAACACCTTGGCTCAACAAACGACAATGGAAACAAACGGGATGCCTTTGACGCTGAATTCGTCCAAGCTTATAATGAAGCGACTTACCAACGTTCCATCATCAGTGCAGCTACCACCTCCCTCAACACCTTTAGGGGAGGAAATCGAGGAAGAGGATTCTTCCATGGTCGAGGAAATTTCAACAGACATGGACGAGGAAATTTTTGGAACAGGGGCCGAGATGGCGGTCCTTCCGGCAGCTACAGCACCAACAGCTACTGTTATGTTCTGGTAAAGTAGTTAAGGAATAAAAATAAAACCAAAGAATACTTTTTGCCTTTAAGCTTTTTATGTGCTAAGATGGCTTCTACCTGATAGAATTTATTTATTGATATAACTTCATCTTGTGAGATGAGTTTTAACGCAGAAAGTGGGTAGTTTTTAGATAACAATTCACCCATTTCATCTTCTAGTACATACGATCCTCCTTGAGTAATTCTTTTTACTTTATAAGGTCCTTCATAGTTAGGATCTAACTTGTTGGTTTTAATATTTACTTTTACCATTACATAGCTATTTTCAGGGATCGTAATTAGTTTATGTGACGCATCAAACTTTTCCTTCTGATTGTTTGTTATTATTTTTGTACGTTCATATATGGCAGGGAACACAATCTCCGTCATTCTTTTTATATTGAGAAGGAGTTGTTTATTTATTTCTTCTTTAGTTGCCTTATTTTTTTCTTTGCTAAAATCTTCAAAGTCATTCATGTTACGACCGTACATTAAAGTGAAGGGTGGCGTCTTAGTACGTTCATTGTGTTTACCATTCAAGTAGAGTTGCGTAGAAGGAACATATAAATCCCAGTCTGCTTTAGCACCCTCGATTTGTTTCTTTATTGCATTTACAGCTGTTTGTACCCAACGTTCACTTACTCCATTAGCTCTGGGATGATAACTAGATATGAGTCTATGGTCATAACCAGCATTTTCAGCAAGTAATTGCATAAGCTCATTTACAAATTCACCACCATTATCAGATTGGATTACACGTGGAAAACCATAATGCGAGAATACATCGATTAAAGCTTTTACAATCGTCATAGATTGCTTATCAGGCAAGGGTTTCAATACACAGTAACGTGTAGCAATGTCAACCATAATCAATAAGTAATTGTTGCCATTCAAGGAAGTTTTCATGGGACCAGCTAAATCAATGCCCCAACTATCTCCAGGTAATGTGGCTGTAATGGGTCTTAAAGGATTATAACCCTTTTTGATTATGTTAAATTGTTGACATGGAATACAACTCTTAACAAGTTCTACGGCTTCATTTTTCAGATTGGACCAGTAGATACCTTTACGTTTTAAAGCATGGTAAATTGCATCAGAACCAAAGTGTCCTTTAATGTGCTCACGTAGAAGAAGTAGTTTACGTTCTTCTGGATCCGGAGGTGTCATGTATTCACCTTTGTCTTCACTGGGTAGTTTTACTGCTGCTCTATTCAAAAGATGAAGCTTATCCCCTCCCAGTTCATTGACAGGATCTTCAATTTCATATAGACGAGAAAGTGTGTCAGGGAGAATATTATCTACACCTGGTAAATGAACGACTTTAAAATCATATTGGAGCAGTGTATCGAACCAATTTATGAGCATAGCGTTAGCAATCTTTTGCGTGTGAAGTGAGTGCCTTATGATCTGTATACAGGGTAAATTTGTTTCCCCATAAATACTTATGGAACCTCTTCAAAGCATATACAACTGCTAATAATTCTCGCTTAGTTGCTGAATAGTTACGTTCACTTTTAGATAAAGTTTTAGCTATCATAGAAATGTAGTGTACTTTCCCATTTACAGTGGGTGGACTAATTGTCCCAGTGTTTCAACATTTTTTACTTTTGACACTGTAACTCGACCAATTCTTAGGCTATGCGGCTAGTTCCATGCTCATTAGAAAGGTCGCACTTCGTTCTACATAATAGCAAAGAGCCGTTGTTCGGAGATTACATAGTCTGAGTTAATCAGCAATAGAAAAAAAACACCGCAATGGGACAATCTTTCCGCTTGAACATAAGTTTTATTTAATAACGGTTATGTCCTCCTTTAGCATTAATAGCTGCTTGACAACGATTAGGCATGTTATCTATATATCTTCTACACTCACCCACTGTAAAAGTATTCCATTCTTTTTCTATTCTTTCCCATAACTCATGTACTCCTTTAGCCTTAGTGTCATATACACTCAGCTTGAGTTTAAGGTGATGCTATACATGTTCAATTGGATTTAAATCGAGAATTTGGGCTGTCCAGCTAAAGATATGATCACTCTTGAAGTTATTATCCACAAACCATTGCTTAGCAAGCTTCGAAGTGTGCTTAGGATCCTTACCTTGTTGAAAGTAGATATCCTCAGGATTATATCCATAATGTTTTGCCAAGTATTAAAATAAGAGACAAAAACTAAAAAAGACAATAGTTGTGAGACTAAAGATTATATGTTGCTTTATTAATAAAAACATTTGAGGCTATTTATACTTTTTGGATGTCTGGATCTTTACCGCTATTTCAATTGATCGGTTAAAAGAATAATGTGGGAAGGATGGGAAGATAAAGGAAAGATAGTAGATAATCAATAGCCGCTGTCTTCTTGACGAATCAAGGGACAATGAAGTAGATAAATTATTGATCTAACGATAATTATCGAATAAGGTTGAATTGAACTGCCGTTGTTGTAATCAGGTTCCGATATAGTCGTGGGAACGCCGATAGGGACAACAGGGCAGAGTTGGCTATTGCGGAGATCTCTCGTTTATCCATGAATGTTCACTTTAGTAGTTGTGTGGATACAACATTGCCCCCTTCTAGTTTGAAGCAAACGGTAAAAAGGAAAAGTGAAGATTCAGAAATGAGCAAAGGTCATACACAATAAGTGCGGTAATGATCATAGGGTAGATAAATAGACATAGTATAATTGAGAATAGATCGTAGTAGTAAGTTGTCATAAAAACCTGATAGTAAAAAAACCTTCTTTAGGAAAAATTGTCTTAGGGAAAAAGACGGTCAACTACTTAGACAATTTAACGTCTTGATCTCTTGCTTCTGCTGTGATGATCACGGGTAGGAACGGTACGTTTAGGTAGTCTTGCTTTCTTTGAGACAGCAGTATTGTTACCTGCTTGACGACGAGCCCAATATGTTTCAATTGAAGATCGATCATCGAAGCTAGAAGTAGGTTCCCAATGTTGTAGAACAGCGTCTGATCATAACGGACATTGAATAATCACAACTAAAAGAAGTATATTAAAATTGATAAAAGATAATAATTTAAATCTTTATCAAATAAAATATATTCTTCTTCTTTTTTATATAAAACTATCACTATTAGATTCATTCTATAAAGTAAACATGAACAATAAATAAGTCATGACCTTTACTATTCATCATTTCTGTAAATGAATAATAATGGATCAGGTACCTAGTCAACTTTGATCTGACTGGAGGCATTTCATATAAATATATCTTTCCTCTCAATGAAGACGGAACAATTCTCCCAGATCAGTTAAAGAACAATAAGATCTATAAAAACAACGAATTAAAAATTTTCATAATCGATTCAGTGATCATTCTTCAATCAAACATGTCAATTATTGGATCTACGCTCATAACTACTCATTTACCCGCCAACTGATAGAAGAATATAAATAGTAGACTTTGTAATGATTTCTTTTGAAGAATTAAGATTGTCTTAAATAAAGTTCAGTCTCAAAAAGTATTCTTTTGGTTTTATTGCTACCTTTAAATTACTTTACCAGAACATAACATGAATAAGAATAGATCCTGATAATTATCACTGCCATAAACAGCCAAGTTTCACTTTCATCTCAACAGTTGATTATTAACATCAGTCTATAAAATTTTTCTTATACATGTCAAATCATATCGGCCGTAACTATTTTTTGTCATCTAATCTCAGGTCTTGCTCAACTAATGTAAATAGCCTTGAAATCTTTCTTTAATAAAAGTATTCGACTTTAGAACTATTGTTCGGTCTCGTTAA
The DNA here is from genome assembly GCA_024220505.1 of Rhizopus arrhizus. Lineage (NCBI taxonomy): Eukaryota > Fungi > Mucoromycota > Mucoromycetes > Mucorales > Rhizopodaceae > Rhizopus > Rhizopus arrhizus. The sequence goes on along the minus strand of JAKZZE010000038.1, from coordinate 281,567 downwards.
TTCTTTTTTGTCTTATTTTGTAATACCTAAAACACTTCAATAGCTAGGTTAAAACGAGGCTATTAAAATTATATATACTTATGATGTACATACAAATATATAAAAGCCTATATCTCCGTTATTAATAAATGAATCTCTTCACACTTTCCTTTTAGCTTAAAAGCAACTTATCACTAAAATCTTTAATTGAAATCAGTGCAGGATTCAAAAGTAATAACTTCCACAGATGATATTTTGTTCGCAAAAAAAAAAAAAAAAGGCAAGCATATATGTTTATAAAAAATGGTACTGTTTCTTTAAAAAGATGATTTCTTAAAATAATAAACTTGCTGCAAGATCAGGGTTGCCTTCTGCCATCTCTAATGCCTGAATAGCCTCTTGGCGACTAACACCCATATCTGTAAGCAGCTTTATATCTTTTTCAGAGAATCTGCTTTGAGTGTTTGTAGTAGAGGACTTTTGAGTAGATGAAGCGCCAGCAGATTCTGCAGCTGCTGGAATAGTTACTTTGGTATCAGGAGAGGGCACTTCATCTTCCTCGCTGCCATGAACCTAAATAGCGTTTGTTATTTTTGTAAATGCTCTTTTTTTGTTTGAACTTGCCTCTATTCTACGCTGCTTCTCAGGAAGCTCATGCTCAGCTAAAAACGGAATATCACAATCATCAAAAGTCAATGCATTCTTTCGAAGATCAATACATGCCCTATGCTTTTTTAGCATATCAAGTCCAAAGAGCAATTCAGAGCCTTTTCCTTCAACCACAATAAATGAACAAGTCAAAACAAGCTTTTAGAAAGCCTCATTTGTGCGCTATGAATGCGACCAAGAATTTTTGCTGTTCCAACACCCTTTGCAACTCCACTAAAGCGAGTATCCAATAAACGCATCAATCCACACGCTTCTGCTGTTTCAGGACTAACTATAAAAAGAGAGCAAATCAATATTTAATCGTTTATTTCTTGATATACTTACTCACGGTGCTTTGAGCCCCAGAATCGACAAGTGCAACTAGTTTTTTATTGTTGATTTCCACATTGATATAAAGACGGGTTACTCTTGCAAATGATTCCGGATTGTACTCCATAGCTGCCTCTAAGTTCGCAGCAATGTTTTCTTGTCGAATGGCATCCTCAATTCGTTTTTGTGCCTCAACATCAAACGGGTCATCGTTTAGAGCTGCTAATTGCGCTTTTTGAAATTCAGCAGTACGCCGAGATTGCTCAATTTGTTCCACCATAGCAGAAAACTTTGCAGGATCATGACGTGCTGCGTTTGCTAACTCTGGATTTGTCTAAACATTTTTTTCGTTAACTTTGTGCTAAAAAGGAACATTTCAAAGCCTACTCTTTCTAACTGTTGCAAAAGGCGCTGATCCATCAAGACATGTTGGCGCATGGCATCAAAGTCAGGATGGCTACTGCAATGGTATTGAATAGACTGTTTTTGAGTAGTTGTATTTTTTTTTTTTACCTTGAAGATGCTTGAACAATCCGCTGCATGTGTATAACTTCATTATGCCCAACATAATATTCTTCTAGTGTCTTTTTAGGTTCTACTAATTCTTTTCCATGATAAAACAAGCGTTGAGCTGCGGGTGCAACTCCTGACTAATGATAAAAATAATGGATTTAGGTTTTTTTTTAAAAAAAATACTATTTAATATTTACTTCTGCTTCTAAGAGTGCTTTCAGGTCTTCAATGGCCATTTGGCTGTCAATTTCTAAATTATAGATTTCCTCACCGTCAGTTGTAATTGTTACAAGCATTTATCTTTTCGCACAAAACAAAAAAGGCGCGTCTATAATAATGGACACAATGTCTAGATAGCGGAAAGTAAATTTTGCGTGATTGGTTCTAATATTTATGCTTAAACTAATTTATTAAATGATTTTAATGAGCGCATGATACCTTAACTATACCAGAACTACTTAAACTGAATCACAAAAAATTGGGTAAGAAACAAAGGAACCCTTATATCTAAGGGAGAAAAAAGTAAAGAGTAAGAAATTTATAATGAGAGAAAGGGATGTATCAAACGTAAGTTTGGTATCTGCAGTAACCAACATAATAGTCGCTTTTCAGGAAATAGTGAATATGAAAATCCAGTTATGATGATAACGGTAGCCAAGCTCAGAAAACACAACTAAATGACTGACTAAAGGATAAGCCAAATGGAAACAGTTTGAAAGGAGAATTTAAACAGATAGCCTACCCAGAAGGAAGAACAAGGAATCTTCAACAATGATGAATGTTTGGATCCTGCTATGCAAAGTAAGACGGTGAATGACACAAACGTTTATACCGAGACTTTTTTTGTTTGTCATTAGATAATCAACTAAGATGCTAGCGGATATACCTGTTTTGTTTCATTACAAATATTGATGACTAGAGAAAGAAATTCAAAGGTAAAAATACACAACAAATAAAAAATGACAGAGTAAAACTCTGTTCCCCCTTTGTGTGAGATTGCCTTGCAGTAAACCAAGTTTTATGGTTAAGAAAGAATAAAACTAAGTATATTTCCTAGCCATGAGCAGTATTGCGAAAGTACGGCTTTTAACCCTGTATCATTGGGATCACCAGAACGTCGCTTAGGAAGTGTCAGTGTCATGCTGCCATAATGTTCTACATCCTTTAAAGACTTTGGCACAATGACAATGAACATCTATCTCTTTAAAATCCTTCTTACTGCAGTAATTGTACAACCGAGAGGAAAAATATTTGCTGGATGCTTGGTTGAAAACTTCAAAAATTAACTAATCTTAAGACATGGAACTCGTTAATAAGTGGTAGAGAGTAGGTTACCAAATTATTCTTGCATTCAATTCTTCCCACAAGATGCCAGTTGCATTTGTCCTATGCTTCTTGAATATTATATTGTCTTTATTAAATATATAATGCCCAAACATAATAATGGCGACTTCAAATTAAATTCGAATTTATTTTGTTCTATTGATGTGAAATCAGCATTATAAATAGTTTTGGTTTGCAAATCTTATTTAAATTTCTTTCTCAAAAATGTACTCATGATTATTTTTCTCGTACAAAAAACTACATAAATTAATGCTCGCTATATTTCTCCTTGCTTTGTGCATTTATAGTTTGGGCGACGATAAGGTCCGAATTACATGTGCGTCTCTGCATAATAACTAGTGCACATAGACTTGGCATCTTGATTTAATGCGGTATCTTTATGTCAAACTTTTTTTAATCTGATTTTACTACTGTTATTGCATTTCTTTTCGAAATCTTTGCTTTTTTATCGTTTTCATAAAACGAGATTCCCTATACATCCGAACTTGGTGCCAATAACGATTATAGACAGAAGAACAAAACGTTTTATATTTCCAATGAGCACTTCAATGATAAATCATCTCATTTGCATTCCTTGATAGTTTCTGTCTAAAACAGTTTGCTATTGTATTGAATCCTGTTGGTTTGATAAATCTATTATCAGCATCTTGTAAATGACAATAATAATGAAAAAAGATTAGGTTATCGATTGTTCATGAAAGTTGTTCTGCTATTTTAATACTTTCTTTATTTCTTTGGGAGCTTTTATTTTTAATAGAAGAACACTATATTACAACATAAATTAGTCGGAAAATGTTAGATTTTATAAAAATGCACTACGATGGTTCTTTGAAGTGCTATATTTGCTAAGGCATTTAATTAACATTTTAGACAAAGCAGTAAAACAAAATTTTTCTCAAGTCTTACAGTTTTCTATCCTAAAGACGAAATTGAATATAACTATTTAGGTCAAAGATTATACATTCCATAATAGCATAATTTGTGATCTATTTGTCTATTGCAATGAAAAAATGTTTTATTTTACGACAGTATTTGAATATTTAATTAAGCAAAAGGTACATTTTATTATGTGTTTATTTGTACAGTTTATGTGCTACGAGCAAACTCAACTCTTAAAATGAGATTATCATAGCCATATCCATTGATAGCTTGTTGTGCTTTGTCAGCATCTTCACGGTTATTAAATGATACAAAAGCAAAGCCCTTACAAAGGTTAGTTTCACGATCGCGAGCTAAATAGACCCGAGCAATGCTTCCGAATCGATTGAAAAGATCGTATATATCACTATCTGTAACGTCTTCAGATAAATTAGTGACACGAAGTGTTGCTGAGTCATCACGTTTTTCACGCATTGTTTCTCCAACGGAAGGAGCTCCCTTATTACGAAGATGAGGAGGAGTGTATTTGCTAGGTCCTGTACTTGATTCTTCTGTTCTGATTGTGTCCACAGTATCGAGCTTAACGGCTTCAATAGTTGAGGCAATTTCATCCAATGGCTGCATTGTGTCTTTATAAGGACATTTTGATGTAAAGTGCTCTCCTTTACAAATACGGCATGCAATATTTTTAGTTTTAAGTTGGCTTTGAATCTTGCTCTTTGCTTCCTCTTCAGCAACGACATCGACATTCTAAGCAATTGTATTAGCGCACGCCTTAAAAAAATATCTGCAGGTTTTTCTACCTTTCCAGTGTTTGATTTCAGTTTAAGGGGAATATTCTCACCAATAGTTGTTGTAGCAAGATCAGGTCCAGGCTTTCTACCTTCTTCTTCACCAAATTTTGCCCACTTCTTACGTTGTGCAACAGCTTTATTGACATGCTCAGTAATAAGCTTCGATTGAATCTTTCTGGTTACCTATTGTTTTGCTTTGTAAATCTCACAAATCATAAATTGTTATTTCATTTGTGTACTTACCTTGATCTTTTTACCATCCTCATTATCTCTATATTCAATAATAACTTTATTTCCATCATTGTCGGTATAAATCTGAGGTTGGAAAGATTCTTCAACTTGAGGTTAGTATTCTAAATTATCTTTTTTACTTTGTATTCTAACCTTCTTCATCCTCATATTCATCTGCCCAAGAAGCTTTTCCTGGTGTACTAATGAGAAGTGTAAGTTGAAAAAGATTATTTTTGAGTTTAAATGTACATACATAGTGTCCATGGCCATTATTTGAAAGAAAGTAATTTTTTTCCTTTTGCATGCCTAAAAAGCCACTTATACGTCACTTTGATCTGAGATAAAATATTTCAACAAAAAATAAAAGGTGCCTAATTGGGTGAAAAAGCTGGTCGTTTATCAAGCTACCAGAAATTTGCTATTCTCGGGTTTGACTACAAACGCAATATATAATTTCTATTATAGTATTGTTGCTTCAATTGGAAGAGGGCTTTTAATTCAGTTGACATTGATTTTCAGCTATTTGACAAGATGTTCCAACACAAGTGTCAAAAATAATTCAAAAATTTCTTAATGTCTTTTTTCCATCAAAATAGTAAATAAAAGTCAAGAAGCGTTGTTTTTGATGTTTAAAATTGTTTAGACTTTTATGAATAAAACAATAGCCTTCTATCTTGTCAAATGTCCTTTAAGAGAGCATAAAAGAAGTTTTGAGTGGTATCAAATTTTAAGAGTTTTTCGTAAAATTAGTAAAAAAAAAAAAAAAAAAAAAAAGCTTGACCAACTCACGCAGAAAACCATTTAATAGTTGTAGACGCACTATGATTACTCTAATCAAAGCGCATTGGTAGTTTCACAAAAATGAGTATTTCTAAAGTCACACTTCCTATTTTGTACAATTACTATTTTGAAATTTCTATCTACGAAAATAACTGAAGGAAAAATCCTAAAACTGAGTACTTGCTACAATCATTGATCCTTTCTCTTTCATTTCAATCATGGTAAATATCAAATAAATATATGGGATGAGAGAATGGAGATAAAATGAAATGGATGAATGGATGGATGAATGGATACAAGTGTGTGGATGAACAAAAATACGAAATTAAAAAAAAGTGGATGGGGAAGGATAATGATCACTAACCAAAGATTGTAATTTAGTCTAACAAGAAAGCCGCCCCCAAGGTTGTTGAAAAGGTCACTCTTGGCCCTCAAGTTCGTGAAGGTGAACTCGTCTTTGGTGTTGCCCACATCTTTGCCTCTTTCAACGATACTTTTGTTCACGTTACTGATCTTTCTGGTCGTGAAACTATTTCTCGTATCACTGGTGGTATGCAAGTTAAGGCTGATCGTGATGAATCTTCTCCCTACGCTGCCATGTTGGCCGCTCAACAAGTTGCTGCCAAGTGTAAGGAACTCGGTATCAATGCTCTCCACATCAAGCTTAGAGCTACTGGTGGTACTGGTACCAAGACTCCCGGTCCCGGTGGTCAAGCCGCTCTCCGTGCTCTCGCCCGTGCTGGTATGAGAATTGGTCGTATTGAAGATGTTACTCCCATTCCTACTGACTCTACCCGTAGAAAGGGTGGTCGTCGTGGTCGTCGTTTGTAATTTACCTTTTTTGGATTCTTACTTTTATATAAATTGGGTATTTGACTTTGTCTGTACAACTCAAACGTTTATATTGTTTATCATTGAATTGTAGACTTTTGAAGAATACATAGTGACACTGAGATAGGTAAAAGGATTTTAATGAAGATCAAAGAAAGAGCATTCTGAATCATCGCAATCAGTTATTTGTTTTCATGTAGAACTTTAAGAATACAATGAGAATGTGTAATTCAATAGTTTAAAATGATTCAAGCTTAAAAGAAACAGCAATACTCTGAGGGGTAAAATGTCTGTATGTCAATTGGCTGAAATAATTTAAGCTATAGGCTGCAAAGTCTGCTTCTAAAACTTTTCTTAACCTGTTTGTACTAAGAGACTTATACACGAGAAGGCGCATGTATTTTTCATAAACTTTAATATCGATATTGCTTTTGGACATAATATAGATTGAGTGCTCGGATAAATATATATTCAAAATATAATTACAACATTAAAGTGCTTTTTTGATATCATTGAATTTTTTTTTCAGTCTATTTTGTAGATCATACGATCGCATAAACTATAAAAAAAATTGATGTTTCCAGTTTTTAAAAGGATATTAATTTAGCCGCAAGTTGCGAGCCGGAAGAAGATGTTCCTTTTTTGCCAATAAGGTGATTCATTATATGGGCCATCTGAGGATCCTTCCTCTTTAATCGCATCCATCGACATGGTAAGAAGAATTGATAGAATAGAGGAAGGTGATGGATGGATGAATTAATTCCATTTGAATAGCCTTCTCAAAAATCCTTTATCACCAAGGTTAAACTCGGCAAGGCTAAAAAGCAAAATCGCCCTTTGCCTCACTGGTTCCGCCTCAAGACAGACACCAAGATTCGGTAAGGGAGAATGTTGACTAGAGAAAAAAGAAACAACTAAACACTTGAAGTATAGTTGGAACGCAAAGAGACGTAACTGGCGTCACACCAAGTTGAACATCTAAGCAATGTATTTTATTATAACAATAACAATAATAATAAAAAACCTTCCTGCTCAGTGTGAATATGTTTATAAAAGAACAGAATTATTATTTACAATGATTCATGCAAGTTAAATAAGCCAAGCTAACTTCCCCTTTTTTATTCTTATTGTAACATTCACACAGTCATCATTTTCTTGACGTGTTACAAATCAATAAATTATTACTACCAAAACAATGATATATTCTTTTCCTATTAATACATTATCGTTTTTTATATAAAAGAACACCTTATGAAAGTAGTGGACAACAGAAGAATAAGAGCAGTAAACTAACACTATTTATGGACCTCCTTTTCCCCCGCAGTTCCCAAATATGTTTCGTGTCACAGTTTGTTCACATCCCTCATGCTTGACATGCGTAAATATCTGAGTATGAATATGAAAAAGATGGGCTGCAAAAAGTAATAAAATTAAGCTCTCCTCTTCTTCTCCTTTTCTTTTTTTTTATATGTAATCTGATGAAGCAATAAGCTGATTTATAGAACATATTGTATCCCTTATGTATTACTTTATTATTTTGCAGTGAGAAATACATGTCAAAAGGAAAAGAATAAAGAAAGGAAAACAAAAAGATAACAAATGACGTATACTTTTTTATATATATTTTGACAGACAACGTCTCCTTAAAAAACTTAAATAAACAAATCCTTTTTTTTTTTTTTTCTTCTTTATTTCTTTCTTCTTTTTTATATTTTAAATGCCTAAAAAAGTAGTACATAAACAAAGATCTATGATTCAAGAATATCCTCCAAATGTATATTCTAATGGAATAATGAGACCATGGCAAGAAAAGCAAATGGCTTTAGATAAAGTTACACATCCAGAATGGGGAATATTAAAAGAAGAAGAATTTTTACCTTTAACTCATAAACACCAAAATGATCTAGAAGATCTACATCGAAATGGTCAATCCATATCTGATTTCTATTTCTGGCAAGCCAATTTAGGTGGTTATTGTATGGCTGACATGGTTCAAAGTAAATAAACATAAATTATTAGATTATTTTATATTAATATCATCAGTAGAGGTCTTAGTTTCATCTGAAGGCGCTTTTCCTTTAGTAAGACGTATAGTAGATGGCGCACCTCATCCAGGAAGAAAGAAAAAGAAACGTACGGATTGAAAAAGAAAAGATAAATTTAACTTATTGGTATGAATCTGGTCATTCATCTTGTAATAAAAAAAAAAGGACCTTCATTTTTTTTTTTTTTTTTTGTTTATTAAATACACAATCTATAGCTGACATATCGACCAGCAGTTTCACTTTCTCTCAATATCTTTACAACCTAATCATGATTTATCCATAGATTTAAGTAATTGCATGTATACTTTTTTTTTTTTTTGATTACCTGTCCACGCTTTAAACCATAATATCTAGCAACTGGATCCGTATGTTGAATACGTGGCAATTGAGTTTCTTTCAAACGGCTAAGGATAATCATAAGTATTTCACTCTCTAAGCCTATTTCACTCACTATCTTTGTAATAAAGTAGATTTTTCTTCAGTTGTTAATACTTCATGTTTAGGTACTAATACATGATGTGTAATATTAACTAACAATTCGTTTTCTTGAAAAGATTCTAATGTATGCTTTGAAGGCAATTGTTGAATAACCTGTATTGTAATCAGTCAATCTGTCTTAGATATCATATCTGCTATTATTTACCTTGTTTGCTGAAGAAGTCATGCTCTTTTGATAAATACAAATACCCTTTGGAATTTGTTGTTGTGCCATACGTTCAACATAACTATAAAAAGTACGCATTACATAAAATACGTGTATTTTACCAGTGTTATTCTTACACTCTGAGAGGTTTAACGCCAACTGAAGGGTCTTTAGGGAAGAAGACGAGTAATTGGTCAGTGGGATCGTCTTTCTTTTGTACAACAAATGTTAATTGATCTCGACTACAGGTATACAAGTAAATGTCAGTTTTCTACATCATATCTAATATTAAGCTTACTCGACATCACCGGAAGGAGCAAATGTGCGTTTAAAAGATTCCAAATCCATATCAAGCTCTGATTGAGAAACTAAATATCCCTAAATAAAAAATAAACATCAATTTGATACCAAGACAATTCTGCTTTATTTACTCTGTCGTGAACCATTTGATGTGCTGTACGAAAAACTCTCCATAATCTGGTTGCTTCGTTGCTATGACTGGAATCCATTCTTTTAATATATTTGCTTACTGAAAACAAATAAGTTTTTTTTTTTATCGCTTCAACAAAAGGTTCAACGTTGTGACTGTTTTAATTTTAGCCACACACCTCTTTTCCCCCTTTATTCAGTTGAACACAGATCGTTTTCATTTATCTATTTTAATGCGGTTTTGCTTTCAGCCGTCACTTAGAACATTGTTTATTATACAAGCATGTATTCAAGTGTTTGGCATTTATATATTTCTAAAAGGGTTTTTACTAACGCGGCAAACGTTTGATATTCGTGGCCATTCACGTACCCCTTGGGAGCAATTTCCACTGTCATCACCTTCGTCGACACCTTTATTACCCATCATTCAGCCAGGAAAACCATTCAATCGCGCCATCTTTATTGTTATTGATGCATTACGCTTTGATTTCGTAATAAGCAGCAACATCACTGACCGTCATTACCTTAACAAAATTCCCATCATTCAACACCTCTTAAACACCCATTCTCAATCATCTCTTTTATTTCAATTTCGTGCGGATCCTCCCACAACTACTATGCAACGCGTCAAGGGCCTTATGACTGGTTCCCTACCGACGTTTATTGACGCCGGCTCAAATTTCGCTTCATCAGCCGTACAAGAAGATCACCTCTTACACCACCTAAAGCGTCGATTCAACTCGATTTACTTTATGGGAGACGACACTTGGGTTCACCTCTACCCCGATGTTTTTGATCACCCCCAACGCACATTTGATAGTGATAGCTTCAAGATGCTCGATCTTGATTCAGTAGACAATGCCATCTTGTCCCATCTTTGGCCACTGATGGAAGACGACGACCAAGGCAGACACTGGGACCTTGCTATTGCACACTTTTTGGGTGTCGATCACTGTGGACATACACATGGCCCTGCTCATCCAAATATGGCTAGGAAGCTCGATCAAATGAATAGTGTGATTGAGCGAATCTTACAACAGGTGGATAACAACACACTGCTTGTTCTCATGGGAGATCACGGCATGTCACCTGAAGGCGATCATGGAGGAGAAAGCTTGGAGGAAGTGATGAGCACGCTGTTTGTTTATTCCGGTCGACCCTTGCTTCATGAAGGTGAGTATTATCAAGAACTTTATACGCGTATCCATGATGCCAGAGCAAAGCGGCTTGGTTATGACATACGATCCATATCAGAGAGGCTAGAATATGATGCGACAAGATATCCTGTTATTGCTCAGATTCATCTAGTGCCCACTTTGGCCTATTTATTTCAGGTACCGATACCATTTGGGAATCTCGGTGCTATTGTTCCCAACGTACTTTTACCTGGGGGACATTTGGACAATAAGATGCGAAACTTGCTTTATATGATTGGGCAGTTTCGGATGAATGCCTTACAGGTTCGTGATTATCTCATACATTATTCTCAACATACGCAGCAAGCAGACTTTTCTCTCATCCTTCTGGAGCCTATCCTTCAACATTTCCACCGTGCAGACGACATTCTATTTGAACTTGCCTCTCAAACTTCTTTTATCGCCTCTCTCTCCAACCTATCCACACTATCCGCAGATGAGCTCTATCAATTTCAAGAGCAATTAGAAAATGCACTACTCGAGTATGATGCTTTTCTGACGAGTACCATTAAATACTGTGAATCCATCTGGGCACATTTTGACGCAGGGTCGATGCTGCTGGGAATCATTCTCTTGGTCCTTGGTACTTGTTTGTCGATCTGGTTGATGATTAGTAAATATCAAGGCAAACTTTATCCTTTGCTTGTAATGTTGATATCATTAGCTATTTGTGTGATGATCGTATTGCAAGGTGGATCATTTGAAAAGATGAACATGACAGATTGGATAGGTGTCTTTTTGTTGTCGTCTACTGCACTTTTGCTGTTGGGCGCATTTGGTAAAGAGTCTTCCTTGTTTTCTGACAGGATGATTGTTTTAATGATTAGTTTGATTCAATCGCTTACGTTGGGATCCAATAGTTATGTGGTTTGGGAAGACTATAGTACAAAGCACATCCTTTCTGCCTTGACCTTTATCTGGCTCATCAAGAATTGTGCAATCCAACAGCCTACGGTCAAAAACCTTGTTCGAGCAGCCAAGGCACCTCTTTTGTTTATGGTCGTCATCCGACTCAACAGTATCACCGGCCAATGTCGCGAAGAGCAATTTCCATATTGCAGATACATTCAACATGACTCTTTATCCTTTGATGACCGACTTCAAACCTTTTTCTTATTTTGCTTTCTTGGATTGACCTCTGTGTTGATGAGCTATCTGTCGAGAGTGATGAAGGACAAGGTAGGAAAGGAGGAGAGGATGATTAGAGGGATTTATGGGTTATGCTGTGTGATGGTGATAACAAGGATCGTTCAAGAAGTCTATCAAAGCTCGTTTGAAACAAACAGAGATCTCCCAATTGCGATTCGGAAAATACTAAATGTTTACTTGCCTCGTCTGGTCTATGGGTCAAGTTTATTTGGTATGATTCATGTACTTTATAGAAATCGATTGAAAAGATCTCAAAAGGCTTGGTCGATCCTGTTGTTATGGAGTAATGTGTTGGCGATGATTCAGCGTCCGTTAGGGGCCATGATCGTCTTTGTTTCTTGCTGGATGATGAGTTTATTGAACGAAGGTGATGATTCAAGTCTTTTGCTGAGGTTGATGATTTTGCAGTATTATGGACATCATCTCTTTTTTGTCACAGGACATCAAGCTACCTTTACTTCTTTACCTTGGAAAGCAGCCTTTGTTGGATTTGACGAGATGAGTTATTATGGTGGGATGATACTTGTGACCCTTTCGACATTGACAGGATATTTGATATCTTGGATAGGTTGGTTGATTGTCTTACCAGAATCGGATAAAGAAAACAAAAAGTCACTTTATTTATTGGTTCTGATGCAAAGTATACCGACTTGTTTATGTTCAATTTTTGTATTTATTTTAAAAAGACACTTGATGACATGGAAAATATTTGCACCTCGTTTCTTATTTCAGACTTTATTGAATATTGGAGCACATTTGATTGCGATATTCTTTGAAAAAAACATATAAAATAGAATTATGCTACTTGTAACACACACACACTTGTCTTATTGCATCATTTATTTATTTTATGACTCTACCAAAATCCCAAATGATAACCTCACCATCATCACTTCCGGATGCAATTCTCGTATCACTCAATCTTACAGTTCTCACCGATTCATGATGTCCTTCTAATGCATAAAGACACTGACCACTGGCTGTATCCCACACTCGAATTGTCTTGTCATGAGAACCAGAGATGATGTGAAGTTTATCAAAATCAAGTGCCCAGATACCTTGGATATGACCAAACAGTGTACGAATACACTGACCTGTTTGAATATCCCATAATTTGATTGTATTATCAAGTGAACTTGAGATGATGATGGATTCAGAATTAGTTAAAGGTTGAAGGATGGAAGATGTTGAGGATGAGCTATTTACAAGACACTGTCTGAATCCATCAGGACTAGGAAGAGCAACTTGTACTTGTCCGACATGTCCCTGAAATATTTTGGTACATGAACGTGTTGAAAGATCCCAAAGACGGATGGTTGTGTCATCACTACTGGATATCAACATCTTGCCCTCTTTACATAATCTTACCGAATTCACCCAATCTGTATGACCCAATAAAGTACAACATTCTCCGATATCAAAATTCCATACACGAACAGTATGATCTGTTGATCCACTGGCCATCATACGCTCATCAAAATGTAAGTCGAGTACAGGACCAGAGTGACCTTCTAAGGTACGAATACACTGACCGGTATGATGATTCCATACTCTTAATGTCTTATCCATCGATCCCGTCACAAGTTTAGCATCATCAAATTGAAGGGAACGAATACCACCAGAATGTGCTATCAAAGTCCGGATGAGTTCACCGGTTTCTAAATGCCAAACACGTATGGTCTTATCAAGGGAACCAGTGATGACTAATTTTGATATTTCACAAAATTGGATGCACATCACGCCATCTGTGTGTCCCTGGAGACGCAAGAGGTTGTATTGATTGTTACGCCAATTCCTTTCTACCACCATTCGTTCACTGTATACATCTTTCCAAGGTCTTTTGATGATTGATTGAACTTGTTGATTTATGACCCTTTTCTTCAAAACAGGTTGATTCTTTCTATTTTGTCTTTTCAATCTTTTTTTATCCAACAAAGGTAATCCCCATCCACATTTTGTACACTTTTTATCGATATGCTGTTCACACATTTGATGCCAAAGTAAATCATCATTCGCAATCTCTTTCCATGTCTGGGATACTTGAGCAGCATGACAGAGTGTCTTTGCGTCCAAATAAGAAAAGATGGTCAGGTTGATCTCTTTTGGTAAGATGGCAACAAAGTCGATACGTAATAAAGGTTTTGTAGCATTAAATATAAAAGATAATTGAGGCATACAACAAGTAGAAAGGATACCTTTGAGAATAAGAATTCTTTGATCTGAAGGTGCTGCAGCAAATAAAGACCAGATATGATTGATTGCTTCTTTATCTGAACTTGATATCTTTTTCATTTCCTAATCATCCCCCCTTCTCCATCAGAATCATCTTTCTTTACTTATCCTTTTACCTTTTCTATTCTATCGTAATCCAAATCATCTCTTTCTCTCTTCTTTACTATCTCTGGTCGATGTCTGTAACATGTAGTTGGCTTCTTCATTTTTTTTTAAGAAAGAATATAAACTTTTTAATTCATTAAAAAAGAAAAAAAGAATAAAATTAAAAAAAAAAGCAAAAGTTTATTTGATTTAGGATGGACATGTGAGATAGAAAAGGACATGGACAGATTTGCGTAACATCCTTTGATTTTTTTTTTTTTTTTTTGTTCTTTTCCGTTTCGTATTGTCTGAACAAGTCTTTCTATTTATTGACCATTTTAGGTAAACCTTTTTTTTTAATTGATTTTTTTTATAATCAATTGAAAACCATCTAAAGAGCTTGTTAAAAAAAGTGAGAAATAACTGGATTTAATCAATTGCAAATGTCTTTACTTTTTTTTTTTTTTTTAAAAAAAAAAAAAAAAAAAAAAAAAAAAAAAAAAAAGTTGCTCTCTATTCTCGTATTCTAGATAAATCAACTCATTTTAACTTTTATTCGTGAAGCGTGAGAAAGTTGACAGTCATAGTTACACGATAAAAAAAAAGGGGGAGGTTCAGATTGGTGAGGGAAGCAAAAGATGAGGTGGATAAATTATTGTTGCCTAGTGATTGATGAAACAGGGTGACTATAAGAGAGGCAAATGGGGTCAACTAATAAACGTGTCAGATGTAGGATAAAAATAGTGTCAATCATTAATCAAATGTAGTCATGGAAACAATAATTACCCCAAATGGGTTGAATGAATAAAATAGTATTCAGCTGTGATTTAATTCAACCTATTTTAAGTGATAGAAAATGCGCTGAGTTTAAATGAGGATGGAGACTACGGTGAACTATAAAGAACAAGATGATCTTCATTTCCCCCCGTCTCTCACTTTCTTCTTCCTCCTTATAATAATTGGTTAAATGAGTATCTCCTGAATATATTCTTCTTTTCTTTTTTTTCAATTTTATAAATGAAGTCCTTGCACTGCGTATATGATAAAGGCCGATTTGCTGATCATTATAACTCTGATTTAGAAGGATGTGTACGGTAAAAGTGAATTGACAGAGAATGAATACTGTACTGATAAAGATAGGGTTAGTTGAGTACTTGTGAGTTTCTTAGGATCATGAATACGTTCAATAGTATGGCTCAGAAGCATCCTCCGTTTGTTCCAACCGCAATCAACACTTGGATCGTTTGCTTTACTTTTTTTGTTTTATTGATGATAATGAGCACGATGCATTATACAAATCATGTAGAGATCATCCTAGTCATTCCCTTCTTGTTTTCATTTCTTAGTATTCTATCACTCTTTTGGAAAAGTAAAAGACAGAGAAAGGTATGATTACGTTAGGTATCAGAATTAATAACACTCTTAGTTTGAAAGAGAAATGCTGAAATTATGTTCTTGTATGAATGCCACAGAGAATGTACGAGGAATAAACTTCAAGTTGACCTATTTGACTCCCGAACGAGTTTTATCTACTCAGCCTACATCAATTTATGTAAGTAGAGAAAGAGAATGGAGATGGTATTTAATCTTTTAGGCAATCACTATTGAATTTGATAACAGATATAACCTTTTACATTACATCTCGAGATCAGATAGCTCACCACCACCCTATTCTCCTTTTTCAACACTTCAATTACCTTCAAATGTTTATTATCCTAATCAAAATACTTTAAAATAATATAATGAACTCAATCCTTTTAGTACCTCTCTTCACAACCCTTCTAGTATTCTCTTTCTCATATTCAATAAGAAAAAGAATCACAAGTGACAACTAAGCTTGTCTTGTTTGTCATATCATTTCCACTAAACTTACTCAGCTTACTCTTTCATATCTCATTCTCACACATGCACATTTATTTAATCTCCATCTTAACATGAACCCTCTAATTAATAAGCAACACTTGAAGGCATATAAAACAATTCACAATTGAGCTTATTTCACACAATCAACACTTTCTACGCATCCATCTGCCTAAGCATGTACCGCAGTCATAATGAAATAGCATTTTTTTTATATATATCACACTCTTCCTCCCTTCTCCCCCCCCCTCTCTCTTCTCCCTCTCCTGCAGAGAGTGTTAATTGGCATTCAGAATCATTTTAAAGCACTCTTATTTACTCTTCAAATTCTTGATCACTCATCAATAAATAGTGTTTCAAGTGTCGGAGTAAATCTGAGTTGTTTCATTCATTTCTAATTGGTGTTTACGTGTACAAAAGAGGGGGGGAAGGGTATGATGATCAAATGAAGACTGCAGCTTTCTTTCTTTCTTTTTTTCATTAATAATGAGAGAACCCAATTTTAGTTTTCCTTCTCAAAACAGAGCAACTATCTGTATTACTTCAGCACTTTATGATAGAAGAGCATTGGACTGTACAGCGACACTGCCACTAGTCAACTCTTTAACTCATCTCGCTTACTTGACTTCAACTTCACCTCGTATAAGAGAAATATTATGTCTCGATGGAGGTTTAGAAAGACTGGTTCGAATCTTGATCAGTACTTCAAATAGAGTTGATCGTTTGACTTCTTGGAAGTGGACTCTTGCTTTTCAAAGTATTGTGAATATCGGTGTTCGAGGAACAGAACAGATTAGAACAAAAGTAGTTGACGCTGGTGTAATTCCTTTTATATTAAATATTTTGAATAACAAAACCATGAAACAAAAAGGTAAGAATGAGTATTGTTTTGTTATTTTTTTTTTAATTATTTATTGTAATAGATGATGATACTCAAAAAATAATACCAGCAGGTTTGATATTCCGAAACTTATGCAATTAAATGATGTGGGCACTCACCGACTTTTCTTTTTAGGAAATCATCATCCTTCTGCTTCACACAAATCATCATTACGCCGTTCAACATTTCCCTATGTGAAAATTGATTCTGCACAAAGGCGTCATAATCGTATTCATAGAGAGATAAAGAAGAATAAGGATGAACAAGTATTTCGTCGCGAAGAAGATATTTTACTCTGTTTACAACTATTAGCCTATCTATCAAAATATGCTCACATTCGAGAGTTATTTCACACAGCTTATAGCAAGGACGTCTTTAGTGTTGTCGAGCAGTTTTGTAATCGTATCCAACCCAGTCCTATTCAGTATTGGGCTGGTGTCATTATGCGAAACGCTTGTCGAAAAGATGAAACACGAGGCGGTCTTCGGCGTTGCGCCAATTTGTCTTGCAGAAAATGGGAAACTCAACCTCGAGAATTTGCAAAATGTAGACGATGTAGAAAGGCAAAATATTGTTCAAAATCATGTCAAAGTAAAGCATGGGCTGATGGACATCGTTGGTGGTGTATAGAAAGACATACTTCGACTCTTTCTACTGGAATACCAACCACACATTCAGTAGACATAGTCACTCCTACTACTATTACTATTACTACTACTACAGCAACAACAACAACAACAACAGCAACCACAATCAATAATACAACTAGTGGAACTAATAGCAATAACGAAATACACTTACCTTCTCGTAATAGTATCACCAGCAGTATCAGTATCGAACAAGGAACAGAATCAAGTAATGAAACATCAGATAATAGAACGATACTTATGGGTGTTCATATGGAACTATAAACAACTTATGCTTATTTTCATCTCTTCTTTATATACCTTTTTCTTTATTCCACTTTCTTATTATCCTTGTTAGAGTATTACATGTATGAAACCAAATAAAAAATCTATAAAATTTCTTTTAATAATACACGTGATAAGCTTATCCTATTTTATATCCTTTTACACCTTTTTCGGAAAGTATTCGTACACTTTAGGAAAAAAAAAAAATTCATATACCCTGTGGAATAAATTTTCATTTTATTAATAAAATTTCGTACACCTTTTGGAAGAAAAAAATCGTACATTTTAGGAAGTGTGAAAGCATTACTACATATCAATAGACGATAATGATGTGGCTGGTGATGGTCTTTCCAAGCAGGTGATGACCCAAGAAATATCATTCGGATTTTCTTTTTTATCAGTTAAAGCAATATCTAATATTTCTTTGGCAATTTCACAGTATACAGTGAAAAAAAAAACAGTGCCTAAGGGCGATTTTTGAAATTGAGGGGACAATTTTTAAGTAAACAAAATGATTTCTAATTAGACGACAACTATTTCTGGATATATGTGTTGTATTTGCTATAACCTTTATAATGAAAATAAGATTTTTGAGAAGGGGACTTAACAAGAAAAAAAGTTTGTTTTTATTACTAATTAAAAACAAAGGACTAAATATAATAAATGGTGGAGTTTATGATTGTACAGACTTCACTTTATTTATTGGCGGCTTTAAAGGCTTGGACATTACACTTTCAGGACCACTATTATGGCATCATTTACTATCTGTATATAACAATGCGACATAATACTGAATAGTAGTACATGTCCATACGAAGGAGAAGCAATAAGAATATATAAAGATACCGTCTAAACCATGAGCAAATACACTATCCTTCATGCACTTCTTTTTTGACTTGGTCCACTATAAAAAGAATGAGCACTGATGAGAATTCAATCATTGACCAAGAAAAGGATTATATCTATAATAAATGTATCTCAACAGCATAATAAAAGATTACAATGGCTTGCTGGGATTCGACAAACAGGACAAAGAAAAAAGCCTAAACGAAAAAAATAAAAAAAATTAGTTCCATTACCTCAAACCCTTGGTAGTCGTCATTTGTCTTGCATGGTGATCACTTGCAACAGCGCGCGGCTGACTACTCGACCTTCATCCTAGTGCAGGATGGGGTGCTGCGACTGAACGCCCATATTGTTACTCTCTATGCCTATATAGTGAACCTCATTACCATGAGTAAGTCGTAATAATGAGTGAAGATCAACAGATGACAGCGACAGAAGAAGAATACTGGGGCTAACATGCAGTTGGTTCGATGAATCGAGCAAAAAAAGATAAATATGGCAGAAGAAAAAGAATTGGAAAATTTATGTTGCTAACACAATATCTTTATTTTAGGTGCTCTCTTTTTTGTAGACGTAATTTCTGTCTGGAAGCGCTTCTTTTCTTCTCCCAGAAGAAGTATGCAATACACATCTGCGGTTACCCTGCCAAAAAAGACCAGACATTTATGGTGCAGCCACACTGTTTTGTAGGGAGTGGAAGCGATAACCAAGACTTTTGTCTTTGGTTGCGCTGCCATATAATATAGTTGTTTTTACGATTGACATGATGGAAAGTATTAATTGAAGCTTCAAGGTAAAATTCATGATGAAATCAACTCTTCCTTTATAACATGTATACAAATATAATTTAGATAGAAAGAACAAACAACCTTTATCTTTGAATTTCTATGAAATGCTGCTTTTTTGAATATGTCACCCCGGTCACTTTAAACCCTTTGGTTGCATCATTTAACCTTGTGTATTTTCTCAATTACTTCTAAAAGTTCAACTATGACTATAAATTGAGAGCAACTAAAAATTGGATATCAATCATCTATGTACAAGAACCAACTTTGTCTCAATTAAATAGAAAATATTATGTTGCAAAAACGAACGGGTTTACAATGGTATTTGGAAGAATTATAAGAGAAAAAAAAAAAAAAGGCAAAAGGGTACAATGGCACCAAGTGACGGATTTTGAAGCCAAAACAGCAGACTCAGTCTTTCACAAAAGGCATTTCTTTCATTTTGAATGACTGGAATAAATTAACCTGGGTGTTGTCAACCGTAAACTGTTTGAGTTTTGGTAGGAAAGACTTATTGATCTCCTCTGCCACAGTCCATTCTTTATGGTGGTATTTACTAATTTCTCGTTTGTAGCGTTTGAAATTATCTTGGTGTTGTTGCTTCGTAACTTTGTCCAAAGAGGAAGTGATTTCCAATGGTAATTCTCGCTCTTCTCTGATTCGTTAAGTTGCTGTTTGTTTCTCAATCTTAAAACGTCAAAGTAATTCAAATACTCCTTGTTCGGTGTATTTTCTCTGTTCATTATTAGATGAACGATCAGTCATAGTTATTTCACGATGCGCGGCTTAGAAAGATGTAGGAAAGAAAGGGAAAACAAGTTTTATTATATTAAAAAGGAAAATAAAGCGTGGCTCAGAGAGCATGTATCACATTGGAAGTCGGAGTGGAGTCAACTGGGATTTGTTTAGGAACGACAACAAACTAACCTGAATTACTCTTTTCAGTTGTCAACCAGATCCCAACTAAATAGTTGGATATTTCTAGAATTTTTAAATTGGAAAAACTAGATGGTAGTTTTACAAAATAAATGTAACCCTTCTTTCAGATTAATATTCAATCAACTTTTTGAGATAAAATTGATATGTTGAAACTTTATATTGGACACTGGTATCGTGGGGGGGTTTTTTTTTACATCTATTTGATGATTGTAATGTTGCAAGATTTTTTACATGGGACGTATGCTTGTGAATAAAAAAAAAACGGTTTGTTATTTAGAATGACTCAGAAATGATGTGTTTATTCTTCCAATAATAGTCTATATACGAACATTAGAATGTTTGTCAAAATTAGATTAAAGCAATACTTTTTTTGTGCGACTGAGGCAAGCATGTTTGTAAATGTCAATGGTAACTTGTAAAAAAAAAAATTATTCAATAGTCCTCTGAAATTAGACTTTTTCTGTTAATTGTACATAGTATACACATCGTTTTAAGCTTAGATGAACTAGAAGTTTATTCAAAGAATCACTCTTATTGAGGATATACATTTTGCCTATGAATGGTATACGCGACGTGGTATTTTTGTTAGAATCCATGCTTAGATTCAAAAAGATTGGTAGCAGCTTTGATTGCCATGTTAGTCATCATTTCCTTTTTATGGTCATCTTCAGCAGTGTCCATTTCCGTGTTTCTCTCTTGAATTTGTTTTACAAGCTATAGAAAAATAGAAAAAAAATGATGAATTAAAAGTGATTTATGATGCGATTCGTTAATTACCTCAGCAACGACAAAGGCAGCAATCAATTTCTTTGCAGTAGGATGATGGATATCTTTACCTTCTTCTTTTTGTTTTTTCTCCCACATATTGACTGCTTCAAAAGCAACGGCGGCTGCAATCAACTCCAAGCTAAAAATAAAATATAGTTGAGAATTTATGTAAATCAAACAGATGAACAGCACTTGCCTTGCATTCGCCTTTTTTTCCTTATAGACCTTTTTGTTGGCTTCCTCTAGGTCAGCTTCAGCTAATACTTGGTGACGCTTATGACCCCATCCTTTCCAGTTACCAAACCAGGCCTTCAATCTAGCACGTTTACTATCATCCTCACTTTCATCATCTGAATCGATAGGCTTTGGAGGGTCGGCAGGTTCAATTGTCCAGAGTTGGTTAGAAGCTTTATGAATTGGCTTTTTATGATAAACCATAACTCTAACATCTTTGTTTGTGTCTTCATGTCGGATATCCAAGACAACTTCAGGGTCAGATAAGGCAAATATGTATCCGGTTTCAGATTCATAACCAAATCGCTGATCCTGCAATTTTTATAATTGCTTCAGTTTGAAGCTTTGTATTCGATTTACTTACAGTTTCCTGTTCTTTTATATGATCTAAATATAATCGACTCTCTCCAGTAAAAATGGCTATTTTTTATTTTAAAAGTTAATATCACCTAATTTCTCATCAGCCAATTTTTCACGTATACCAATAAAACTTTCAGCTCTCTTAATATCCAGTACAAGACCAGTTAACTTGTTGGTCAAGATACCGTCTTGATGAATCCATAACTGGCTATCTCTTTCGGGTGAAAGAAGTTTTTTTGAGTTCATTACAATTTTTGAATCAACCTAACAAGATACTTTAGACTTCTGTATAAAAGACAGAGTTTACGCATGTTTTACAGTAGCATGTTCTGAATCACGTATGTCTATAACAAGACCGTGCATTTTGGATACAATATAAAAGTATCCAAGTGGAAATGAGTTCATCTCTGTTACCGTCATTTTGTAAAGTAAAGAAGAAACAAATAGTGAATGGTCTTTTGACCCCTTTTATTTGAAACTCAGGTACGATGTTTTGTAATTACAAACAAAATAATACATATTAAAAAAAAAAAAAAAAAAAAAAAAAAACAAAGCATAGCGCTCAGAGTACTATGTTAGAACTTAAGATCTGTAAGTCGTAAGCACGATTAAGTCGCTTCAGTCTCAAAACAATAAAAATAACTTGTATGTTGCATACATGTATAATTTCAAAAGTTTAATCAAGGGAAGGGCAGCTTTGGGCCCAAGTGGCCATTATTTTCACACGAGTTGAAACTATCTTTGACTATTTTAGTAGCCAATTTTTCTGCATTTGATACTATTGATAGGCTATAAATGCTTATTACCCCATATTAATCTCTGATTGTCAACGATAAGGTTATTTTACTTGAAAATTATCTTGAATATTCATTCGATTAAAACAAAACATTGCCATGAAAGTAACATCAGCTTAGAAACACACAACATTAATATCTACAGTGTCTAATTTGTTCATTTCTATCTTTCTAACGTGGCATGAGCAAGAAAGCTTTCAAAAAAAAATTTACAAAGCAGAAACAGGAAGGCTGGTTCATTGATTTGTCAAAATGATTAAGTTTGGAAGTTGATATTATTTTCTAGCTACGCTAAGCATGTCATTCGATCAGACAGAAGATGAAATGTAGAAATTAAATAAAACTATTAAAATCTTGTGCATATAAAGCAATACATACAAATGCTTTTTTGTCATACATTTTTCAAGAGAAGACTTATAGGGGTTGCAAGCAATTCTTTAAGAAAATATAAAGAAACTAATGCACCTGCATTTAATAGAAAATAAAACGCTATTGTTTAAAAATAATCCTTAATATTCTCAATAGTCATAACAGGCTTGGGGTTGTAGTCTGTTACAGCATGCCTCCAGCCTTTTAACTAAAGCAACAATTTCAGAATGATGCATAAGATCAACGTGGTAAAAAAAAAGCTAAAGACTTTAATAAAAGAGATATGCAAAGAGATCAGCTACTGTTTGAGAAAAAGCAAACAATCAAACTTCTGATATGGCAGTGACATAAGGAAACATTCAGGAAGACAACCCGCTTAATTTTATGAGCAAGAGCCCATACATATTGCTGTTTGAAGAATTGCTACTGTGACCACTAGATGCTTTATAAATTATATCTAATAAAGATTATATTAAACGTTTTACAATTAAAGTGTTCCAGCTGTCAGTTATGATTTGTATCCCAAGTGACACTTTTCATCTTGTCACGATCAGCTTTATAATAGATATGTTAAATAATGCATATATAATCTCATGGTGTTGCCCACCAAGGCAAAGGTATTTCGCATTTGTGGAAGAACAGCCTCACTGATAATTACGGCGGCGGACAATATTTTTTATTATTAAAATAGTTGCAAATGATGAAGATGAATAAACATGAAAAAAGGACAATAGCAAACATATTCACATTGTAGTTTGTTTGTCTCTCTTGCTTTTCGATGGAGCCAAATTCTTTTAACAAGTAGTCTTTTTTGCTTTTCTTAGATCGCCTTTCAAACTCTTGCTTTAATTCTTTATCTTGCTTCAATAGCTCTTTCTCTAATTGATGACGTCTTTTACTGACATACTCTGATACCTTCTGCTTTTCTGCTGAAGATAAGCTATAGACACTGCTACTAGTACTTATACTGCTGCTTATACTGCTACTAGTATTATTCATAGACAGTGCTTGTTGTCGTCTCCACTGAATAAACTTGTGGGTTGTTTGCTTTCTCAAATGAATTAAATGAGTATTAAATAACGCTTGCTTTAAATTAGTTAATCCATGAAACAATGGCTTGGTTGAAGACCAATTCAACACAAACGGTACACAGTAAGCGCTAGCTTGTTTACAGTACTCTATAATCTCATCTTGAGTATAACCAAATGTACAAAACTTGATTTGATTTTGATACAATATATGAATGATATCTAAGCGGTGTTCTATCATTTGATCCATTCTGACGGACAAGTCAGGTTGAATCATGACTGGTATAATATTGACTAGTTCATGCATGCATCGCATATACTCTATATCTACAGGCTTTAACCGACCCATAATAAGGTATAAACAGACATCCACATGGGTTAGAATTGCAGACGCTTGCTCTACCATATAAACCAGTCGCTGGTCATCTCGACAAGATGGGTGAAATAAACTATTGGTTTTCTCAAACTGTTTTTCAAGATAACTTTTCGTTTTGGAAAAAATTATGTCAGGTCTTACTGTAGCACCATAACCACATGTGTCAACAATACAAGTGTCTGTGGAAGGAACAAAACTTTCAGTGGGCTCAAGCGAACTGGTAGACTGGTTGGTAGATAGAGTAGACAAAGCTTGAACTAGTGCCGACTTGCCTATACCTAAAACAAAATAATTGGCTTGTGGCTTTTTCATTTATATTTGACAAAAAAATACCTGAATCCCCACAAACAATCACTCGAAAATGGTTTGTCCCATCTTTTAAAATTAGTTGAGAGGTTGCAATCATAGAATGTCTTTTGCTTAAACCTAAACTTGAACTAAAAACACTGCTGTCATCGACACTCTTGACACCAAAATCTGTTTCGAATGTGGAATCTTGGAAGTTTTTTAACATATTTTAAATATACTTGATATTCTCTGTGCTCACAAAAAAAAAGAAAATAAAGGAACAAAAATAAAGGAAAAGGTAAATTCCTTCCAATAATAACACAGAAAATTGCTTTCATCACTTATGCATTATTATACTTTCAATCCGCAGCTTCCAAAAAAGGTTAATACACGCGAGGTACGAATCCATTTATTGATACAGAAGTAATAATCGGAGACCCAAATGAACTGAGGTACAAGAAATAATTTTATGCCGCTTTCTGTTGGGTTCTTTTAATTATCATATTCTAATACTTGTATTTTTTCTAGTCACATTTGAAACACCATAAGGTATGTTATTACTTCTTCAAGATGTTATATTAATGACAGAAATATCTTTTTAATAGTTGCTACTGATAAATGTCTAATAAATGGAGGCACTTTGATAAGCATGTAAAGCTTCGGCTTTGATATTTGTTTTCATACAAGGTTTATGAACTTTCATAAGCAGGATTTCCTTAAAAATTCGAGTTATTAGTACAACAGGTTAAGAAAAATATCTTTAATATTCCTATAGTGCTAAATGTTGTTTGTTCACCTTTGCACAAAATTAATCAAGAAGGATAATTAGCAAAGCAAGAGAATCATTCTTATTTACACAAAAACGTAACAAAATTGAGGAAAACAACAGCTAAAGCATCAAAATTTAAAGCTAGTATATATTATTGCTCATTTTTTCAACTTATATATACATCTAAATTCAAATGTGATTTATTATGAAGGCGTCGTGTATCCTATCACAGCTTTTATCTGTCAATCATTCATTGTGCAACACAAACCACTTCAACATATTTCCGGTCCATTTAAATATGATTGCTTTTGAAGAATTTTTAAAGGTATTTTTTTTATCAAGCATTTACTAACATTATACTCTACGTGTAAAGTTTTATGTATACACATTTTAAAAAGTTAGTGAGATTTTGAACTACTGCTTTAAACGCTAAAAACACTAAATTATATGCTACAAATTAAGAAGTAACAAAATAATATACAAGATCATATGAACAACGCACAAAAATAAATACAGATATTCTACTAGATTTCTTTTTCATTTGCTTATGCACAGAAACATACCAGAATCTGTGATTAAAACGGATTTTGAATAAAACTATGTTCCTGAATATATTAACTCTGGAAACCATACTTGTTTTGCAATTGGAAATAGGCATAATGAGAGAATGCTTTTTGGGGTCAACCTGTCCTAATCAGCCAGTATAATCGAATGTAGCTTTTTATAGATTCAAAAGGAATAAATTTTTTTGAATAGACAATGGTTATATCAAACCTTTCACAGAAGAAAGGAAGAACATGCTAGACGTTTTGCACAAGTCCTATGCATGAAAATATCTTTGTAATAAACTTGATGAGCTTGAAAGTTCATTTTAATATTATCGCTTTATTAGTTTTTTTTTTTTCAATGCTTTTAGTCCTATACTGAAGCTTTCATAATACATCTGCTTTCTTAAAAATCAAACAGATGCACATCAAAACGTATCGACACATTAAAGTACACACTATTTATTTGATTATAGCCAAGCCATTTACTCTTGATTTAGGTGGGTTAGGCGAATGATATGTTACTATCAACTCTGAATGAATCCTGTAATATAATAAGTAACAATATTTTTTAAGTAATAACATTATAATACTTTTATATCTTAGAAATCATATTAGATGTACAAATTTTAAATTAAATGTGTTGGAATAGGGGCTTTTTTAAAAAAAATTCACAGTTTAATTACCTATAAGGGAAATAAATACTTGGTACATATTGATAACAACCTATTTTTGTAAATGGACTCCACGTTGATTAAAACTTTTACTGCAAATTGTGAAACTAAGTGCATGATTATGAGCAGCTTAAATCTCGTCTTTATTATGTTTGTTTTTTGTAGCAAAACCATATGAATATCGTCTGAATTTAAAGTAAAAATACTGTAACGGAGATGGATGAATTTTATGTAGCTTCAGCTATCTATATAATACAGTGCAAAAGCAGCATATGCTTGTATGCTGCATAATTGAAGGCACAATGCGGTATTTTGATCGTAATGATGGAATGATGGATTACTGTAATAAAAAAAAAAAAAAAAAAAAAAAAGATTAAGTAAACAAAAAGTTCGTGAAGCATTTCGATCTCAGAAGGTAATCAAATAATGCCTGGGCTAAAAAATGGAATCGCACATAGGTAAACAAAAGTATTATGTTGTAGTTTATATTCTTTTATTGAAAAGAAAGCCCTATACCTGATCTTTTGATTCAACGTAAATTGTTAAAAGTGCATGCATAACGATCTTTTGTCTGAAAATAATATTTTTGTGATGCGTAGTTTAATGATCGAAGGCAAGCGTTCAGTAAACAATACTTAAAAATACTCTAGCTTTATTCATTGAAAAGATAGTGCCTGTGAGAAGAAAGGACAAAAGCATTATAATTAAAGTGAAAAAGGATAACTTATTATTTTGTAACATTCTGAATAAAGCATTCTTTTATCTCACTTGTTGTTACCTTGCATCTTGATTGAAATATCATGAATGATAAATGGTATAACGGCAACAGCAATTTCAAACTTTTCTCTTTTATCGTGAATTAAATGGTTATACATGATCATAAAACTTTGCGAGTTCCATAATAAAGCAAAAATGTTGAGTTTTGTAAAGCAAGAAAGAAAAGATAACCAAGCTCAAGCGAATGCTTAATATCAATCATACTCAAGCCGTTCATTTATCTGGATTTGGAAATTCCGTTCACAGGTCCTACCTTTCCTTTTTAGATTTTTATTTATTTATTGCTGAACCTAGTCTCGCGTAATTTTTCTGATTTATCAACCTAAGGGTATTCAAACTCTGTATGCATGTTTTTGTATATATGTATGAGCTTGTTTTCTTCTACTTATTCTATTATTAGATCCAGTCGAATCAAATTTTTAAATTGGTTTCGAATTTTTTAGCTTTTCGCTCCAAAGATTCTTGTGTGTATTAATGCATAATTTCTTTATACACAAATGCAATCTTTATTCTTTTACAAAAATATTCATGATTAAATTTAATATCTGGGTGCAGCACCGCGTCCTCTGAATCCACCACGCACACCTCTACCTCTTGCTATTTTTTAAAAAAATGCATATTAAGAAACAAGAAAAATAATACTTTCTATTTTTTTTCATACCTTGTTGAGCACGTGCAACAGTAGCTCTTCCTCTACCTAAACCGATACCTCTTCCCTTCAAACCTCCTGGGCCAGCTCCCTTAAACATGGGTGCGTTCTTTAACATGTCTGGTACAATGAAAAATCGAACATGAGATCCTCGAATGTAAACTTGATCCAATTGAGATACTCTTCCATCGCGTGCAGTTACGGTGATGTCTTTTAATTGAATGTTCATATTATCTTCAGCTATTGGCAAACGATAAAGATACAAAATTAAAAAACATGTCTTTGAATCCAACAAATTTAATGTCTTACCTTCTAATAATTTTCCACGATAAAGCTGACCAGTTTTCAGCTCTAAGGAAATGATATGGCCTTGTGCTTCATGAAGGAGTTTAATAGGAACACCAATTGTCATTTTGATGTAAAAAGAAAAGAGAGATGAAGAAATAGAGTAAGTCCGAAAATTTTCTTCAAAATGCACTGGTGACGTAAAATGGGCCAGGCGTTCATAGCGTACCTTTTCGCATAAAATTCCAAGCCACAGAAATGACAGAAACAGTCAGTGGCTCTTCCCATTCAACTAGCAGCTCTCTTTTTTTATTTTATTTTATGTTTATTAATAAAACAAAATGAGTAATATATTAAAGTTTGAAGGCTACAATTATCTTAGACAACGTTTGATACTTTCTACCTTAAGTGGGAAGCCTATTCGCATAGAAAAAATTAGATCTGACGATGAAAATCCCGGTTTGAGAGGTATTTTTCAAAACTTCACGCATGTATTTATCTATTCCAAACAAATATCTAACCTTCTATTATATTAGATTTTGAAATAAAGTTTCTTAACCTATTAGAGAAAGTCACCAATGGTTCAGTTATAGAAATTAGCTATACAGGTTTGCAAAGATCTGCAGTTGCAAAGATCTATTCAATCCTTATGTTTCCCATTTTTAGGTACCTCCATTTTATATAGACCAGGTGCGATTGAAGGTGGACGGATTCAACATGACTGTGGAACAGACAGAAGTATTAGCTATTATTTAGAGCCAATGGTTGCACTTGCGCCATTCTCGAAAAAACCCTTTGTTTTAATACTAGAAGGAATCACATCAGACCACATCGATCCATCGGTAAGAATGACGATAATATAATAGTCAGAGTTCAATGAAAGGAAACAAGTGCTTAGAGTATTTTTATAGGTTGACATTATTCGTACAGTTTTATTACCACAATTAAAGCGATATGGTGTGGATCAAAATCTAGAATTGAAGGTAGAAAACGACACAAGAAGTTGCTACTGCCATTCTTATCATATTGCAAAATAGATTACAAAGAGAGGTGCGCCTCCTTTAGGTGGTGGAGAAGTCGTATTTTCTTGTGTACCCATCCGTCAATTAAAACCAGTTCAGTTTACAGAAGAAGGACGTATTAAACGAGTGCGTGGTATTGCTTACTGTACCAGAGTATCTCCTCAAACAGCCAATCGTCTAGTAGAATCTGCACGTTCACTATTAAATAGATATATTCCCGATATTTATATTTACACAGATGTATACAAAGGAGCAGAAAGTGGAAAGTAGGTAGAATGATGTAAAGTAAACGGTTGTAAACTAAGGTATTATAGGTCACCGGGATTTGCATTATCTTTAGTAGCTGAATCAAATACGGATGTATTACTTTCTGCAGAGAAAGCAGCAGAACCAGGACAAACACCAGAGGATGTTGGCATTATGGCTGCAAAGTTATTATTGAGCGAAATTCGTAAAGGAGGATGTGTTGATACAACAAGTCAATGGCTAAATATATTATTAATGATTTTGGCGCCTGAAGATGTTAGCAAGATTAGGATCGGTGACCTTTCTGCTTTTACTATACAGTATTTACGAGACATCAAATCTTTTTTTGGGGTTTCTTTTAAGATTCAACCAGATACATCAAACGACACAATTCTTATGACATGTATGGGTATCGGCTACGTTAATCATAACAAAAAGACAACTTAATAAAAACAATAATTGGAGTACACATATGCATTGCTTGTAAATATTTTTTTGTCAAGATTTACAATGTCTTGTTTATCTTTTTTTTTTACTCTATCTCTTTGTAAAAAAAAAAAAAAAGGACTGGCTAGATAATACGGAATTTTACAAAATGTATTTATAAAAATCTTCTACAATACAGCAAAGTCGATCTAAGTTCTCATTCTATTAACCCATTTCCCGAAAGTATGGACATGTTTCCTTTTTTGTGTATTACATATGTACAGAGCAATTTGCCAAGTAAATCAATCATTCTATGTCCTTGGATTAACTTTTAGCCTTTGCTACACATTAATATTTTATGTATTCAAAATGCTGTTCGCACTCTCTTGATCGTTATTGATAGAGTTGAATTCTTAAAATATACTTTTTAGAAATCATTGTCATGTTAGGGTTTAGTTCGACACATATCTGATTGATTCATTCTCAGGCACTACGATTAGTAAAAGAATCCTATAAAAAGTGTCTTAGCGAAGTTACTAGAATATTATAAAATATATATGTCAACATTTATATCTTAAATAAAGAATATAAAAATTTTAAACAAGTTTAACAGTTTTTTCCACTTAATCGCTTGTTCAATCCGTAAAGTCTAAGTAAAAATCCTGTATAAACACTTTCTTAGGTTCCTTTACCGTACCAATGATTCCTTTGTCATGCTTTAGTTTGGTCAAACTTTCAGTTGAACAGAACAGCTGCACCTGTTTACGAGTACGTCTAGAGTCGATTAAACGGGCAGTGATGACTTCAAGCCTCTTCAAAGGGAAAAGATCTCTATTGTTATTAATAAATACAAGCATTCCAATTCCCCAAAAAAATCATTCATACATATTATAAATACTCAACCACAAATTGTATTCAATTTTTGTATGCTATTCTATATATCGTATCCACATTATCATTTTAAATCATATAAGCTCAATTGACGTATGTGTGCTTTTTTATAAAAGTCCAATGGCGTCAAATTTTTTTTGATAATCTGACAAAAAGCAGATTTTTGCTTAAACTTTGAAAATGTAAACGAATCATCAGAAAAACAGACACCGCTTTTGATAATTCGGTGAGATTTTGTTCCTTAAGTGTCTTTAATCAGCCTCAATAACGATAAGTATGTTGTAAAATTGATCACGAAAATTATATGCATTTTACTGCTTCAATATTCAACTCAATCGAAAGTATTGTACTATGCAATGACTTTGTTCTTTATTATAATTGATGATTTAAAAAAAAGGAAATATACATTGTTATTTGGCAGGATCAGGACTTAAGAGTCATTACCAAATAAGTTATTTGATGGAGGTGGAGGTGAAGTTTTGGAGGTGCGAGGTGGATTCCAACTTCCACAGATAGAACTTTGTTTCATTATGAGATCATCTTTGGGGTAAATCGTAGATATTTCTCTTTGTGGAGATTTTCTTTGAGCGAGTGTTTATCAGATGATCTTCATATCGATTTGTAATTGCAACACATTGATTACGGAAGCAAAGTAGGTGGGAAGCCAAGTTAAAGTATTTGAGCATATTGCTGAGTGGCTTGTCAATAGTTGCAGTGTAGAATTGTGTGCCAACATAAAGTCCAGGTTCAGCGAGAGTGGTATTACCAAAGTGAATTTCAAGACTACAAACTTGGAGAGGGTCGACGGAATCAATTAAACAGCCATCAAATACGAATCTATCAATAACAGCTTTGCTTTCGATCATTACTTTGCATCTATCACGAATATATTTCACATTTCCAGGCTCCTCTTCGGCAGCTTCAAAAACATTAACATCAGTTTCAATATTGTATCTTTGTTGAACTCTGTCATGTAAGGTTCTAAGGTCCACCTTCAAGAGTAAATCAGATACAGTATCGTGTACAGTAAGATGGATATCGCTTCACTTTAAGAGCAGGTCTGTACCATGGAACAAACGTTCCGTGACCACAAAATTCCATTCAGATGAATCGACTTCATCATCAAAAAGACGTGATTGGTTTTAATAATGGACACAATTTGAAGCAATGTGAATAAAGAAATTGAGGTCGCTGTGTTCTGCTTGAATATTTGGATCATAATCATTATTTAATCTCTTGAGTTCCTTGTATAGGTTTAATCAATTGGCATCAAAGCTTTTTTTCCTGTTATATATACCACGAATGCTACTAAAGGGTTCTAAAAGATGAGTATAATCACCAACATTGTACTTTTTGGGTGGATAGCGAACTCGAAGTTGTTTCCACTGCGATCTTTCACAGAATTTTGTCTGCTCATCTTGGTTAGTGTATCCTTTAAACAGCCATATATTGCAGCAGTCGCATCTCGATGTATGCTTTTGATTTATCGATTACCTTATTGATAACAATTTATCAAATATTGTCCTCTTCATCTATCAACATTTTTCAATACCTTTTTGTTCAAAGAAGCGCTCTTGAATATGCTAATAAACATTTGGCTGGTATCCCATATTGCAGACGAAATGGGATTTGACGCTTGATATTCCAAGGTTGATATTCATTATGCCAGTTGGATCAAACACCAGAGCTCATGTTAATAAGAGGAACGCTACTGCTGTTTTCCATATGTCCAAAGAGACATTGAAAGCTTGTTTGTTGCCGAAGTAGTCGCGTTACTTCATATGTGAGCACGGTAAAATAAAAACGGTAAAAAAGCAAGCAACGTGACAGTATTAGAAGGTTGAGCTTCTGGTGAAGCATCTGAATCAGATGAAGTAACTACTAAAAAAAAGGAGGGTAACAAAGAAGCCTTCCAGTAAGCTTTTTAAGTTGTCAAAAATCGTGGCTACTACAGTATATGGTTGTTTAAAGAGATTCTTGGGTTAGTAAAGCTGAGATCCAAGATGGAGTTCAATCCAAGGGAGATGATTGATTTGCCGTGGATATCAAGTGAATGGTATCTTTGACGAAGATGAAGAGCATCACGCTTGATAATCGTACCTACTGACACGTTGGAGTCATTTATATAGACGTTATTATGTTCTTGGTTGGATGATATAGAGAAGTTCGAGGAAGAGGAGGCACTATGGGTCTGATTTATCATTTTCAAACTTCTCTTTTAATACAGTAACCTGGCGCTCTGCTTCCCTCTAGAATGATATCTGAAAAAATTGCCTAACGCGTTGATTCTTTCTTTTGCGCTATTTGTTGACACCTTCTTCAGTATTCTCTTTATCGTCAGATATTAGATTTAATACAATGGCAACGGAGGTAAAAAAAAAAGAAAGCTTGTCCATTTCAAAAGTTCAGACTCCCGGACTTATATTTTATGTTTCGCAAATTGTAATATTGGATATACATGTATATGTAAGTATTTAATGAAGTTCACATACAAAAAAAAAAAAAAAAAAAAAAAGTGTATATGTAAATATAAATGAATTCTTGGATATGGAAATTGGATGAGACACGTACACACACTTCTTAGTCACAGCTAGATAGGTAAAAATGATATTTAATATTATGATTTTATTTACGGTATTTTATACAAAAAAAAATAATGAGGCTGACTAAGTAAGTATATTGATCTATATAATGTCTTCTTAAACTTTTCCAACTGCACGATAATGATTTGAGTCACAAATATATCGGAAACAATAAGTGATGGAAGATATTAATAAGGCAGCAAATGCACCTAGTGTCAACCACATGGATAGACCTAGTGAATCATCTACTGAAGTACTAGCGGCTTTGGCTTCATTTATACCACGAACAAAAATCATTAATAGAATAATAAACACTACCATTTGGATTGCAACAAATGTGAGACCGATTGCAATCCAATTAAAGGATAAAACTTGCAAGAAAGAGATGATCAAGATTGCTTACAGGCTAATTTTACTATAAGTTTTGAACCATGATTAATTCTCGATAAACCACTAGGTAGTGCGAAAATCTCAATATAAAAATATATTTCTAAACTTTTTTTCTACTGTATTTGTAAAGTGTATATTAAAGATCAAAAAGTTCTACTGCCTATCAAGAATTTCTACGAGGTTTAAAAGATTCTATCGAATTCAAAAATTTCTATTGGCCAAGCAAAAAACTCTATTTCTATTTTACAAAAAAAAAATAGAAAAGAAGCACCTGTAACTTAATGTAATTAGTACCTATTGATTATAAAAAAAACAACCAAGTACTACCTTTCTAATCGAGATCTGATAACTGTTGATTGGTGCAGAATCATAAAAAAAAAAAGCGGATATTGTACTACGTTTCTCGAGTTTCTGCTGTTTTTATTTTTTATTTTTTTTTTACAAACATATGGTAAGTTATACTAATGAAGATAATATAGACAAATAGAGAAGTTTAGCATAAAGAACAAATAAATATCTTGTATTAAAAGCGCTTTTTATCTAAACTTTCAAATTGATCTCTTTTTGAATTGATCTTTTTTATGTCTCCGAGATTGCGTTGAACGACAATAAAAAAAAAAAAGTTTTATGGATCTCCGCTGAAATATCTGATCATCAGATAATTTGGACAGGCCACTGTTTTGTTTTTCCCTTAAAAAAAGGGTTTTTTTGATATTCCCTTCTTTTCCCTTTTTTTTATTTTCTTGTTTATTGACTGAAAAGCAAAAAGAAACCATGCCCGCCGTTGAAAGTTCTAGTAACGATCGGTTCAAAGGCGTAGCAGCTGTTGAGTTATATAAACAGGTTTGGACCAATAAAGAAAAATATATAATCTTTTTTGGGTAAGTAAAATACAATGAACCAATTCAAACGTATTCTTACCAGTAAACTCTGCATGTATAGTCTATTCGTCTTTTCATGGGCATCTAATTTTGAAGGCAACTTGACGCTTTCTCTAACCAACAAAGTAACAAGTTTATTTGAGTCAAACAATCTAATTAGTTTGCTATCAACTATTACATATATCCTTCAAACTGCTCTTCTTCCTATCTATTCAAAACTATCCGATATGTTTGGTAGAGCTCACTGTTACTCAATTGGCTTATTTTTTTATATACTTGCCTTCATCGTTTTGGCAACAGCAAATAACTATAACACTTTAGTTGTAAGATCTTTATAAATCAAAAGCCAAAAGCATTATGTAATCTAATCTTGTTCGTCTACAGGGAGGTCAAATCATCTATGCTTTTGGTTATTCTGCTACCTCTATTCTTGGTCCAATCGTTGTTGGAGGTATAAAAAAAAAAAAAACCTTTGATAAAAAATGGCACTATTGATTAATGATTACCAAATTAGATTTAACAACAGTTACCAATCGTGGATTTTTCCAGGGTCTTTATAATCTTCCTAGTTTATTCAACATTTTTGTTGCTCCTCGTGCAGCTGTTCTCCTTTATGATCATGGCCAGTGGCGATGGGGTTATGGTCTTGTCTGTATCATCTTGGGGGGCACAGCCATTCCATTAATTGGTGGCCTTTGGTACGTTCACTTTAAATTGAAAAGATCTGGACTTCTGGAGGAATACAGAGCACAACAGCAAACAAAGTCAAGTCCTTTGGAAGATTCAGACAAGAGTTTTTTTGATAAATTCATCTGGGTTCTGATTCAGATTGATGTTGTGGGCAGTTTGCTTTTGATCGCCGGTCTTTGTTTGATTTTGCTTCCTTTAGTGCTTGCTCTTACCAAATGGGGAGGTTGGCAAAGTGGTATCACCATCGGTACACTTGTTGCTGGTGTTGTCTCATGGGGCCTCTTTGCTATCTGGGAATGGAAATTTTCTCCTAAACCCATCATTCCCTTGGGAAATTGGAAGAGCCAAACACCTTTGTTGGGCGTGCTTGCCTTATCAACTGTTACCCTCATTTCATCCACTAATTGGCAATACTATACTACTTATCTCATGGTCTCACGTAAATTAGATGTTGATACTGCTACCTATCTTGAACGTGGTTATAATGTTGCTTATATTGTTTGTGAAGTCGTGGTTGGATACCTCATGAAACGATCACGTAAATGGAGACCCTTTGTTTGGGTTGGTGTCAGTTTAATGATTCTCGGTGTTGGTCTCATGATTCCTGCTCGTCTTCCAACCTCCTCTAACGCGTTTGTGGTTATTTCACAGACTATAGTCGGTATTGGCTCTGGTTGTTTATATATTCCTATCCTTGTTGCCATTCAAAGTTCTGTTCCCCACGGTGATATGGCTATTGTTACTGCCATGATGCAAGTTGGTGGATCTATCGCAGCTAGTATTGGTTCAACTATGTCTGGTGCTATCTGGAACTCTATGCTCCCTGGACAAATGGCAAAATATGTTCCTGGTGAATATGACTATGCCAAGATTGTTGGTAGTACTACTTATGCCATCTCTCTTCCTGAAGACCAATACAATGGTGTTGTTAAAGCCTATGGCCACGTACAGATGGTTTTGTCTATTATTGCTATTTGTATTGCTGTACTTACTTTCTGCTTCACCGTTCCTATGAAGTCCTTTGGTTTAGATGACCGTCCTGAACAAGGTCAAGAGACTGATGAGCCAAGCGAAAGTGGTAAGTTTTCTACTATTTAAAAATAATAATTCAATACTGATAGCTAATAAAGAACCTCTTTTAGTTTCGCATGAATTAGAAGGATATAAATCAACCAGCTCTACCAAGCTTTAAAAGCAAAAATATCGTTATTTTATTCGTACTTTTCTAATCTATTTGTATTTTCTCATGTGTAGCGTTTAAATCTAGTTAATATCAAAAAGCAAAATAAAAATTTAATTCTCTATTCTTAGCCGATAACTTGGAACAGATTTGAATGCAATTGTATAAAATTATTCCTATTTTTACATTTCATGAAATCAATTCAAGAGAGATGACTTTATTAAGAGGAAGCTTTCAATTAGCAAAAAGCCTTTTTAGAATGCTATTTTTCATTTATTTATTGGTGGGAGACCAAAGTTGATGTGCCTGTCAAAATAAAGTTTGTTGAACATAAAAGACTATATAAATCTATTTGTCTTTTGTGACTTTAAATACTATTTAGAGAAACTTATCTTTTGTAAATAGAATACGGCGGGGGTGGGTAACATTAATATTTTTTGCCTGTATTTTAAATGGCACATGTTAGAAACGTGGTATTAAATTAACCTTAGAAGAGACCCTTTTGATCCGTCCAAGCGGAATAGTAAATCATAATAAGCCTAGTTATTTTACTATTTCTTTGATGTTATATAAATATCTTGTATTATCATTTATTTCCCCTCCCCTTCTTTTGTTTTTTGTTTTTCAGCATTATATTGAATACACTTATTTTTGTGTATTTATTTTAGAATAAAAAAAAAATGTTTTTATGTGGGCGTTACAATTGTTGATGAAAAAAAAAGGGGGAAAAGGGGGAGTGAGGGAAAGGTGTTGAGCAAAAATGAATTGGCAAGAAAACATTTATTTAGATTCGTCAGTAACATCTGCCTTGTTATCATCTGCTTTGTCAGCTTCTATAAAGATCTTTTAATTCTTCTTTTTTCACTTTGTTCCCTTTCACACTTTGGGTCATTATACGTTACCTTCTTGTAAATCAGAAGTCCACAAAGTAAGATTGTCTCTTAGTAATTGCATGATAAGAGTAGAGTCCTTGTAAGATTCTTCAGAAAGAGTATCTAATTCAGCGATAGCATCATCAAAGGCTTGCTTAGCCAAGTGACAGGCGCGATCAGGAGAGTTAGAGATTTCATAGTAGAAGACGGAAAAGTTCAAAGCGAGACCTAAGCGAATAGGGTGGGTAGGGGCTAATTCAGTTTGTGCAATATCTGTAGCAGTCTTGTAAGCTTCATGAGCTTGATTACCAGATTCTTTACGAGCTTCACTTGTAAGGAATTCAGCGAGATAACGGTGGTAATCACCCATCCTGTATTATTATTGTTATCACAAGTCTCTTTTTTCTTTATTTAACTTACATCTTGTAATAAAACACCTTTGATTCACCGCCTTGAGCATTGGGGATCAAGTTTTCGGATAAAACAGCCAAAATGTCCTTACAGACATCTTGAAGTTCGGTTTCAATCTTTTGACGATAAGCCTTGATCTTTTCAACTTGAGTGCTATTACCCTTACTTTCTTCCTTTTGTTCAATAGAAGAAACAATTCTCCAAGAAGCACGACGAGCACCAATCACATTCTTATAGGCAACAGACAGCAAATTACGTTCTTCAACTGTTAACTCAACACCCATCTGAATATGAAAATGAAATATAAACAAGAATCGGGTCATTAAAAATCACGTTGTGTCCCTCTCCTTTTAATATACTTTACCTTTGCTACATCCTTTGTGAAAGTAACCATTTCTATTAAATATTATAAGCTTCTTTTGTACCTTCTCTTTTTGTATTTATTTATTACCATCATAACGTTCAGCTTGTTCGGCAAGCTTGGCCATGTAAACATTGTTTTCACGCTCCTATAAAAAAAAAGCAGAACAAAAAAGAAAAGCTAAA
Organism: Rhizopus arrhizus; assembly: GCA_024220505.1. Taxonomy (NCBI): domain Eukaryota; kingdom Fungi; phylum Mucoromycota; class Mucoromycetes; order Mucorales; family Rhizopodaceae; genus Rhizopus; species Rhizopus arrhizus. Next base: position 243,186 of record JAKZZE010000038.1, on the reverse strand, counting down.
GATGAGCAAAAGCTAAACCCTTTTTTGATAGTCAAAGTTACTTACAGTAGACATTTTTATGTTGTATTAAATAAGAAAAAACAGTGTAAAAAAAGAAAGAAAAAGAAAGTTGTCAAAAAGAAACAGAAAGAAAAAAAGTACAAAAAAAAAAAAAACTAATCCCTCCTTGATAAAAAGCTATAAGCGGAGATTCTAAGAAAGGTAGTTTCTTTTTCATCCCTTTCTTTTCTCGCCACGATAACCTAAAAGGAAGTGGAATGTTTTATATAAAAAGAGCAAGAATATGTACTCTTAAATCTATTCTCTTTTAAGTAGTTGAATAAATCCACTTTTTTTTTCTTTTCTTTTAAATCAAAACATTTTACAAGTAAGAATAAACCTACATGAAAAAAAGCTTCGGAGTTAGGTTTAGAAATTGCAAAAAAAAAAAAAAAAAAAAAAAAAAGATGGTTATTATTATACATCCGAGATGTAAAAATAAATTGGTTCAATCCCATCTTTTTAATTAGTAAAATATTTACAACAATCAAGTTCATCATCAACAAGATGTGCTTTACACGTATTACATTAGCTACACATCTCAAAGTTCCATATTATCTACCTCTCTTGTGACACATAAAATGCTGCATTCAATTTACCAAACAAAAAAGATTAGTTTCCAACTTGTCGCTTTTGCATAAATTATAAAGGTCTATTATATCAACAATAAAAAGGAATGATCTAAAGATAAATGGGTCTATTCACAATACATGCTGTATATAAACCATCTTTTTATCAAGATAATGCATAATTTTCCTTTTTTTTTTTTTTATTAGTAAACCAATCATCACAAGAAACTGGCAAATTAATGCGTAAAACAATATTTCAAGGCACTATGAAGCAAATACATACATTCAGTGCCTGATTTATAGTACAAAGATATTATGCAAAGTGTTGAATGGTTTGTCAAGAATAACAAATGATATGATTTTAGTCATCACAACATCAATAATGACAGCATCTCTAAGAATATTACAAGTATTGTCTGGTTTAGAATACAACAAACGATCCATGATTGTTTATATTGTTTCGGGTGATATGACACATGCTTTTAATATTATTATTATTATTATTTGCTAACCAACGTACGCGTTTGCTTGACAGTAGAAAAAAAAAAAAAAAAAAAAAGTTGTGCTGTTTGGCTTAAAAAGTAAAGGCACAAGGTTATAAAAAAATGTCACTCCTTAAGATGCAAGTGCATAGGGGTATCAGCCTTTTCACTTTTCATAAAGTTGCTGATCCTTTCTTCTTGTTTTCTCTCTTTTTGACGTATAAATCATTCAAATTCCAGCGTTCTTTATGGAATAGGCAATTTATGTTTCTTGATTACTTGTTCATTAAAAGTGTGTTTTTTAATTAAAAAAAAATATTTTATTTAACAATCAAAAGAGAAGAGAGGCTGTATAAAAACAGATAAAAAGACTTGAACCAAATACTTTTTTCCACTCCACTCCTTTTTGTTTCCACTTTTTAACGGTAAGACTTTTGGTAACGAGCACGAGCACCAGGACCGGCAAACTTCTTGGGTTCACAACGACGAGGATCAGCAACAAGAAGAGTACGGTCATATTGAACAAGGATTTCCTTGATTTCCTTCTTGGCAGCTTCATCAACGTATTTTTGGTAAAAGGCAACAATGGCCTTGGCAAGAGCTTGACGGATAGCGTAAACTTGAGAGACGTGACCACCACCGTGAGTACGGATACGGATGTCAACGTTAGCAAAACGTTCTTCACCCAAGAGAAGAATAACTTCATAAACCTTGAATTTCAAGATCTCGGGTTCAAGAAGTTCAAGAGGAGAACCGTTGATACGAATGAGACCACGTCCACGCTTACAGTGGGCAACAGCAGTGGCAGTTTTCTATTTTTTTTTTTTTTGAAAGTTAGCAGTTGTAAACCATTGAAAAAAAAGGTGTCTGAATTACAAGTCTTTTATTGACTGTCGAAAAAAGAAAGAGAACAGTGGACGTGTTTGTGGTGAATCAGTATATTTAGTTGTTAATTATTGGTTAATATGACAGATTCCCCAATTGTTTCTGTCAATGAGTGAATTTTGTATTGTTTTATTCTACGTTCATTATCCTTATTCTACTCTTTCTTCTTCTTCTCTCTCTCTTTTATTCGACAATCAATCAAAAACCTGAAATTCCTTTGACATTTTGATTAGAATTTTTAATTTACCTTGCGACCAAATGTTTGAACAGCTTCCATAATGGCTAAATGTCAAGAATTATTTTAGCATTTTTCTAATCCATATACCATCCATCCCACTCATCCATCAAATATATATACAGCGATATATATTTTTCAATCAGTGGGTTCCTACTTTACCTAAGATGAAAAGGAAGGATTGATGTATTTGCTGGCTTTGCTTTTTTGTGTGTTTTCGCTTTCAACCACTTATTTTTTTATTGTATTTCAAACACCGCACCATGGATGAGCAGAAAAACCACTCAAATTGCGATCGTGTTGATCTGCTTTATGTTTGCATTCAACGTTTATTGTTGTAATTTATTCTTCTAATTTACAACACTGTCCGACTAGAATAAATCTTTTACAAGTATTTTATATTTGTATCAACTGTTAATCATACTTGATTAAAGCCTTGTTCACTCATTATGATTGATGTATGTTTCATGCAATTAAAGTATTATCTGATATTAACATGGCTTTTTTTTTAAATATTTTGAGCTTCTTTTTTTTTTTTATTTAAACATATTTATATCTTTTATGTTTTACAAATTCATTATATAGGACGATATGAAGGCTATAGGTTAATCCTATACTGTTCATTGTTCAAACTACTGTAATCTTCAATTTCAATTACTTGATTGTTCATTAAAAGAATAAATTACCTTTCAAGAAGTTTGAGTATCTTTTGATAATCAACGGTAAATAGTGTAGTACACTTTATTTTTGTTTTTGTTCAAATGGTCTTACTGGGCAGAAATACATTCCCTCTTTTTAATCTCTCTTTTTTAGCATTTACTTGGAGAAATGAATTCAATTTAATCAAGAGTCTAAATAGAATTTTACAAGTCTTGATGTCATCCACTCTCTTTCCCTCAACCTCTTTCTTTTACCCTTTTGATTGATCTTTGTGTAACTTAAAGGTTGACATTTGTACCAAGAAATTTAAAGTGGCTTTTCTCTCCACTTCTTTTTTTTTTATTACCCCACCCCTGTGTGAAGAAAAGATGCTTGCAGTAATTATCAAAAAGAAAAAAAAAAAAAAAAAGGAGGAAAGAAAATGGTTTATTAATTCAGTTTTTATTAGACTCGTTCACTGAAACCATGTTTTAGATTATTTAGTTATTCACGCTTATATACGTAAGAGAGAAAGAGAGAGAAAGAGAAAGGAGAAGGGAAATAATTGAAATGATGATAGTACAAAGTCTACTGAAGTGACTGAAATAAGTAAAACTTTACAATTACCTAAAACGACTGAAGTACAAGAATTAAGCCAAGCATTTGAAGGTATAGAATAAAGAGGAATAAAGTTTATTTGTTTACAACTTGTGATAGTTCCTAAACGAGTTTCACCCACACACGATATTCCTGTATGCAACCTTCAATTCAGAGGATACCTTCCTCAACAACTCGATTTCTATGCTGACTTTGCTCGTCGTGCAGCTTATCATCTGGGTATGCCTTGTTCAGGCACAATACCTTTACCTACTCAAACCTCACGTTGGACAGTGATCAAATCACCCTTTGTTCACAAAAAATCACAAGAAAACTTTGAACGAAAGACACACAAACGTTTGCTTCAGATTAAGGATGCTCATCCTGAAGTCGTGGATCGATGGTTAAAGTATTTGACAATGAATGCTCCAGCAGGTATTGGTTTACGCGCAACTAAATTTGAATTTGAATCACTGGGAAAGCAAATTTAAATAGAAAATGTATATAAACAATAGTAACAGTAACAGACGAATTTGTAACATTAGAAAAAGAGAGAGTAAAAGTGTGTATCTTGTTTGTGTGTGAGAAGGCACGTGGTATGAGTTAAACATCATACGAGGAATGTTTTTTTTTTTTTTTCTCTCTTTTTTTTTTCCCCCTTGCTTTAATGACATCTTTTATTTCTAAAATGAATTATTCTTCTGCCTTTCCTCCTTTACAATCTTTTCCTTGGGCATTTCCTACAGTTAATAATAGCCATAATACGAATATTCATAATAACAACAATTTAAATCAATACAAACATACATCAATCAATACAATCATTTCCAAATATCCTGCTTATTTAAAACATACAAACTATGCACATCTTGTGTCAGAACAATGCAATAAGAATTTGATTGAAGAAATCGATTTACGTTTACCTCAATTTTGGAATAAAAATGATAAAGCAAAATATATTGATGTTGGCATGAATGGCTATGATTTGTATTATTCAGGTTTTGAACCCTTTTTTTTTTTTTTTTTTTTTTTTTTTCGTGGGAAATATTTAATGAAAACAATAGGACCAGGCAAAAAGGAGCTTGATGCTGCAACGATTCGAACCAATTTCCCTATTAGGCCACAATGTGGTATTTACTATTTTGAAATAAAAGTGATTTCAAAAGGTGAAGATGGCTTTATTTGTATTGGATTTTGTAGAGCAGCTAATAAATTGGAAAGATTGCCTGGTAACTAAAGATGAATAGTTCCCTTATTTTAGCTGACAATCTTTCTTTAGGTTGGGATGCTCATTCGTATGCTTATCATGCTGATGATGGTCATATATTTGATCAGTGTGGACAAGGCAAAGATTATGGTCCTAGTTTCTCTACGGGTGATACAATAGGTTGCTGTATTAATTATGCAAACAAAACTGCCTTCTTTACTAAAAATGGTGTCTTTCTCGGTGTCGCTTTCAAAAATATTAATTTATCAGAGTCCTTTTATCCATGTGTCGGTTTGCGTACACCAGGTGAAAAGGTCTATGTTAATTTTGGTCAAGAACCATTTGTGTTTGATATTGCACACTATGTCAAGGTAAATCCTATTGAATCTGATGGTCTTGTTCTCATTTTTTTTTTATTAGGAAATGAAACATGAAGTTTTACAAGATTTGATTCAAAAAGAACATGCTGTGAATCATAATAGTATAGATCAACTTGTACTTGATTATCTAGTCCATCATGGTTATCTTAATACTGCTAATTCACTTCAAAAAAATATAAACTACATGAAACAAGATAACAAAGGAAAACAAACTTTTTTTACAAACACCAACATCGAAACACGATCCAGTATTCGAAGATCCCTTTTAGCAGGAAAAGTAGACGAAGCCATTCAGCAGATAGAAACAGGTTATCCAGAACTACTAAAACAAAACCCTCGACTCTTATTTCAATTGAAATCACAAAAGTTGATTGAAATGATAAATGACTCTTTACGTCATTCTACAGACATACAGAGTCAAGTATTATATGAAGAAGAGGATCCTCAATCTCACTTTCCTAACCCTCCCACACCTCATCCACCTCCAGTGTCTGCAAGCGCGTCGGGAAGGCGCTTAAGTTGGGCAGCCATTGCCGCCACTCCTACTCATCCTACATTTGAAAGACGAAGTAGTAATGCGAGTAGTATTCACAGCTTTGATTATTTTGATGAAGAACATAATTATATCAAAAAAGCAATGCACTATGGACAAAAGTTACAAGAAAAATACAGCACTGATCCAAACTACTCCACCACCTTGTCAGACATATCTTCTTTGTTAGCCTATCCCAATCCAACCACAAGTCCAGTGGCCCATTTACTCAATAAATCTGCCCGAGATTCTCTTGCTTCTGATGTCAATGCAGCTATCCAACGTAATGTAGATTACACTGTCCATCTGTCTTTACTAATCAATCCTTACTAGTTTATCAACACGAACAAGAAGCGTCTTCTTTAGAAAAAGTATACAAGCAAGTCGTTGTCACTATTGAACAGCTCACTTTATCTGGTCATGGTCAAGCCAGTTTAATCCAACCTAATTCTGTCTAGGCAAGGGTATCTATTGAAGGAAATGATGTACGTATTTATTCCTTTATTCACTGTTATATTTCATCACTATTCCTTTTGACCATGTTTTCTTCTTCTTGCCAGCCAGTGATCTGAAATAAATAAATAAAATTCTGTAGGTATGCGAATGTTTACAATAAATCTTTGTGGGACTAGAGTAGTGAATCTTTTATAAATATTCTGCCTTTTTTTTTTTTGACATTCTATCCTATTTCGTCCCTTGACGTATTTTTTCAAAGTCGAATTCTGGGCTGGACATTGTCCACTGTTCCCCAAGGTTCAATTCCAATAAGAGGATCTGTTAGCATCACGTAGCAAGTTTACAATGACTATTTCTACAAAATAGTAAAATTATAAATAAATCGAATGATCCAGAAGGTCTGTTGTTGCATCAAAAGGGAGGTTTCGGCATATTGCGTTACCTGTACTATTGATTTGGATTTACCAGTCCTTGAAAAGTGGAAGGAGTTCTTTATTCATAAAACCACATCTCAGTTTAAATGTAAAGTTTTGTTTTCGTTTGTTTGTAATCATGCTTTTCTTTCATCCCCCTTCTTCTCATACAACTCACTCTGGATCAATTAAACATCCAAAGTACTCTAGGGTTGATAACTTGTATCACAAACTATTATTTGTGTTCACTGTCTTGTAAAAACAAGTTTTTTATCACACATACTATGATTGGATTTGAGTTTTTGCACTTTAAAATCATTTGTACATTCTGATTAAGATGGCTTTAAATTGATTTCATCCTAAATTATGAAACCAAAAAAAAAAAAAAAAATGAATACATACAATAAAAAAGGAAAATATGTGATATATTTTTATTCAACTTTACTAGAAAAAGAAATACTTATTTTAAACTGAACCTCTTTTGGTACAGATAAGGCTTTCAGTGAACAGCCAATCAAATAACAAGATTTTACTCACAGACTAGAAACAGAACGTCTAAACATTCTTGAACATTGTTATTGATAGGAAAAAAAGTGGATGTTTTTATTTTTTATTAAAAAAATAGATTGTGGGGAAAAAAAAAAAAAAAAAAAAAGGATTTGATTAAAGGAATATTATAAAATTATAAAAAACTAGTGTACACAATATGAATTAAAAAAAAAAAAGAGAGAGAGAGAGAGAGGATATTTTGGTTCATCTTTAAGCATTATCAAGAGTATCTTTGGTCAGTGGATTCCCTGAGCCCATTGAACCTTGAGCTTGAGGCTGGTAAGGATAACCTTGGACTTCTTCTTTAATGACCTTTTCTTCGCCTGTGTTTTGGTCGACACCAACGATTTTATCAACATGATAGTAAGCCATTTCACCGATTTCAGCTACATCCAATCCCTTAAGTTCTGATTCGCGATCAACACGTAGTGAAAGACCAGGTATTTTGTTCATGATGAACAAGATGATGTAAGTAACAACAAAACTCCAAGCCATACCTGAGGTACAATCAGCCAATTGATAGCCTAATTGAATAAAGTTACGATTCATCCAACCACCAGCAATCACAGTAGATCCATCGAGAGCAGCGATATAGGATTCAGCAAAGATACCCGTCAAAAGGGAACCAACATAACCACCTACACCATGAACAGCAAATACATCAGCAACATCATCATACTTGAGCCAATGCTTCAAGTGAACAGCCATATTACAAGCAACAGCTCCCAAAAATCCAATAGCAACAGCAGGCGCAGGACCTACAAAACCAGAGGCAGGTGTGATAGCAACAAGACCAGCCACAGCACCAGAACAGAAACCAAGAGCAGAGAATTTACGTTCGATACGGAAATCAAGACACATCCAAGTGATTGCACCGACAGCGGCAGCCAAGTTGGTGACAACACAAGCCATAGCAGCACGAAGATTACCAGACAAGGCTGAACCACCGTTAAAACCAAACCAACCGAACCAGAGAAAGGCAGTACCGAGTACAACGTTGGACATATTATGAGGTCTGAACTCTTCCTTCTTCTCACCATGTCCTTCACGACGACCGAGGATCAAGGCATAGGCTAAACTAGCAGCACCACTAGAGATGTGAACAGGAGTCTGTGAAAATGATGAGTAACAAGATCATGAACCTATTGTATACTTACACCACCAGCAAAATCAACAGCACCTAATTTTGCACTCCAACCATTAGGATTCCAAGTCCAATAAGCAATAAAATTATAGACAAGAGTAGACCAAATGAAAATGAAGATGATCATTGGTAACAAACGAGCTCTTTCAGCAGCGGCACCAATAGCAAGAGCAGGAGTTAAAGCAGCAAACATACATTGATAGATACAATAGACAAGATCAGGAATAGCACTTGATCCAATAGAAGCATCACCCAATACACCTCGCAAGAATGCATTATCCAGATTACCAATGAATGGACTTGTACTTGTCTTGCTAAATGTTAAACTATATCCCCATATAAACCACTATAAAGAAATGAATAAATCAAATTAAATAATTCATCCTGATTACCTCTACACTGACAACAACTAAAGAAAGTACACATGCCATAATCAGTGACAGCGCATTCTTTTGTCTTGCCATACCAGAATAAAAGTAACCGACACCTGGGATCATAAGCCAAACTAAGGCAGTAGATGTCAAAATCCAAGCAATATCACCTGCTTGATATGTAGGAGTATCCATAATTTAATAAATTGTGGGGTAAAGAAAAGAAAGGAGATGGATTGAAAGAGCATGTTTATATAAGACAGATAAAGAGTAAAAGATAGGATCTGAGTTTTAATAATGACTCGGGTTGGTCTGTTATCTATTGTATAACCCAAAAAGAGAATGAACTCATATGATTAAAACAAGTTCCATAAACTGATACGATTGTCTTTACTGGCCCCAATCAACCAATTATTTTTTATACCAAAATCGATACAATAGACTGTATCACGATGAAAATTTAAGATGGCTAATGGTTTGAATGTCTTGATTGAAAATAGTCTAATCCTAAACAAAACCATTCAACTCTCTCTCTCTCTCTTTCTCTCTTCTTATCCCTCTTACCTTCCATCATATCCTCCACTACCCATTATTTTATTATCATGTCTGATACTTAAAGTAGGAATACCAGATTTCTTTATCGTTATCTTTTTGATAGTATCACCTGTTGACAGAGACTGTTGACATATTTGGTTATCTGCAGATGAAGAGATAAAATAAGATTTTGTAGTGTCTATGGACAGATCGAGTACTGTAATTTTATAAGAATTTATATAAATAATTTCTACTTGGACTTTATTACCCGGTTCTTTATGTTCTTTTTTATGCCAAATCAATTCATTCTTATTTCCATCCCATAATACCGTACTTCCATCTTCATATCCAGCCAATATAAATAAAGATTCCACTGATCCATATAACTTTACTACCATACATGCTCCAAACCTTTTCTCTCCACCTTTTCTAATTATCCATTCATATCGTGTCACATCAAATACGCCAAACTAATAGATATTAAGTAAAATCATCTATCATCTATCATTATTTACATATTCAACATCTTCCATCGAACCAAGACATAATAATTCTAAATCTAACAAACACATTTAATTCAATTCTCTCCTTTACTTTATCTCATTTACCATTCTCAAATAAACAAGATATCTTACAAAATCCAATGTCATTATACACAATTGATTTCATTTTATCTACTCTTGTTTCATCTAAATTCATTTTCCATATATAAATCATACTATCTCGACCTTGACTGGATATAATCACATCAAATTATTATATAAATTAAAGACAACTCTATAAATACCTTATTAAAGTATCTCTATTTATCACTTTTACTGTTAAACAATTATCCTCATGAGCTTTCCACTTCATCACAACACGTCTTGTCTTTAATTTCCAAATTACAACCCATCCTTCTTCATCACTTTTAAATATAAGTTCACTGTACATTTCCATTCCCCTTTTTTTAATATATATTTACCAAGAAGCAAGATAATTATCAGAATCAAACAAGCATACATAGTTGACCGTTGACTTGTGTTCACGAAGAATATAAGTAGGTGGTGGGGGAGGTGTTGCGGTTGGTTGATTCATAAGAAAGAAAGTAAAGCATACCACTGAGTTTAAAGTTACGGGAAAATTCATGTAAAACTACAATCGTTATTTTCTAAAGGATAATACATATAATCCATCAACATGGGCTCAACTTTACATCTCGTATCCTCTTGAACTATTCATGCAGACATTCATAGCAAAGACTTGATTACTTTTTGAACAACTTTAGTTTCTCAAGTATGACTGCTTATCCTGTGGCGTTGACCTCTTCCCTTTATTGAGAAAAAAGGACCCTTTTTATTTTATTTTTTTTTTTTCTTTCTACATTCACCTTACCCATGGCTGTCGATCCTTTTTTTGCTTCTGCAAGAAAGCGTAAGCGTAACAACAATAATAAACCAGCCCAAAAAAAACAACAGTCAGCTGTAGCAAAAACACAAAATAAGCATGATAGTGACATTGAGGGGGATTCAAACGATGAAGACCACTTTAACACAAATGTATCCGCCGAGAGCTCTGATGAATCTTCAGATGAAGAAAGAGAGGAAACAGCAGCTGAAAAACGTGTGCGTCTCGCAAAGGCCTATTTAGAAACTATAGAGAAAAATGCAGAAGGTACATTTAAAAGCAGTAAAAAGAAATGGGAGACTGTGTAAATTGACATGTTTCATAGAGGAGATTGGTACATTTGATGCTGCGGATCTTGATAGAGATTTGATTGCAGAACGTTTAAAGAAGGACGATGTAATATATTATAAAAACACACAATATACACATGATATTCACATATTCTGATATAGGATGAAACTGAAGGAAGATTGCATTTAAGAATTGCTGATAAAGTAAGCGTCATCCACCATGCTCTTATTTCCTCTTACCAATACTTTCTTTAGTATAACTTTAAAAATGAAGATTTAAAGACATATAGATGCCGTGGACATCAACTTGCAGTAACAGCTGTGGCATTAGCTGAAAGTGGTACTATATTTTATTCTGCCTCAAAAGATGGATCTATTATCAAATGTATATTGAAGCACTTCATTTTTATTCCAAACGTGTACTTATATTTTTGATATAGGGGATGCCAAAACATTTCAAAAGCTACACACTTTTTTGGGTGGAAGAAAGGGCGTGAAAAACTATACTGGACATACAGATCATATATTGTGTCTTGCAATAAGTCATGATGGACAGTATTTAGCAAGTGGTGGCAAAGACAAGTTCATTAACATTTGGTCAGTAAAAGAAAATAAGCATATAGTCAAATTCACTCAACACAGAGATGCCATTTCTGTAAGTATCCTGAAAGACTTGCGACACCAAATCTTTCTAAAATTTCTTTTTGTATAGGCATTGGCTTTTCGTAAAGGATCAAATCAATTATACTCAGCATCTCACGATCGTACAATAAAGTTATGGAATGTGGATGAAAGAGCATATATAGAAACATTATTTGGCCACCAAGATCAGATTACTGATATTGATACCCTTGGCCGTGAACGTTGTGTATCAACTGGTGGCCGTGACAAAACAGCAAGATTATGGAAAATCGTTGAGGAATCCCAGCTTGTGTATAGAGGTGGTGTCACCACAAAGGATGAAAGCGGGTCAAAGGCTTTATTTGTTGAGAATTCTGTTGACTGTATAACACAAATTGATGAAAGTATGTTTGTCACAGGTGGAGACAGTGGGTAAAGCAAAGCGTAATGTACAAAAAGGAATAGCATCCTCATCATTTTTATTAGTGTGCTTTCCTTATGGGAAATTAATCGTAAAAAGCCACTGTTTACTCAATCTCTGGCTCATGGATTGAATACCACGCAGATGGAATCACAAGGAGAACACAATCAACCCTACTGGATCACAGCCGTGGCGTGTTTAAGATATTCAGACTTATTCTTTTCTGGTTCATGGGATGGGTTTGTTCGTGTTTGGAAGTTGGCAGGAGATAACAAGAGATTTAGTCAAATTGCACAAATTCCTGTTGAAGGTGTTGTGAATAGTATCCAAATTAAGACTGCATTTGCTTCAAAGCGTACCTTGCTTGTAGTAGGTGTAGGCCAAGAGTTAAAGTTAGGTCGTTGGATTAGATTAAAGAATGGTGTAAAGAACTGTACAAAAGTATTCGAGCTTGGCTATTTATAAATAAAGTTTAGTTGTTTATATGTAATGTACAATATCATTCATCTATTTTTTTTTATAAAAAAAGGGAGGTGTATTTTTATTGCCCCTTTTCATGGCGCTATCTTGTTGCATATAACATTCATCTCAACTCTATCTGGCTTATATTCAAAAAAAAAAAAGGATAAGTCGAGGCACGGATGTATTCATGATCAATTACTGTTCATTTATACAATAGTATTCGCATTTCATGATCATTAAATGTAATAATAAAAAGACATATTTATTGTATAATACAATCTCTAGGTTCCTTAAAGTGCGGGTGTTTTTATCACAAAGTGTAAAAAGTTATCCGCAAAGCACAAGTTCACATAAGCCCAGTGAATAGGCGTTTCTAAAGGTAATGATATCCCATGAGCAGTGACTGATATGTGTTCTTGAGATAATTCTGGGATAGCGATTGCTATCACATCAGCAACTGTATGTACTTTATCTTTGTCTATCTCTTTTGGTTATCATGAAATACTGGAGAAAACATTTGTTATTTTTGTACCTGAATCATCATGAAAGGTCACTAGTTCTTGAATGACAGGGCAATTGTTTGGCAGATAGAGTCTGATTGGAACATGCCGATTGTTTGGAGTATATTCTACGAGTTGTTTATTCACATTCCAGAAATCATGATACTGATCTATGTGTAAATGATGTTTACATAAACATATATCTTGAAAGGCAAAAATCATACAACTAACCTGACGCAAGTGATTGCCATAGCTGTGTATGATCTTTTTTAGATAGATTCATCACTTTTTTTGTGTTCCCAGTACGCAAGAAATCGGCCTAGTAGAGCCAAGATAAGAATCACTTTTTTTTCATTACTGATAAACATACGCAATTACCTCTTTTATCATAGCCATAAACATATTTTGCATTGTATCTATCGTTGGTTTTGCTAACAAATGATTTGTTGGTAAGCCTTTGAGGTGAATGGTAATCGACCAGGGAAGGGGGATGGTATCGAATAAGTCATATAATAATCCAATAGGATAATGCCTATTTTAAAAGTGAATAAAGTAATAAACAATGGCCAGTGCTAATTACCATCGAAGTGGTTCGTTATTATATTCATACCAAACAGACTCAAAGTCGATTTCAGCTAATTGTGAATCTAAACCAGACAGCATTGTCTGTATTTGACTTGTCATTAACGGAATGTATGAACATCGTGGTATTTCCAACTAGAAATTTATAGACGCTACTGAGTACACTGCACTTTTCCCTTATAAATATACTTTACATAAATGGGATCCCATGTTTTATCGCTTCTATATTCCAATGCTTCACTTGTATCGAATGATATTTTAATTGGAAGTTTCGCATTCCAAATGCTTTGCGAAATTTCAGAATCAAATAAAGACATTTTTTTAATAAAAAAAAAAGCTGCATAAGAAAATATTTTTTATTAACAAAATTTCTATACAGTAAGCTTTACAAATTTGCGCTTCTTTTCATCATCCCCTATCTTTTTGTCCAAATCAGTATTTTCATCAAGGAATTCAGAAGTGTTCCTTGATCTCCAATCCTGTTGAAGATATGTTAATGCTGCTCTATTATAACCCATGATATCTTTTTGACGCTGTAATTGTGTACGCAAGTGGAACCGAATAGAGTCCAACATAGGACGCATCATACGATTCGCTACGATTTGATTATGGTGTGATTTAACAATATAAAATAATACGCGTGACACTAACACAATACTCCAGTTCTAAAAAAAAAAAAGAGTAAGAATGACTTGTCCTAATATACTGATCCTTTTCTCTTCTCTGTACCTTCTTGGCCCAGCTTTCAATGTATGAAAATAATGACATGACTTTAGAGAAAGGTAAAACCATCAATGCTTCTTCCAAGTCATTTGCTCTAATTTTTTGAAGTACGTTAAGTACATATCTATCTGGTTCAAGATCTCCCATGGCTAACAATATGGGGTTTCTGGTAGGCGGTGGCACATCTAATCCTTTAGCTTTGCCTGCTTCGTAAGCAAGCCAACCATTCTTTTCTTCGTCACCAATATCCATGGCTTCCATCAACCTTTCACCTGCCTTCAATGTCTCCATGGTTTGCTTTCCTGCTGAATCTATTTCCATTTCATCTCCATTTACAGTTGTTCGTTCCATTTGACTCACTAGAGTGTTCTCATACATATCTTCCAACTCTTTTTCGCGCTCTTCTTCCAAAAATAGTTGTTCATCCGTCTTTTCCCAAATACGCATTGATCTATCGTGTGAACCTGTAATAACAAATGAGCCGTGCTTGGCCACAGCTAAAGCCCATACTTCTCCGTGATGTCCTTCAAGTTTCATAATATTCTCAAACTAATGAAAGATATGAGGTCAGCCTCTTTTAATAACTGTTGTTTATCGATACGTTACCTTATCACCATCCCAGTATTTGATTGTCTTGTCTTTGCTCACTGTAAAAAAGTAGTGAGTACCCCAAACAAATTGTACTGACATGACGCTTTCTTGATGTGCAAACAAAGACTTGTGACAGTCACCAAAGTCAAGACCCCAAAGTTTTACATTTTTATCTGCTGAACAAGTGGCAATAAGCATATTGTCTGATGAGATATCCATAGAAAGCACAGGAAGCTTATGTCCATAAAGAGAGAGGAAAAATTTGAGTGTATCGTGGTAAAACACCTTGACTGTAGAATCCAGCAAAGAAACAGCAATCAAGTTTTGATTAGGACTGTATCTTACACAGAGAACTTCGTCAGACATTTTGAGTGTTCTCATGTGAGCAAATGTCAATCGCTTAACAGCACTGTTTTTATCTTGTATCATGTCAAAATCCCAGAATTTCACATCCTTGTCTGCACTGCCGGTAACAAAACCTCGTTTGTCAGGGCGTACTTGTAAAGAATAGATGGCACCATCGTGAGCTTTGACCGATTCTACAAGTGAGGATGAACCAATATCATAAAGTTCTAATTCACCAGTCTTTGTACCAACCAAGAGATGTTTGTTACCAGGCAAAAAAGCGCTACAAAGAGCAAAACCACATTCAATAGTACGAATACATGATCTTGTCTTTATGTTCCACACTTTAAGTAAATTACTTGATGCGGATGCTAATAATTCATCATCTGAACTAAGAGCTAAGGTACGAATGTCTGATCGATGGCCAGGTACGTCAAGAGAATAGAGTCTAGCAGGTTCATTAGATTCCTCTGTTTTCTTTTCGTGAGTGACTGGAACTGTATATGCTTCTAATGAATTATTGCTTAACGATACGACAATCTGAAGTTGTCCTGCCTTGTCTACATTAGCCACTGGAGGGAAATCAAAACTGCGCACTTTAGCAGGTGTACGAATCAAGCATTCAGAAGAGAATTCGTCCTCAGGCGTAATCTCCTCGCTCACTTGACTGTCATCCTTTCCCTTCTCTCTTGCTCTCTTCTTTCTACGTTGAATCTTTTTACGTATGCTTTCATGATCACGTACTCGATATATTTCAACTGATTTTTCATTAGCTTGTACTCCTACAAACTTGCCAGAAGGATGGAATTTGATAGTTACCAAACGATCACGGGATTGACGAGGAATAGTACCGTAAGGTTCAATCGTTTTTTGCAAGGAGGCAGGTGCTGTAGCATCCTTTTCTTCGCCTGACTTTTGCTGTTCACCCAATTCTTCGAGGGAAAGTCCCAAAATTTTCCAATTGATATTCCATGCCTTCAAATGAGGTTCCGCACCACCTGAAATAAGAACCTTTTGATCGTTGGATATCGCAAACGACCATACTTCAGTTCGATGTCCAACCAATGTTTCACGGCAGTATTGGGCAGATAAATCCCATAACTTAATCAATGTATCTTTGGAGGATGACAAAAGGTATCCTTCTGTTGAAGTTCCCACTTCCTTCTCTGCTTCAGTGCCTTTTGTAGTCAAAAATTTCAAACAAGTCACTTGATCTTTGTGTCCTTTTAATCGATATAAACCTGATTCTGATATAATATCCCAGACAATAAGGTCGGTGTCTTTAGATCCAGAAGCAAGTCGTGTTCCGTCATGGTCGAATGTTAAGGCTGTTACCGCTGCACGGTGACCACTTAAAGTCACAGTAGATGTCGAGGAAGCGATATTCCAAAGGCGAATTGTACCGTCATTATATCTAGTAGGAATCAAGTTTAATTCTTTCTATAAAATCTTTATAATTTATATTTTGTTACCCAACAGCATAATCTTTATCATTAGGACTTTTTGCTACGCTGGTCACTTCAGATTTATTTCCAGGCTCCTTCCATCTACCAACCTATATACAAAGAAAAATAATGAATAAAAAGAACAAAAATAGTATCTTTTTTAGTACCTCACTGCCCTTTTTGAGATCCCAAAGAATGACTTCTTCAAGAGCAGGTGTAACAGCGATTTTGCCAGTATGATCACAAACAATGTTAGACTGTGTTGAAGCAATTACACCAAAAGTAGCAAGTGGCTCATAACGAAGGTAAGCTTTAACCATCGCTCAGTTTTGTTAAAATTTGGAAAAAGTGAAATGCTTCCCTCATTTAATAAATAAAATGGTAAAATTGTGACTATTTATAAATGTGGCTTATAGTGGATATTTGCTTGTTCTGCTCATGAATTTATTAACAAGAAAAGCCTATACAACTGACAGATTTTTTCTTTGTTACTTCCTATTCCCTATGACCAAAAATTGAATAATAAAGTACATGAAAACTTTGGCACTTTAAATAAGTAACGAACTATCTAAGGAAGGGGAATTACAATTTTTAAATAATGCATCAAAAAACGAGACACCTATCAGGAGATAGAAGTCTTTGCTACATTTATTTTTTAAGACCTTTCTGATGAGATATACTAGTATTTTTCAGAAACCTACAAACATTTAATGTAATGTGCTGCTGTTGATGCTCACTGCTATAAAGCAGCATGGAATGTGTATCATGACAGCACTTATAATCAAAAATATAAAAAATCCAAAAAATACTATCTACAGTGAGTTAAAAAACCGTTTCAGTGTTCTTCCTAAATATGGTTTTGCTACCATAACTACTGGTATACTAAATAAAATGCTAAAATTCATACATCATATGAAAGCACTAGTCCTGATGTATAATATAATATAGAAATAGTATTGCTTTTTCAATATTTGCTCCCTAAAACTTATAAAATTACTACAGTCGGTGCACTGAACCCTTGATTACTACCGATTAGGAGATGGTGATTTCATCTTTCAGCACGATAATGATCCGAAACACACTGCCAAGATGACAACGACTTATCTTAAAGAAGAAGCAAAGTACTCAGTATTGCCTTGGCCTTCTCAATCGCTTGACCTGAACCCAATTGAGCACATGTGGAGATATCTGAAATTGAAATTAGCTTTATATGAACAAAGGGCAAGAGGTGTCCATGAACTATGGGAAAGAATCAAAATTGAATGGGAAACATTTGATAAAGATATTTGCTGTAAATATATTGATAGTATGCCGGCTAGAGTTCAAGTTGTAATAAAAGCTAAGGGTGGAAATACTATATATTAGTATTTTTTTTACCTAGTTAAAAAACCGTTTCAGTCATCCCCTTTTTTTAAAATGGCCATTGCTTAAGATGTAATTCATAGATTTAGATGGGATGTACATTGCTTTGTTGCAAAAAAGCCATATAATAACATAATAAAAAAGAACGCATATACTCTAAATATTTCTTCCAAAAAAAGGATAAGTGTGTGAGTTTCAATTTTACTGAAACGGTTTTTTAACTCACTGTACATTTTTTGTAGAAGTTAAAATTTTCAATACTATTGACGAGAGAGCAAAAAGAAAAAGTAAAGTATACAAGTAGTGATCTGTAACCATTTCCAAGAATTATTTTAATTACGATCTCTTTCTAATTCTCTCTTTTTGGGTTCGATGTTTTAATATCATTTTGTAGCAATTTCATTCTTGATATAAAAAGGGGTTTAAATATTTTAAACAAAGCTGATCATTTAAAAATTCCATGTTTGTTAAAGAAATAATCACTTATTATGTTTAAATTGTTGCTTTTTTTTTTCATTTACATTAGTGGTAAAAAAGTCCTTCCCCACTGTGCAATGGGAAAGGACTGCAAAAAACCCTCCATCGTCCCGCCCTCCAGCCGAAGCCTTTGGCCAGTTAGGTAGTTTTTATAAAGAAAACCCTTCCGAAGTCAGGCAAAGAAATGTCTACCATCGCACCTTTCAGCTTGCGCATACGAGTGTTCAGATAGTTCTTTGAATGAAGAAAAAAAAAAAAACAGGGAATAGAAGCTTTATTTATACTTTTTTTTCTTCAGGAGAATTTTTGACTGCTTCTTTTTTTATTGGTCAATCATTATTACAATATGGACTTGTGATCATTCCTGACAACTAGAGGCTATCCTCTTTTACATAAACAAAAGGGACTGTTTATTAAAAATTATTGACAATGTCACAATTGGTATAGATTATAGTACATGAATAACTTGGAGAAAAAAAGCACGTTCTTTAAAGCAAAATTTAAAACAATACAATAATTTAATACATGTGTCGTATCCCAACATACTTTAAACATGATTCGTATTCAATTTATAAGAAATCAGAGTAGTGAATGCTTTACAAAGATTTATTACAGTCTTTTCTCTATTATTCGGTTATAACTAATTCTATTCCTTTAACTCAATACAAGTTGCTTTAATATAGCTCCTGATACAATGAGACATAAATGAAAAATATATTTACTTAAATAATTATAAACAGTCCACTTGCATAACCAGGAACAGGTCTTCATACTAAAATTTATTCATACTAGATCTACAGCTATAATTAATTAAAGTATCTTGAAAAAGGATTTAATTGAATCTTTATGAAAAGGATATAAATACCAGATACAATAATATTAAATAAAAATATAACTTTTTTAAGTCTCGTTGAATTTTATAGTCTTTTTATTCTTACGAGATAACAAAACACCTCCTGCCCTTTGTTCATATAAAGCTAATTTCAACTTCAGATATCTCCACATGTGCTCAATTGGGTTCAGGTCAAGCGATTGAGAAGGCCAAGGCAATACTGAGTACTTTGCTTCTTCTTTAAGATAAGTCGTTGTCATCTTGGCAGTGTGTTTCGGATCATTATCGTGCTGAAAGATGAAATCACCATCTCCTAATCGGTAGTAATCAAGGGTTCAGTGCACCGACTGTAGTAATTTTATAAGTTTTAGGGAGCAAATATTGAAAAAGCAATACTATTTCTATATTATATTATACATCAGGACTAGTGCTTTCATATGATGTATGAATTTTAGCATTTTATTTAGTATACCAGTAGTTATGGTAGCAAAACCATATTTAGGAAGAACACTGAAACGGTTTTTTAACTCGCTGTAGGTTGGTAATTTCACACATAGAAGGCAAAGAAGAATGATGAAATTTATTAGCTTTGAAATAGAATTGATCGCAAACCGTTGATAAGTAGCAAAGAGCCAAGTATTTGAATAGCAACCTTTTTGTAAATAATCTCTTTCGGAAAGTATAGATTTGATTTTTTTAGAAATAATAATGATAATAATAAAGAATCACCCTTGAATTACTCTTATAAACGCTTTTTCAAGTCTATAGGATATGAGTGGTACCCCGAAGGGCGTTCCGTTCACTGTCAGGTTCTAAGTCTATGCCTGGAATGTTCTGCGAAGGATATACCCTATTTCTAGGGATCACCTTCTCTCAAGCAAAGCGTGACCGGGTCTGTTACTTCGCTTGTTGTAGCTTCAGATGTCAAGACATCATCTGTATAGCACTAGGATGAACAGAGCGGGTATTACTTTTACTTGAGTTCGCATTCCTCCTTAGAGCTTACAAGTTCCAGCAGATCATCGTCCCATCCTGCCACAGATTTTAGAAGCATAGCAAAGAGGTCATAAAGAGATAAAAAGAGAAGAGATTACAAAGATAATAAAGAGACTACCAAAAGAGAGCTTTTACAAGAAAGGATTGCCATCAAGCGGACCGTGCGGACATAACAGTAAGTACAAAAGCAGCCTTAACGGAAAATCATTTATATTGACACAGGAGATAATAGGCTATTAAACTAGGAAAAATGTTAATAAAAAGGATAATTCTATTATGGACATTACTTTTTAGCCGAAGAGGCAGGAAAAAAAACATTCTTGACCAAGACTAACAAAGACAGACAGAGTAAGCTACTTCAAAAATGTTAAAGAAAAAAGTTACCATTTTAGGGACCAAGATATGATTTCTTTTTTAGCCATTGAAATCAATGGAATGACGCGTTTAGCATTGAAGTTGGCTAAAGGTATCATAGAGCGATAAACAAAAGAGAGAACACCAACTTTTGATGTTAATTGAGACCATATGAAGAGACAAGAAACAGATGTATTATGTAGGCCATATAGTTTGACGTTGGTAAAAACTAAGTTGATAGTGAATAAGAGATTTTGAGAGGTCAAAGAGAGAGAAACAAGTTTGAAACACAAAAAAGTAGCAGTACATTTGTTTAGGAAGAGGAGTCTTTGACAATGGAGCATAGAATCCAAGTTTAGATTTGAAAAGACAAAGTATTTAGGCCATTGATTTTAGAGAGGAATGATTGTTTGATGAAGAAAGAAAGAAAGTTTTGCCAAAAAAATTCTTTTATTTTTTTATTTTTTTTATTTTTTTCATTCTTGATGAGTCATTCCACATTTTCTTAGATTTATTCATAAAGGGATAGTAAACAAAGAAGAAAAGCCTCTCTAGACTAACGAATAAACAAAGGCAAAAAAAACTGATTATACTTTGTTTACCACTTGTAATGATGTACACCTTGCGACACCTAAATAAAATCTTCTTGCTACTACTTCTGAGGCCAAAAATGATGATCTTCAAAGATAAATTTCTAGTAACTTTACCATAGATATAGAAAAACACAAGCTATAATATTCAAGTACGTCACAGAGGGTAAAGGAGCGATGTCAATACTAAAGGAAGAAAGGCAATAAATGAGAGTATAAGTCAGCTTGGCAGGGCTAGCGAAAAAGCGAAACGCAATTGTTTGCCAGATTTTATGTTTAAAGGGGCAAGACCAGACAAAGTGTTCTTCAGAATCGGCACCGCCACAAAATCCTAGTCTTTCTATCTCAAGTTGTCGTAAGGATAAATTTTAGTTATTGCTTTCCAAAAAATTTCTTTTCACCTACTCAATTTTGTCTCAAGGCTTTTGGAGAAATAACTTGGTTCATTCTTTTATTACCTGTTGCATGAGACTGAAGGAAGACACAAACATCTGTAAGCAACTTATAATTGGGGCATCCGATGTTATCAGTAGTCCATGTAGCTTAGTGTTTGAAACATCGATGATATTAGTAGATATCACGCTCTATATCCCTATGGATTTATCATAATTATGATATATACAAAGCCAATCTAAGTTATGAATAGTATTGTCATAATGGGCTCTTTGTTTGTGATCAAAGTATAAAGACTACCCGTGTTTTTTGGTCTTCATGCTTGTAAATATTTTTCATTTTTATACTTTTACATTGAATTTTGAACCATGAATAAATTTAACGCAATTGTTTTTGAGGATGGCCAAATCAAATTGATAGATGAAGATTACAATAAACCAATGGAAGTAGACGAAATGGTAACAGAAGTCAAAGGCTTGAAGTCCATGAACGATTATTTACAAGCACAACTCAGGCAGTCAATGGCCACTATTGAAGACGGTGTCAAAAACGAAAACAATACCGAAAGCACAACTAAGATTACAAAAGCCAAGAAAAAAGCGTACACAGTCTACCCTGATATTGATAAATACAACTTTATTCTACACCTGATAGTAAAGCGCACAAAGAAGGTGGTACCAGCAGCAAAAAAGTACAATATTAATTTACACGCTGGTCTTACTCTTCATGCAAGAAATTAAAGTTAGCAGTGCCTAGTAAAAACTATACCGAGGCTTCAAAATATGCATAAGATCTATACAAATGATGCTGTTGGATATACCGACCATCTTTTTTTTACAAATAATCATTCCTTGAAAATTAAGTAAATTGTTTTTCAATAAAATGTAGAAAATGGGTTTGATTCCTGTATTTTATTTAATAAATAAACAATCGGCCAATTAGCACTAACTTTCAATAGCTTCATACTTTTCTCGACACTTTTTTGATTCTAGATATCATGCTCATGATAGGATAAATGTTTGTGACGAAGTCTAATATACATTCTGGAAAACCATATATTCTTGTATTTTTTAACGATATATTAAATTATTTGAATTATTCAGCATTATTCCTGTGGTATATAACTAAGAATAACATTCTACAGCATAGATCGTTCTATGTGCAACCAATTAAAGATGTATAATATCCATTTAAAGCTATATAAATATAATATTGCCTATTTTCCATTTGAAGTAAGTAATAAACAAATTTAATGAATATAATGAGGAAGGTGATGAATTGATTTGAATCTTTTTACAACTGCAACAAAAAAAAAAGGGGGGGGGGGGGTTCTGACCCTTTCTTAAAATAAATACCATTTACTATGATGAAGGATCTTTACACAAAAGGATTGCGTTAGCTTTTGAGTTAGCTTAATAGAGTTGCTTGTTTAAAACAACATCAAAGGTTTACAGCATTCAAGTTGTTAAAAACAGTTGCTACACAGAAACAAAGGTCTCGGTTTGCCTTTCTAACTAAAAATTTAAAAAGCACATTCATGTCTTCAGGAAGGTTCTTTTGCTCTCCGTCAGTACTCAAATTGTCCATTCAGGCTTTGTAAGGTAGGCATGATCCATATTATGTTTGTATTTTCTTCTGAGAGTTCTGCTCTGAGCCATAAGTGATATGTAAAGATTCTATCGCGTACTTTGTACAGTAAAAATGGTCATTCATACTGGATGGTTGAATGATCCAACATACTTTTTTCATCTATCAGCATATTTGAAAGAACATGCAGGATGATTTTCAGTTTTTTACGCCAAGGTTTACTTCATAGAGTTCGGTTTCCCTGAAATGAATGGGGGTATTCATAATTGTAAACTAAACGGTTTTTCCTGACAACTGCTTTTTAAAAAAAAAAAGCCTTGATATGCTTAACAATACTCACATTATAAAGCTAATAATTTGCATCCTTATCAATTCTTTCTCTCCTCAGCTTTGCGAAAGATTAAAAGCGTTGCAATGTATGTAATATTTGCAAAATACAAGTTTTTATTTCGGGAAAAAAAGAACATTGAACCGGTTTAAGCAATTTAATCAAAAAGACCTATAAGAATAACGTATTAATGACAGTAACCACACACTAATTTACATATCAAACATTACCGAAACCCATATCATCATCGGATTCTTCCTTTTCTTCTTCCTTGGCTTCTTCAGCAGGGGCATCGGAAGCGGCGGCAGCACCGGCAGCACCGGCAGGGGCGGCAGCACCAGCACCAGGAGCACCAACGTTTAAGAGAAGAGCCTTAAGATCTTGACCTTCGAGGGCCTTAGCATAAAGAGAGAACCAGATAGGTTCAACTTCAATACCGGCAGCAGCAACAAGAGTTTGGAGCTTGTCAGCCTACAAGAACAATGAGTCAACATGTTGATGAAATGATATTATTTTGCTTACAGTGATTTCAATGTTATCATCTTCAAGGATGAGAGCAGCGTAAACGACAGCGAGTTCGGCAGACATACTAAATAGTTAAAATAAGTATTTCTGAAGAAGGATGGATAGATGGATGGATGGGATTCATGTATACATACGCGCAAAATAAGATGCTAGTAAGAGGAGGGTTCACCAATAGACCCTTCTTGACAGCATTATTTTACGAAGAAGTAAAAAGTCACGTACATCGTTCAATGTCCGACACTAATTTATTTTTTGATCAATTTTGTGAAGCAAATCTTTCATTATTTCGATTTGCATTGTATAAAACGCACTATTCTCATCATCTGTTGGAATAAGAGCAATGTTATTTAAGCAATTTTTGATAGGATTTAGGTATTTCTTTTTCATCTGATCAATATTTTGAGGTATCCACACTGTGGTCTATACGTGCAACATCATCAGCTACTTGTAAATATTTACATTTGAATTTCTTTTACCCAATTATTTTGTTCATCCTTTAGTAACAAATAATAATACAGATTGAGGGCTTGCATGATGTGGCCATAATCGTTCCAAAACTCAGAAGATCTTGTTAACCAGATTGAGTTAATTTTAAATATAATGGGCACAAACACCTGGACCACCAATGGGCTTTTAAACAACTGCCTGTTGTTACAATTCGCATTAAAAGACTGGTCAATTTGATCTTTCAGTAAACCGATAGCAGCTGTTCTCATGGATGGAAAAGGGCATCTGTCTAATAATTCTTGCAGGAAGAAAATGCATGTTTCATCATCACTAAAACCCAAGAATTTTTGCAGAAGTTGATATGAGAAAAAGCGAATAGAAGGATCAGGACATATTGAAGCCACAGAGGAAATGATCTGTAGTATCCTTGATACAGGAAACTTAGATTCAAGACCCAAAGGTCCTCTAATCTCTTTGTCAATGTCATTCATATTTATTGCCGCGTTGATGTTATCTGAAAAGTATAACAAAACAAAGATTCCTTTGTCGACGTGATTGATCATCTCCGTAGGCCTAGTGCTAAGTTGTAAGAAGAAAGATAGGAGAACATGGTTAGCTTTTACCTCAGTACTAGGTTCATGCTGATACCAATATAGTCTTTAGCCATAGGAAGCATATCCAATTTAACGTCTTTTTTATCATATAAAGTCATTGAGAATAAGCAAGCAATTCCTTCATAGCTTAATGGATACAATCTTGGATTGATCATTTGCTTGTCATTTTCTAGTATTTCATCCTCTAGTAAAACAATTTAATTACCCCGTCTCTCTTTCCATATCCATATCGTCATTAAACCTTTGGATAACAAGCTAAATTCTTGTCTTGCACAGACTGAAGTCAATAATTGATACATTCTACTAAGTGTAAACTCATATAAAACAGATAATTTCTACAAAAGTTGGTTAATATCGCTATAATATTAGAAAGTGGATTACTAACCGTGCAACGCTGAATTATGTTGGTCGTATATTCACAGTGTGTTGTAATATCGGTCTGTCTTTTGGGCCCTTTCACATTGTATCTTGCATGATGTTTTTCAAAATAAGTTCTTGATAGTTGTATATCAAGATTTAAAATGATTTTTTCATATATTAAATTTAAAAGAAAGTAGCCCAAGTATCTTCTTCTCACATCTCCATCTTCAGATCCAATATCCTCACAACTTACTGGAAATTCAGATGGTTTTTTATTGACGGTGACAGCATGAACAAATTCTGCTAGATCCAAAACACTATCAGTAACAATAAAGACTACTTGATCCCATGTTGAAGAGGACCTTGCTCTATGCGAGAGAGAGCTTTTTTTTATCAGAATAGGCTCAATAAACTCCAGTGCTTTCTTTAGGCAATTGGTAACAAAAGGCAAATAAAGCATCCATTCCTTGGGCTTTGTTACTTTTTCAAGCGCTCTGCCAAACAGTTCAATATAAATCGCAAACATCCTTGCTATTTCGAAGCAGCCGATTTCGTTCTTGTATTCCCAAGTAAAGCAAATTAATTTGTCCATGAGTCGTTCAAGTAGCTGGTCATGATCAAGCTTATTAGCTAGAGCCTCAATTATATGGTATGTGCTTGTTTGCATGTTCTTTTTTAACAACAGTGGAAATAGACTGTCCAAAAGAGAGAAACTTGCTTCATCGGTTAAACATTCCTTTAGGAAAGAGGGATTGAGTGTTGATAAACAAAAAAAATGCCTTTTGAACTCACTTGATTACTCAATAGCAATACTTCTCTTAATTTCTGTAAATCTACAGCTTCATCTTTAATTGATTTGAAGAGCGCATCACTGTCCTCGCTGTTAATCTGCTCTAGTTAATTCTTATGACTACGCGTATTTTTTTATAATAAGCTTATTTACTTGAAATGTTTGACACTTGACAAAACAATGTCGAGCTGAAGAAAATAATGTCATAAAAAGAAAAGAAAAGAAAAAAAAAAAAAAAAAGACGTTTTATTGTCATATTTACAGCTGTTATTTACACAAAATTTACATGTAGAACATGTCCCAAAGATCACAAATATCGCAATTGGCCAATATAGTACTGGTTGCACCCGGTTCTAAGGAAAACTCAATTCGTCCTTGACATTGATTACTGTGCTGATTGATGGCATTGAGAATGGATTGAAGACAAATTTCCGTAGCATAAAAACCACATGTAGGACAAGAAAGCATGTTTTGTGATGTATATATTAAAGTGTCTTTATGACAATGAACACAAATAAGAGATGCTCGTTCATAAGAAGCAATGGTATCTTCAAGTTCTTCTTGTTCCTGTTTTTGGTATTCTTCATATTCTTCCATCAAACTTTCCTCTATTAGCTCATCCATATCAACAATACCTTCTCTCATCATTTCTTGTTCATTTTCCTTTTTGAAATTGTCCCATTGTTGTGATAGAGTATGTTGCATCAACTATTTGTGATAAAAAGGAAAGATTAATATTGGACTGAAAATTTTGTTTTTTTCTTTTATGCTCTACCTTGTTCTCTCTGAATGCATCTACTTTTTCTTGTCGAGCATTTTTTATTTTGTAATTGCATTCTTTTCTAAATTTATCGCGCCAACGGCGATGATTATCAGGCATACTTTTTACCGGAGATCGTGTAATGTTCATTAATTTAAAAAAGGAAGGAAAAAAAAAAAAAAATTAAAATGCGCACTTTTTTTTTCTGTCTATACAATGTCTGAAAATGATTCACGAGTAGAAGCTTCAAAAAGAATGAAATATGCGCAATTGCACTATGAGCTTAGCAAATTGTCCAAGAGCATGGAAGTGTTTGGTCGAAATGTTAATAAAATGAACGAGCAAGCTCCAGCACTACTCAAAATGAATACATTACATTCTGCCATGTAACATGTGATATAATTTATATTTCTTCTTTTATTAATAAAACGCATTCATATAGCCTTATGTCAAGCAATTCTGTACTCAACGACAATGACGATAAAAATAATAGAAAATGATTAATTATACGTGAAACACATTATACCCTTGATACTAAGACTTATATACGATTAAATATAAACTTTTTTTTTTTAAAAAAAAAAAAAAAAAAAAAAAAAAAAAAGACTTTAGTGAGCAAATCAGATCAAAAACGAATTTAAGAGAATCAAAAAACATCCTTTGGGATCGAGGACAAAAAGAAAAATAAAGCGAATAAGGAAGGAAAGACGTGTCATAGACATCAATGTGAGTTCTGGGTAGTCAATTTAAGTCCTTTTCCGGGAGAGAGTGGAGGCGAGTGAAACAATCTTTGATGATGAAGGTGATCAAGCTCAAAAAGAATCAGACATGTGGTGGGCCAGTGGAAAAACCAAAAGGAAACAGATTAAAAGGAGTGTTGTAGAACAGTGTCTGATAATAACGGATATTGAGTAATGACAACTGAAAAAGTATATTAACATTGATAAAAGATAATAATATAAAATCTTTATTAAATAAAATCATCACTATTAGGCTTATTCTATAAACATGAACAATAAATAAGTCATGATTTTTACTTTCGATCATTTCTGTAAATGAATAGTAATGAATGAGATAATCAATTAACTGGAAGCATTTCATATAAACGTCTTTCCACACAAGAAAGACGAAACAAATCTTTCAAATCAGTTGAAGAGTAATAGGACTTGTAGTAAGCAATGAATTGAAAAATTTCATAACTAATTTAGTAATCATCTTTCAATTAAACATGGCAATTATTGGATTTACGCTTATAACTATCCGTTTGACTCTCCAGCTGATAGAAGAATACAAGTAGTAGGATTTGTAATGATTCCTTTTCCATTCAAGGTCATCTTAAGTAAAGTTCAGTCTCAAAAAATATTCCTTTGATTTTGTATGTTATCTTTATTAATTTGCCAGAACATAACACTACTTTCATTTTTTTTAAGCAGCATTTCGTTTCATGTCCAGCATATTTGATAAATCACTTTTGTAACAAACGGCTATATATACCCTATATTTATTAACCTTGGGGAAGCTCAAACAAATTCCTTGTGTAATATGCTCTGCTTCTTTGAGGATCGGTACACTGAATTCCAATACCCATTCATTAAATAAACCAGTAATGCAGGGTGATGACTTTATTCGTGCATATCAAGTTACAAAACTTGTTTAGCGCTGTCATCCTCTTTAAAGAAAGAATGGACTTTAGTGTATTGGGCCCTTCCCAACAATAACCCAGTCATCATAAGTTTTATAGGTAGTCTAAACTTTGTGCGCTGCTTTGACAGTAATGGTCCCGGCTCTACCCTTCCACCCCTCAAATATCAACGACTAGCCTAGAATATATAGAGTACAAGGACTCTCAACCACAACTACTGCAACATACACTAACCGTTGGTGGGCCATTTTACATACCTGCATCGTCATCACTTGGTCCCTCCGAAGCCGAAAGAGGCACAGTTTTAGTATATCTAAAAGACGGCCAAGAGCACCAGGTAAATAAGTCTCATAGAGAAACCTCAGACTTGCCAACATCTCAAATGGCTGATGTCCCTGCCGGTTCAAATGAAGAAGATAAGCAAAAGATAAAAGAGGAGAATGAGGCCCTTATACTTGATTCTTGAGTACAAGGACTGTGCAATTTTTGAATTGTTTAAACAATGAAATGGATGTTCTTGACAAGAATGAATTGAAAAGCTAATGTATTCTCATGTACAATGCTCCTATTTAAAACCTGCTGCCGTTAGAGAGATCATTGAGAAAAGAGGCCACAAACGTGTTTGTCTTCCTCCATATTCACTTTTCTTTATCCTATTGAGGACTTTTGGTCGAAGGTAAAATATGATGTTAAAAGATACCCTTTTGATGGCAGCTACAATTTGACTCTTCAAATTGTAGAAGTTTGTTCGCAAGTTATTCTAGTAGACGGTCAGGGATGGATAAGGCATTTAGCTTTATTCTTTAACAGTTGTCTTTTTTTTTTTTGAAAAAAAAAAATTCCATTTAGACATGATTCTCTCTCATTTCAGAAGCTCCAAATTCTCATTTAGTTGGGGCTTTTTTTCATTTGATTCACTTAAGTTTGTTTTTGATCTGATTTGGGCAATTAAGGTGTATTAAAAACACCGCAAGCATACTGAAGTCTTTTTTTTTATATATATAATAAATTTGTCGATCATTGTAAATTACACTGTTTCTTTGTTAGATCTTACTCAAGTTGATATTTTTAGTAATTTTTTACACACTTTATGTAAACTCTTTTCAATTATAAATATTGTTGATTTGATTCATCTTGCAATCTTGGAGAGGAACTTTTGGTCACTTGTTCTTTAGAAAGCCATATATTATTATGTGTCATATATGATAAATATGGCCCAAGTGTATTTCATTTGAAATATATTGTTCAATCATATGTATTTGTCTGTCATTCTTGAGATAAAGAAGAAGAAAAATTAATTGGACTTAATAGAGCATTTTAATTTTTATATGTCGGAACATAAATTATTTAATCCACCTGATTGGGATGTGTATTTGTTGCATAAATGAAAATAAGTGGGAGTCATGCTTCCTCTTTTTCTTTTTCTTCATATTTGATTTAAAATGGATTCTACTAATCATAATGTATTACAATTTGTATCAGTAGCTGCTCAAATAGTAAATAAATAAATAAACAAATTACCATATTTACTACTAACTTATTTATATATTGGAATAGCTTGAAAAACAAGAAGGTAGTGAAGATATGGAAGGTATATTCATACTATTTTTTTTTTCTTTTAATAAACTCTTTCTTATATACTTATCTCTTGCTTAGGTTTTTCTTCTGGTAATATATAATAAAGAAAGGGATATTGAGAGTAAAAATAAGAATGTTATTGATAAATATTATAGATTTTTTGCAATCTTCAGATGCCAATCAAGACAATCAGCAATCTACATTAGAAAGTAATAGTAAGCAGCTTAGAGAATTGTTAGCTGAAGCAGCAGGGGCAAGTTATGAAGAACCAGCAACAACTTCGAGTCCTACAAATTTAGTACCCTCAACTATAGAAGAACGTTTGAGAGCTGTGTTCAATTTACCTTCGAAAGAGCTATTAAGAGGAGGTATCATTCACGATAATATCACAAGGATTATTTAATTAATCTAAGATGATAGAGTGGTCATGCTATATTGTACAATCAGCCATCGTACCTGGATGTATGTATCTAACTGACAATTTTATTTGTTTTTATGCTGCATTACCCAAGGGACAGGTAATCTATTCATATTATATAGCGACAGTAGCTAATAAATAAATAGTTCAAGTACCAAAAGTCAGGGTATCTTTTAATTAAAAAGACTGGCAAAGTTACAGTGA
Organism: Rhizopus arrhizus; assembly: GCA_024220505.1. NCBI lineage: Eukaryota > Fungi > Mucoromycota > Mucoromycetes > Mucorales > Rhizopodaceae > Rhizopus > Rhizopus arrhizus. Next base: position 212,531 of record JAKZZE010000038.1, on the reverse strand, counting down.
ATTATGAACGATATTATTTCGATATAAATGATGATGTACTTGCCTGGTACGAAAGCTCCACAGATAACTATTCTCCTTTGGGTAAAATCGACCTTAAATCTATATTGGACATTCGCCAATCAACCAAAAAACAATATGGATTCAAAATAATTACTACAACAAAGATCTGGCATTTTAAAGCAGATACAAAGGCCGCAGTCATTGAATGGTATATACATATTATATGATGTGCTTGTTAATTAATATTGTCTAAAGGACAAATGCTCTTCAAATAGCAATATTTAAAGCAAATAACAATGGACCTAATCTAAAAATCACCTTACCGTTTCAAAATATTCTAGATATTGAACAAACTGAAGCTTTTGAATTTCAAAGATTTTTAAAGATAAGAGCCGTGGGTATTGACGATAGTTTTGTTATGGATGAGGTAATCACTATTACTGTGATATTAATAGCAAAAAGCTTACTTTTACATTTTCCTTAGTACTATTTCTCTTATTTCAATAATATTGAAAATACATTTCAGCAGCTTAAATCTGCATGGGAAAACCATCCTTCCTTTCAACAAACGCCAGCCTCTTCCACAACACAATCACCTACACAATCCGTGTATGAATCGGAGCAGCCCGTCCTTGTTTCTCCAGAGCCAGTGAAACGCATGGGTTCAGTTGTAGCAAATGCTCTGTCCGTACCAGGGGCTATCAAAGGCCTTCTTTATCCCTCTATTTCTTCTAGTAGCAAAAAATCAGCAGGATCTGATCATCATAAAGCTGAAGACTCATCCAGCTCAGATGATGAAGATTATAAAAAACCTGGTTGGCTACATGGCAAGCGTCAATCAGGGATACAATTAGTCTATGGATTATTAGGAGGTACAGTGGGTAGTCCTTCTACTGCTATAGAAGATGAAGATGAGGATGATGAAGATGACGAGGACGATGGAAATATGAATAAAGCAAATGAAGCTGAAATATTAGATGAGCGTACTATATCCAACTTCAAAAAATATTTTGTTTTACCAGAATCTGAAAAACTGCTTACAGGCAAGTGTGTACAGGTGGAAGGTTTATATAAAATACTAATTTATTTTTTATAGTTTACAGATGCTCTTATATGAAGACCCTACCTTGTTACGGGAAACTGTACATTTCTGCTAATTACATCTCATTTAATTCTAAAGGGTTTGCTTCCAAAGCAAAGGTAGAGTTGAACTATATTTTTTTATTATGTATTTAACACAAAGAAGATTATTATTCCTTTTACAGATATCATCAGAATACAGAAATTAAGAAGCCGTGGTTACATCTTTCATTCCCTAAGTATTCTTACGCAAACAAAGAGAGAAATATTCTTAGAATTCTCTTCGATCAACAGACGAAATAGTTGCTTTGCAAACCTTTTCATACAGCATAAACGTATATTGGAATCTGAGCCAGATAGAGCAGAAGAGTAAAATTTGCAATGTTCAATATGTGAGCAGTAACTAAAAGGCATTAATAGAAATATTCGAGATTGGGAAGCTAAATTGATGGAAGATGAATTAAAAGAAAATCAGCATGATCATGTTGTTCCTCAAAATGTCGCATTGCCCATTCTTTCTCGAAGCATGTCAAGCGAGTCAATTGTATACAAAAAGCCAGCAAAGCCACTTCATTTTACATGTATCACGATTGGTACAAGAGGCGATGTTCAACCTTATATCGCTTTATGTAAGGGATTGATGAAAGATGGACATCGCTGCAGGATAGCAACGCATGATGAATTTAAAGACTGGATAGAAGAACATAACATAGAATTTAGAACTGTTGGTGGGGATCCTGGAGAGCTTATGGTTAGAGAAATTTAAATATATGGGAACGAATATGCGTATTAATCATTTATATGTAGAGAATATGTGTAGAAAACAATTTTTTCAGTGTCAATTTTGTAAGAGAAGGACTTCGCTTGGTAAACAAAGACTTATTCATGTGAAACAAAAAAGATATAAATGTTTTCTATTTATTAGTTCAAAGGTTGGATTGATGAACTACTTGAAAAGACATGGAAAGCGGTTCAAGGTACTGATATTATTATCGAAAGTCCAAGTGCTATGATTGGCGTTCATATGGCTGAAGCACTTTGTAAAGAGAATGATAAAAAATAGTTTGTGATTTAAGCTGCTTGTTTTTATTTATCTCATTTATTATATTCGTAGGCGTACCTTATTTTCGAGCATTTCCTATGCCCATGACACGTACTCGATCATTCCCTCACCCATTTGCAACACCCAATCATCCAAAAGGTAGACTGTATAATGATATGACATATGTCTTATTTGACTATGCCATCTGGAGAGCAATAGCAGCTCGTACAAATGCCTTTAGAACAACCCAATTAAAGATACCACCTACAAGCTATGATAAATTAGAAGTATGGAAAATACCTTACCTCTATTCATTCAGTCCCAGTATTGTACCTAGCCCACTTGACTGGTTAGATTGGATACACTGCACAGGCTACTGGTTTCTAGATAATCCACAAACTGGATGGAAACCTGATCCAAAGCTAAAAGCATTTGTTGAAGCTAAAGATATTCGACCTCTTGTTTACATTGGCTTTGGATCCATTATTGTCTCTGACCCCAAAGAGATTACACGTATCATTGTTGAAGCTGTCTTGCTCTCCAATGTAAGAGCGATTGTATCCAGAGGCTGGTCTTCAAGACTTCAAGAAGGCAAAAATCAAGAAGAGGATGACATGCTCACAAAATATCCAGACGCTATCTTTAGCATTCACTCTGTACCTCATGATTGGTTATTTCCACAAGTGAGAGCTGTTGTTCACCATGGTGGGGCAGGTACAACAGCCGCTGGATTGAGAGCAGGAAGACCCACAATTATCAAACCCTTTTTTGCAGATCAATTCTTTTGGGGTGAACGCGTAGAAGAAATGGGCATTGGTCGATGTATAAAGCAAATGACAGTAGAAAGTTTATCAGCAGCGCTTCGCGTTGTGTCTACAGATGAACATATGCTCAAGTTGGCAAAGAAAGCTGGGGAAAAGATTTTATCAGTAAGACCGGAATTTCCAGTAAAATTTGTACTATTTTGACTTTTTTTTTTTTTTTTTCTTTTTTTGTTAGGAAACTGGTGTTGAAACAGCAATTCAGTGTATCTACAGAGATATGGAACTTGCAAAGGCTAGAACTCTTTCTTCTATACAAAAGACAACCTTTTCAAACGAAGATCATATAGAAGATGGTTGGACCCTTATCGATAAATCAACCTCTGGCTCAATATCCCCCGCGCCCTAATCAAAATTGTAATAAAAATACGCATGAATAACTTTATTTACAAACAAAACAATGATATATTATTAAGCAGCAGAATTGACTCTTAAACTCGCCTCAGCCGTGATTGCCTCAATGACTTCTAACTTTAACAATTCCTTCACAGAATATTCTAGTGATGCCTCATATGTGTATACAATAATCGAGTCATTGATATGCATGTATTGTTTGGCTAATGCTGAAATACAATTCGTCACTCTAGCAATTTCTTGTCTTTCTTCTTCAGTAATAAGCTATACATGTGTTATTATTTATCATCATCAAGTAATATATACAACTTACATCGTTCTTGCTGGTATAATGAACAGAGGCATCATTATCATTATCTGTGATTCCTTCAAATTTCTTATGTACCCAAATATATCCATTGAGACCAAGTATGACATCGACACCACAGGGAAGTGAGTGGAATTGTGATTTACATCTCTGGACAAGCACAGGAGGTACACATATAAAAGATCCATTTCTAAGTTTACAGAATTTAAACCCGCGGGTATGAAGACCAATTGTACCATCTGAATAGAATGTCTGCACTTCAGCCTACAGTGTTTTTTTACTATTATTATTTTCTGTCGTTGTTATTAAGCTTTCTTTTTTTTTTTCTTACCACTAATGCATCTCCTTCTGCAAAGAATTGTCTCATTTGAAGTTCGTCAGCTTCATTTTTACGTCTCTATTAGTGTAAAATGTTATAAGCATCGATTCTACATTGTCAAATCAATCCCCATCTTACCTGAACACCTCCTGGAAGACTAACAGAGCTTAATAAAAGATTAGCATCTTGTCTAGAATTCACATCCACTTTCCAACGTCGCATAGCCACTTCGGTAATACGACCCACAACAATATCACCAATTTCTGCTGTATAACGTGTCTTGAGTGGCCTCACAGATAGCAATTTGTTGACCTTTTCAACAACACCCGCGACGGACGAAATAACACCTTCTCCATCGGTGTAAGTACCATGACCTCTCATGAATTGTTGATCGACTGTTACTGTTTCACCTGGATTGACCAGGTGAGTCTCTTCACCGTCAATTTGCATACGATTGTTGGTTGATTTTGATGGTTTTGTCGGCACAGGTGATAATATAGTAAGATCCATAACGTTTTTAATGAAGAGATAAAAAGAAGGTGAAACAAAGAAGGTAGAGACTAAATTTTTTGTGCGGAGTATAAGCCACTTTGGCTGCTTGGATTCAATTTAAAGTAAGCAAAGACAAGAAAGCAAAAAATTACAGTTCCAAAATGAATTTTATTTTACATATTAGGTCTTTTTCCAGTTTGCCCACTCAGCTAGTGTATCATCATCAATATAATCATATCTCATAATAAGCCCATCTTCTCCTGCAGCAATAATTTGACTTTTTTTTTTTTACTGGTTAATACTTTCTTTTTTTACAGTAAAATGCAAACATTTCTACTTACCGACAATCACGAGAAAATGCACAACATCGAATTGCTTTTGTTGATCTTCTATGACCTAATTCAGATATCATAGCTCCTGTATGCAAATTATAGATAAAGAGAGAACCTTGACGCGTTCCAATACATACGTAAGTTTCATCCAAACTAATATCAAATCTAGAATAATTTTCTCCTGAACGAAGCCTAATGGATCGTAATGTCTTTTTGGATCATTAATTTTCTTTATTTCCCACAGTTACACTAATTGTTTTTTTTTTTTTTTTTTTTTTTTTTTTTTTTTTTTTTTTTTTTTTACCTTTTCGGTTTCTAGTTCCCAATACTCTAATTTACCATTAATTGACTTTGATAGCACGTTATTGTTTGCAAACCTAATACAATCTATATTCCTTTTCTTAATTGATGTATATTATTTTAAATATCATGTCTTACCAATATAACTATCTCCATGAAATTTCTTTAATAAGCGTGAATTTTTCTTAGTCACAGTGATAGCTTCATCCATCATGCCTGTCGTACTTGGAATCTGCCATTCACGTAATTCTCCTCTAGAATTACCAGAAACAAACTTCGTACCTGAAGGATGAAAGCACTTTTTTTTGATTAGTTTTTAATAGTGAGCAATAGAGAGTAATCGCTTTTTACCGAAACAGTAGCATCGCATTCAAATATAGCCAAGCAAATATTCTCATCTACATCCCAAAGTCTTATTGTTCCATCTTTTGATGTAGATAGGATAATGTTGTCATTTTGAGGATGTGATTGTAGATCATGAATAGTTTCTAATAAACATGCTCAGTTATTTTATTACATTTATTTATAATATGTACTCACTTGAATGTCCTTCCAATATTTTAATCTCTTGTGAATTTGCTAAACTTAAAATGTGAATTAATCCATCTGCTCCAGCCGTAGCTAACCATGCATCGCCTTGTCTGTACAACCAACAAAATGTATACAATTCACGATTAACATCATCCTCTTCTGTAATATCAAAGTTTGACATGATATCTAAATGATCTCCGCAATGTTCATTATCATACACACTAAGCTAATAAAATGCTCTTTTCTCAATTTTTATAAAAACTTTAAAAGAAAAAAAAATTGCAATCTTTACCTCACAACCTCCAATAGTAGCCAATATATTGCTTGTGTCTGTACTATTTCTTTGTACAGCACCTCTTTTGTCAAAAGTTTTATTTAAGTCCAAACCACTGGGTGCATTGAAATTTTTGTTATTGAAAAAGAAGGCAAGTTGATTGATGTCTCGACCGTGATTCTCTTTAACAATTCTTCTTAATCTCATGTTTCCAAATACATGCTCCTGCCTTTGATCGCGCGATAGTGTTGTTTGTTCTGAAGAGGTTTGTTTTGTTGCGGTCATTTCTATTATAAAAAAGAAGAAAGACACGTTCCTTTTTTTTTTTTTTTCATTTCAAAAAAGTCAATGTTCGCGTTTGTGACTGGGTTGTTTTACTATTTTAATATCCATACAACGCCAGTAAAAAGAAACTTTGTTTCAAATATTATCATTTCTCATGACAAGCTCTAAAGAAATTCTCTAAATCCTAGGAGCAAAACGTATCTTTTATAGAAGAATTAAGAGAAAGGAACTATGGTTAATACATCATAATAGCAACTAATTATTTAATAAAACAAAAGAGGCTATTGACTTTAAAAAGTAAAGAATGTAATATACATTTAATAGTATCATCAAAATATTAGCAAGAGACCATATCAGAACCTATTCATAAGAAAAGGATAAATATTTCTTTTTTGATTTATCTTAATTTAATTAACAAAAAAAAAAGTGTATAACAGGTCGCGAGGTTCAGCGAATAGCAACATTGACTTTATACCAACATAAGCTGTAAAAGGTTTTAATTATACTACAGATTACACATAACTTTCAGAGCGTTTTGAAAATGTACTTTTTATTTTTATTCTTTTCTGAAACTGATAGGTAGCTACCTACAAACACCAACCTTAATTACTCTTTTCTTTGTATAAAAAGGACTGTGATAATATATTACAAGTTTTGCTTGATATAAATGTTATGTTGCCTAGGATATGTACAAAGCCTTAAAAAAGGTATCTTCTTTTTCTTAATTTCATCAAAATAAACAGACTCAAATCAATGGGATCTGCATCAACTAATACCATCTCAACACATTTGCATTATGTGTTTGATTATTCATCGGCTGGGTGAGATAGAAATAGCTTTTAAACCTTTTTTTTTTTTTTTTTTTCATGAATGTAATAAACTTTACAAACCAAAGAGATATATATATATTGTTAAATCTAAAAAAAATTACTCGTTATCAAAAGAATAAATTCATAATTTAGAATGGTCAGCTAATAAGAATTAGATATTTTTGCATTACTTTAATGACTTGCAAGGCCATGAAAAGAAAGTAGTTTATATAATCAGTCAAAAAGGGAAAGAAAGAGAATTGTAAGCAGGACTATAACAAACCAGTTCATGATGCATAAAAACATTGTTTTTAATAAATATATTGTCGGCTTTAAGTAAAACAATAACTAAACAAAAATCACCTTATACGTAAGCTTCTTGCATATTTTGTTTTAAACTACTTCATTATGACTCAAGGTCCTCCATCTACAGTCTAAAATCGCGTGAATCGGAAATTGTACGTTCATCTTCACTACCTTTCATGGTCCTGCTTTTCTCTGCATCGAGCAATCATACACAAATTTCTCATCTAAATTTATACCAATCTAGAGCCCCTCCTCCCCATGATTTTACAGGAAACAGACCACCCGAGTTATTATACTAAACCTAAAATGTAAACCATAGTGAGTCACTCCAATTTTTAGTTTATGCATATAAATAACTTTTTCAGATATTAATAAGGCCACAAGTACTATTGCTACATATGAAAACATACAACTACATGTATAGAAAGTAGTATTTTTATTAATTCATTTAATTGGAATAACCTATAGCTGAATGAGCAAACATAAAAAAAGTAATGTGCTACAAAATCTATTTTTCCCCTTGAAAATTTTTGATGTAGAAATTTTTGAAGGCAAATAAAATTTTCTGTTTGTTCTTAAATAGCCATGAGTTATTTCTCTTCTTTCTTACTTTAATAAAATGTGTGATTTAAATTGGTGCCCTGTTTGTGAAAAGGCTATTTCTGCTGAATCTGTAAGATACACGTATACAAAATGTTTTCGAGTTTTTAATTAAAAATACTAGGATTCTTTGTATTGCTCAGTAGATTGCTTATTAAAAGATGGAAATGATTTTAAAAGTAACGAATTAACACACACATTCAGGGGATTCTTGTATCCAAAACAACATAATGTAAATATCCATATATGCCGAGATGATGATCTTGCTGATTCTATAAAAATACCGGAATCAATACCGACACTAGAATCAATGCTATCAAACGAGGATGATACGGATGATGAAGAGAATAACATCTTTTCATGTTGTGACTATTGTGAAAATAAGATGAACAAAGGCTGGAACTTTAGTAAATCATTCAAGGATGTCTGTCCTTCATATAATCCACTTTGGGCAGAAAACATGCCTGATATGGAACAAGATCAACCATAAAACTGTTCATCGCTCCTCTCATTCAATTCTAAATGTATAAAAGCACATCATATTTATTTGTTTCTATCAATCACTTTAAAAAAAAACATTTTTAAACCATAAATAAACATTCATTACCGAATACTATTACATTTAATATAATCTATTAAGTGATGTGATTTCATAAAGCAAAAAATAATGGGCTTGCTTGATGTATGACAAAGTTATTTATTTTTCATTTATTACACAGTTTGTTTTTGAGCAATGATCATTTTAGGCCATTACTCTATTACGTCAATAAATAGAGAAATGAGGGAAAGGATGCTACCACTTAGTTAAAGAATATAAACTGATCATAGTCATCTTTGTCTGCTTCAAGTGCACATAATAAATAGAGCTCAGTTGGAATACAAGTAAGGTTCTACATACACATTTTTAATTATGATTGGTTAAAAATTAAAATCTTTTCATTCTGTTCTTTTGGTCATAGTAACGATAACCAACGAATAAAAGACCAACAAGTGCACCTGCTAAAACCATTTTAAATAAAACAGAGAGTACTCCTCCTCCTGAAGAGCCAGATTTCTTTGCTCTTTCTGGTCTAGGTGCTGCTTCCTTGACAGCAGGGGGAATAGATTTGGTAACAACCGAGATAATGTCATGATTATCTGTTACTTCGCCAGTGTGTGCACTGAAGCCAAGATAAATATGTTCAGGAAGTGTAATATCGTGTTTCTTGAAGCAAAGTTCCCATTCGTCTTCATGCTTCCATTGTAAATCCAGTTGAATATAATTTGCTTTGTGATAAACCAACTTGGCACGAGTGGGAATTCCTCTCATTCTAAAATCAGCCTATATATAATGCCTTCAGTAACAGCTAGAGCTAAATTTATACTTATCATTACCTCACAGCCAGCCAATTCAGTATCACTACCATCCTTGTCATTATCATAGGATTGCATACCATTGTTTAACATGGCTGAAACATAAGGAAATGTATGGCGCTATGAAGAATTTCCTTTTAATTTCCTTCTCTCTTTCGCACTTTTGCTCTTCCTTACATGAGATCTTTCATTATCATAAGTATCAAAAAAGATGCCAAGACCATCAAATCTATCCACAGATCCAAATACAGGACCAGGAAGCATTCTTTGCTTGGTGAGCCACACTTTTGAAAAAAGATTAGTAAAAAAAAAGTTAAACTGGTATAGAAATATATTTACTAGCAAAACCATCACCATAGAGATGTCCACTGCTACCTTCTACTTTAAATTCAAATTCAACTTCAAAATTATCGCTCACCAAAGGCTATAAGTAAAATGTTATAGGTTCATGTTAAAAAAAACCACATTAATATAATATTACCATACGTGACCATAAGTAACCTGATTGGGATTGTCTCATAGAAGTTAAGCGAATATGCTGGTTGGTATTAATAATTGTATCTCCTGCAAAGTCGAACCATCTATTTTGAAGCTCTTCATCTAAAAAGTAATGTTCAGTTTTTTATTTTTATTTCGATTTAGATTTCTTCTTACCAATATAAGGCATTGAAATAGAGTGAGTTCTCATAGTTGAACTGCCCTGGGCATATACCAAGCTAGTACATGCCACAAGCAAAGTAGAAAGCACAGCTAAAACCGAACGCATGTTTTTGGTGTACAAAGAAGAAGAAAAAAAAGTAAAACGCGTTTTTTCTTTCACAGAAATTAAATGACAATTTCGGCCATTAAATTTATTTATTTCTTTCCATTAAACGACCCACCAACTCCTTTTGAATCTGTGCCTGTTTCTTGCTCTCGGCCAAGGAACCCAAACTTCTTAAATCATTGACGATATCTTTTGTTTTGCCAAAATAAACTTCTTGGAGTGAATTACGCATCTTTAACTCCATATCTTCAACCATACGTCCAACATTAGCTATATGAGCGGATGGATCGTCTACTGGGTAGTCTTGTTCTACTTGTCTTGTCATACTTCCACTTAGATTCAAATTACCGAGATCTTGATTATTTGTGATCATGTAAAGCATGACAGTAGATGTAAGCTGGTATTGTGCATTACGTCCTCTTTCTGACACTTCAAACACATGAATAGAATCCCAGGCACCTTTCATACGTCTTGTGCCATCACTTACTATATGCGTTGTTAGAAAGATTATTCGCTTTTTCTTGTTTGTACCTTTTTTAATCAATACAACGATAGCAAATTTATCGTCCATATCAAATGCATAAACGGATGAAACACCGCCTTCATAATACATCTCACGGTAGGTATCAAATGCTTCATTAGCTGCTATTTCTAGTTTTCTAAGAGAAGGTGAAGGAACTGCACCATCCAATAACTCAGGTTCATATTCATTACTCCAAGGGGATCTTTTTTTTTTTTTTTTCATTAAAAGCATATCCTTATCATGTCACACTTTTATACTACCTGTAAGAGTCACCATCTCGGTTATAATCACATACAAGATAATCTTTGCCTGACTTTGAGCAACGCTTTACTTTGAGTGGTTGGTCAACAGAAGATAATAATTCATCAGCCAAGTCGGGATGAACTAATTCAAAAAGCTTTGCTAAATTGTCTTCCACATTTTGAGGTGGTAAACGTCGCATTAAATCCAAAGCACAATCAAACTGGTCACTCTACATATTATAAATTGTATTTAAAAATCATAAAAATACAGCAAAGAAAATATGTGAATACCATTCTTATATATGTAAGTAAAAGAGGAAAAAATAAAAGAAAAACAGCTGAATGGTAAATTTCTTTCTCTCTCCTTGGTGTGTTACATAGAAGAGTGCACTTAGGGAATGAAAAAAAAAATAATCCTCGTCAACCGTGTTTTCTCACGTACTATATTCGAAGTGTAGCTACAGTAATCTCTAAGAACTGCCATATCCAAGAACTTGAGGCATGAAATTATTTATAGCTTGAATAAACATTAGATTCTTCGTACATGAGACAGACTGCCCGGCTCGTCTGATTTATTCCTTTTCAATTTTAAACAAAATTTTCTTTAAAATTAAATTTGAGACCATTTGCATAAGTCTTGATAATCTATGGGAGCCTCTTTATATTTCGTGAAAGTACGCAATTACTTACTGGGTTATCATCTTACCGTAATAAATACTATAAACGGATATTGAAGTTGGAAAAGTAGGCAAAAAGAAAACCATCTGAAAGAATAAATACTAAAAACTACTTGTTATCTTAGGTACGGAAGCATAGGCCATACATTACTTAAATGAAGCATACTTTCTAGAGTATTCGTTTGCTAGTGAGATGTATGAATTCAAGCAATTGTTGACAACCGATATATTCACGAATGTGATAGGATACATGTCCATTTTTAACAAGAAAACCCGCGGATTCTCAGACTGGTGCAAGAAGAAAGAGATGGAAGATGAAGTGCTTTACGTATAAATAGTAGGAATATGAAAGAATTAACGAGACCGAACAATATCTCTCGAGTCGAATACTTTTCCCAAAGAAAGATTTCAAGGCTATTTATATTAATTTGAGCAAGACCTGAGATTAGATGGCAAAAGATAGTTGCGACCGATATGGTTTGACACAAGAAAAATTTTATAAACTGATATTAATAATCAACTGTTGAGATAAAAGTGGAACTTGGCTGTTCATAATATTTATTGTTTATCAGAGTATATTTTTATCCAAGCTTATTCGTAAAGATTTAGTCCAGAATAATAAGTCTGAACCTTATTGGTATGTCAAAACATGGCATAAGAGCAGCACATCAACTGGTAGATATAAGGCACTTTACGTGTTAAAAGAAGAGTATCATGGTATTACAACTATATGTAAATTGCCATGTTCTAAACTAAAATACTTGAATATATCTGGTAAAATCAGTTCGCTCATTTGTTGAGTACTTACCGAAATATGAGCATTTTTTTAAACAAATTGAAAGAAGAAGACTATGAGATAGTAGGGCACGCAAGGAAATCCCCTATCAATGAAAACGATGAGGATAGAAGTCGACTATTGAAGTACATAGTGTATTTGTTAAGAAAGAGATTGTTAGTCGACAAGGTCTTTGTATCGCCCATTAGCCAAGCAAAGGAATCAATAGGCAAAAGAGATATTGTAAAGCATCAAATCATGGAAGGCACAAAAGCTATTGAAAAAGACATCATAAGCAAAGAAGAAGAAGAAGAAAAAGTTAAGCAATAATATTTTTTTTATTATAGACCACCTGGAATATATCAGAAATTCCACGAAATCATTTCTAGTCGCATTAGACTATGCTGGTGTCTCGACTAAAATTGCACATACAAACAATTTTATAAGGTAATAAGTTATTTTTCCAAATATAAAATATGAAACAAAAACTAAAAAGTAAAAAGACAATTGTTGTGAGACTAAGAATTGTATATATGACTTTATTGATAAAAACAATGGAAGCTATTTATACTTTTTGAATGTTTGGATCTTTATCACTATTTGAATTGATAGGTTAAAAACAATGACATGAGAAGGATGGGAAGATAAAGAAAAGATAGTGGATGAACATTAGCCGTTATTTTCTTGACGGATCGAGGAACAATGAAGTGAATAGATCATTGCTCTAATAATAATTACCAGATAGGATTACATTGAGCTGTCATTTCTGAAAACAGGTTCCGATATAATTATTAGAATGCCGATAGGAACAATAGGACAATGACGGTTATTGCAGAAGTCTCATATTTATTAATAGAGATCTGGCAGGACTATAGTTCTGTAGTATCTAAAATTATTTCTGAATGCTTACTTTGTTAGTTGTGTGGATATAGTATCTTTAATGTTACTATTTCCTTCCTACTTTTACATTATTTCCATTTTCGTTTCGAGATTTGAAATTTACAGTCTCTCGTGTTCCTTCCCCCTCCTTTTTTTTCAATTAGGCATGGAGGCTTCATAGGCTTAATGAAAAACTAATGAAACCAAAAGACGCAGCTAAAGCTGAAAATGTTAATTACAATACAGCACGAAAATGGAAACAAGCTTATAATAATGATCCAGAAAAGAACATCCCTTTGAAGAAGACTAACCGTACTTCCAACAGGCCAGTTAGTCAGTTAAACGGCGCACACAAAGAACACTTAATCAAGTTTTTTGATGAGGACGCTTCTGCAACAATTCAGGATGCAACTGAAGATCTGATCAAAAGTTTCGCTGGGCTAGAACTAAAGAAGTCTAGAGTCGCAGAGTCTATGAAAGAAGAGTGCAATCTCAGCCTCAAAGTAGTACGTCGCCATGCTATTGCTAGAAATTGCAAAAAAAAACTCTTGAAGCCCGCGCAGCTTGGGTCAAAGAGTGGACCGAGAAGGGCATCAATTTCCTGAATAACTGCGTATTTGTTGACGAGTCAAGTTTTGACATCAACATGCGCAGTAGCAGAGGCTGGTCAGCAAAAGGCTTGGCTGCAATCGTTGAGACCCCTTCTACTAAATCCAATTCGCAGACTGTTATTTGAGGCAATTTCTGCTTTTGATGTCGTCAACTTGACAATGAGAGAGTCTGGAAATATCAAAAGAAGAAAAGTTGTTGGCGCCACAAAAAGAAAAACACCTGAGGATAGGGTTTCCATTCCTAAGAGAACTACCTCTGGACACTATGTTCAATTCATCAACGGTACTATAGATATCATTATGAACAATGCTCCAATTCATGTACCATGGGTAATTGGCCCAGTCATCATCAGAAGGGGATATATACCGATCTATCTTCCCCTTTACTCACCCGAGCTTAATCCTATTGAGCACTTCTGGGCTGCCTTGAAAAGTAAAGTGAAGCGAACAAAGTTTAGTGACATTGAGACCCTCAGCTCAAGAATCATCGAATCAAGTGAGGCTATTCCTGTTGAGCATTTGCAACACTTTATTCAACATTCTGTTAACCCATTTGGTGACTGCCTCAATAAAAATTCTATCTAGACGTTTTTCTTTTGTACCTGACCAAATTTATATAATCAAAGAGCTGGCCAATTTTCAGAAAGGTGTGCAACTTAATTTCCTTTTTCGGAGCAAACTGTGTCCAAAAGACCAATCAATTTTTCTCAAAAGTCCGACCATCTTTTTCGAAAAAATGTCCAACTGGCAGTGGAACGACTTTATTCCTTTGTGTAACTTCTGTACCTTTTTTATTTTTTTTCCAAAACAAAAAACAATGCCGAAATGGCTTATTCTAATTCGACAGTAACAGTTGTCAAGTATTTAAACCTAGTAACAGGAATATGGGTAACATAGGAATAGAACTTTTCTTTAGCATTTTCATCATCATTACGCCTACGAACAATGCGAACACGCATTCGGTGGTTAATGTGCTTGACACCTCTAGACCAGAGGATCCTATTCAAAGTAGGATCAAGACGAACATCCTTGGTACCCATAGCCTTTTCAGCAAAACTCTTGACCGCTTTAACAGCATGAGGAGTACGCTTTCTGAAAGAACGGCCAAAAACATACCTATGAAAACGAATAGTGTACTCACGAATAACAAAATCATTGAGAACAGAACGCTTTTGAGGAGTTGACTTGACCATGATAACTAAATTTCAAAAATTAAGGGAAAAAAGGTTTATATTTATAGACTATGGAAAACACTGTACGTGTGTCGTTGTTTTAATTATGATCTGGATACGGTGCGGTAGCCAATGATTTGGAAGCCAAAAAAAATTGGTAGTGGCTTAGACAAGATAAAAATTTTGTTACAACATTGGCTCGAGGTGAAATCTTCCTCTTTTCCCATTAACACACAACATGGAGAACTCTGAAGGCCAACTCATCGATCTTTACATTCCTCGCAAGTGGTAGGTTATTTTTTTTATCTTGAAAGAACTCTATACCTATTGGTACGTGATACTTACTTTTTTCCTAGCTCTGCCACCAACCGTCTCATTACTGCTAAGGATCACGCTTCCGTTCAAATCAACGTTGCTGATGTCAACGCTGAAGGTCGCTACACTAACACCTTCTCCACCTATGCTTTCTGTGGTTTCGTTCGTAAGGAAGCTGAATCTGATGACTCTCTTAACCGTCTTGCTCAACAAGATGGCTGTAAGTATTTTTTTGGTTGTAAAAGAGAATTCATTGTACTAAGTCTATTTCCTTTTAGACTTGAAGAACGTCTTCTCTTACCAACAATAAATGGTTTTTTGCATCATCTTGTGAATAAATACAGTGTATTCAAATTCTTTGTTGTTTATGCTTTTATACAAGACAATTTCTGTATCTGTTTTGTGTTATGATTATAATTCAAGAGGAACTGTATAGAACATGTAGTATGACGAAAGAGAAAAAATACTTCAAATTAACTTGTTGGGAATATTTCTTGATGTCCTCTGATAAAAAATGAAGCAAATTAATGTATATTACTTGATGTTGTTGGTATATGAGATTTACAATTCATTTGTACTCAATTTGTAGACAATTAAATAGAATGAAGCTATCTTTGTAATTTCAAACCGTTACAAAAGGGAGGTATTAACCTCATAATTTTTTTTATTTCTATTTTTTTTTTTTTTTTTTCATTTTTTATTTATAAGATTGATATGAAGCGCGTTTTATTTTATTTTCTTTTACTTTCTTTACTAATGGAAATCGCTAGAATGTAAATCAGATGATATAATTAAGAGAAGAAAGTATTGTATACCACAATACTAACCAAGTCTGATTTCCATTGCTCTACCTTTCCTTTCCTTTCTACTTGCCCAAACCATTAACTAAAAATCATTTCAAGTTTCCTACGACAATGTAGTTGACTTTACGTGTAATTGCCAAAAAGAGAGTTAAAAAGATGAAAAAATGATTTAGACAAAAAGAATATTATCAAAAGAGTATATATTCGCACGTGAAATAATTAAAAACATGTAGTGTAAGGCACAAAGGCAATTGGACTGTGTTTAACTATTACACAAATTTAATAAAGAAAGAAAGAAATAATTTCATTATTGAACTTTATTGTATACATTTACCTTAAAATAAATCTAATAAACCATTATTTCATCATTTTTAATAATAATAATATTAAAGTCTTTAGACTCTGCAATATAATATCATTCTTTCTATAAAGTACAAAGAACAAGATTTCAACATAGTGTTTGATGCTATTTATAAAGAAAATATCAGGCGGGGAATTCTTCATGTGTGTACCACAACAATCAATCATGCAGATTGGTATTAATACGAGTAAGAATAAAATGATTTGTATATTGACTATTACTGAATGGTAGTAATTCAAAAAACAAAGATTTCAATAAGTTTTGTTTTATTTCATTTCTTTTATTTTCTGTTGCACTTCATCGTCAAGGTAAGATTCTGCTTTCCATAAGGCAATAGTTCCTGCTAATTGTTGCTGCGTTGTGAAACCTTCTGTGCTAATAATGTATTTTATGCTCTCCTATTATTAAATGAGATATTATCCAAAGTGACTTGTTTCTCCTTTTTACCTTCACCATAAACTCCTGGTCATACATATCTACGCAGCTTTTCATCAAAATCAACTCTTCAGATACATGATTATCATCATTGCTTTTTAAATTCTCTTGCAAATTTAAACTATCCACTGTCTTTGTATACTCTTCAATCATTGTGTCCAGCACTTGTTTAACTGTTCAAAGTAATAATGAGACTCAAGTTTATGAGCTTTATTTCTTACATTGAGCTATTATTTTTTCTAATTCTTTTGAAGGTTGGCCCAAGACTTGTTGAGACAAACATTGTTCCCCTTTCTCATTAAGTTTTGTCCATTGGCTTAAACTAAGTAAAAAAGATAAGAGCTTTTTTGTATATCGCAAGTATTATTCTCTTTACCATTCTTTAAATTTTATTAACGAAATGTTTGTTGAGTTCATTTTAAATAAGAAAAAAAAAATAAAAATAAAAAAAAAAATAAAAAATAAAAAAAAATAAAAAATTATTTTTTGCTTAAAAAATGTCAAAGATAGTGTAACCATGCTGTTGACATTCAAAAAAAGATTAAGTACATTTTAATTTATAGATGCATAAGGAATAGATCTAATTTGTATAAATTATTATGGAGCTTTAACAAATACATAAAATAACATAAATTGACTGTATATAAAGTACATTTATCTACAATAACAAAACATTTCATGATTTAAAAAGTAAATGATGTTGGATAAAAATTTTATAGGAATAAATAGCTCTTTTTGTTTTGTGAACAATGCTTCAGTTTGTGAAACTTTTTTTTTGTACTAAATCAAAGTTAGGCGACAATGAATGCGTAAATCAAAATCTCCCCCTGCATCAAACGTGGTATAATCAATTAAGGTAACTACCAAAACAAAAAGAAATCATATGAATGTGAATAATATCCTAAAATACTTTATTAAACATAAGCAATGTGTTGAACTTATATTAATAAAGTTGTAAATAACATGAGCACTGTTAACACTTTTCATTCTTTTTTTATTTCAACTTTTTATTCAAATTTCTTTAATTTTATTCCCCATTAGAATGGACCAATGGAGATGAAGTTTATTATAAAATCATTCAAGAAAACATTTTTAATTTGCTTTCTTATTCTTCTCAAAGTCTTTACTCCTACGACTAAAGTAATTCGACTTTTGTTAAAATTGACATTCTATGCTAATAGTGAAAAAAGAAAAAAAAAAAAAAAAAAGCTTTTCCTTAATGTTTCCCTTGGTTGATCTTTTCATAAACTCTTCTCTTTCATTCTCTTTTATAATATTGTTTTCTTCCTCGCAGCATAATTATTGGTCAGCTAGATTGCTCTTGTTATATACAAACTGGATAAAGATTTCCTTTTCTGCTGAATATTTTGTAGGAAACGTGAAAGCATTGGATTTGTTAAAGCAGTTTTAATCTCAGTAACGGAAGGGAAAATGAAGATGACGTAAAAAACCGAACTTGCCTACGGCGCGCAGCGCACAGATTACGCGTCGTAAAGGAAAATAAAAGAATTTCTTGCTATTTTTCCTTTTTTTTTATTCTTTTTTCTTTATAATTATAAAGCAAAAGTATGACAAGCGACGAGAAAAAACAATTACTGTAGGTGTTTTATAAAATTCAAAAAAAGAGATGAAAAATTATTAAACAAATGTATAGACCCAACTCTGGTGTTCCAGACCAGCCAGAGATCGATCCCAACCACGATCCTGCCACTGCCATCTTGCGTCGTAAAGCAGCACCCAACAAATTGATGGTAGATGATGCTACTAATGACGATAATTCTGTCATTACTCTTTCTTCAGCTACAATGGAAAGACTTCAGCTTTTTAGAGGCGATACTGTGATTGTGAAAGGAAAGAAGAGAAAGGATACTGTTCTTATTGTTTTGGCTGATGATGATATGGAAGACAACAAGGCTAGAATTAATAAAGGTAAAGAATATATTAACTATGTGAAAAAGCTGGTTCATTTAATCACTATTAATATTAGTTGTGCGTAATAATCTGCGTATTCGTCTTGGTGATGTGATTACTCTTCATCCTTGCCCTGATATCAAGTACGGTAAACGTATTCATGTTTTGCCTATTGACGATACCGTTGAAGGCCTAACTGGTAACTTATTTGAAACATTCTTGAAGCCTTATTTTTTGGAAGCATACAGACCTGTTCGTAAGGGTGATACTTTCTTGGTTAGAGGTGGTATGAGAGCTGTTGAATTCAAGGTTGTAGAAACAGATCCTGAGCCCTACTGTATTGTAAAGTCGAACGTTATCATTATATATCTATTCTTTACTTATCAAAATTTGTCTAGGTTGCACAAGATACAGTCATTCATTGTGAAGGTGATCCTATTAAGCGTGAAGATGAGGAACAGAGTTTGAACGAAGTTGGTTATGATGATATTGGTGGTTGTCGTAAGCAAATGGCACAAATTCGTGAATTAGTTGAATTACCCCTTCGTCACCCTCAACTTTTCAAGTCTATTGGTATTAAGCCTCCCCGCGGCATTCTTATGTTTGGTCCTCCTGGTACCGGTAAGACTTTGATTGCTCGTGCTGTAGCGAATGAAACTGGTGCATTCTTCTTTTTGATTAATGGTCCTGAAATCATGTCTAAAATGGCTGGTGAATCTGAAAGCAACCTCCGTAAAGCATTTGAAGAAGCCGAAAAGAACGCACCTGCTATTATCTTTATTGACGAAATTGATGCTATTGCTCCCAAGCGTGAAAAGGTAACTTATAAGCAAAGTGGGATAAAATCAGACTATTAACTGGAAGAAATAGACAAATGGTGAAGTAGAACGTCGTGTTGTATCTCAATTGCTTACTTTAATGGATGGTATGAAGGCTCGTTCAAATGTTGTGGTTATTGCTGCTACCAACAGACCTAATTCAATTGATCCTGCCCTTCGTCGTTTCGGTCGTTTCGATCGTGAAGTTGACATTGGAATCCCTGATCCCACTGGTCGTCTTGAAGTCCTTCGTATTCACACCAAAAACATGAAATTAGACGAAGATGTCGATCTTGAGCAAATTGCATCTGAGACACATGGTTATGTTGGTGCTGATATTGCTTCTCTTTGCTCTGAAGCCGCCATGCAACAAATTCGTGAAAAGATGGATTTAATTGATTTGGAAGAGGAAACTATTGATACTGAAGTTTTGGATTCTTTGGCTGTCACTATGGAGAACTTCCGTTATGCCTTGGGTGTTTCCAATCCCTCTGCTCTTCGTGAAACTGTGGTTGAAGTACCTACTGTCAAGTGGGACGACATTGGTGGTCTCGAAAATGTCAAGCAAGAGTTACAAGAAACTGTACAATACCCTGTCGAACATCCCGAAAAGTTCTTGAAGTTTGGCATGAATCCCTCCAAGGGTGTCTTGTTTTATGGTCCTCCTGGTACAGGTAAAACCCTGTTGGCCAAGGCCATTGCTAATGAGTGTCAAGCCAACTTTATATCTATTAAGGGCCCTGAACTTTTGACCATGTGGTTTGGTGAATCTGAAGCCAATGTTCGCGATGTCTTTGATAAAGCCCGTGCTGCTGCACCTTGTGTAATGTTCTTTGATGAATTGGACTCTATTGCCAAGGCTCGTGGTGGATCTGCTGGTGATGCTGGTGGTGCTGGTGATCGTGTACTTAACCAAATTTTAACTGAAATGGATGGTATGAATGCCAAGAAGAATGTATTTGTCATTGGTGCTACAAATAGGCCTGATCAAATTGACCCTGCTTTATTGCGTCCTGGTCGTCTTGATCAACTTATTTATATTCCTCTTCCTGATGAAACCTCACGTCTGTCTATTTTGACGGCTACTTTACGTAAATCTCCTGTATCACCTGATGTTGACTTGAGTATCTTAGCCAAACACACTCAAGGTTTCTCTGGTGCTGATCTTGCCGAAATTTGTCAAAGAGCTGCCAAATTGGCTATTCGTGAAGATATTGAAAAGGATATTGCTAGAGAGAGAGCACGTAAAGCCAAGGAAGAAGCTGGAGAAGATGTTGGTATGGAAGAGGATGAAGAAGAGACACCAGGTGTCATTACTCGGTAAAGAAAAAATCAAATTTGTGTGTTTCTTTTTGCTTATACCATTTTATTATTAGTGCTCACTTTGAAGAAGCCATGCGTTTCGCTCGTCGTTCAGTGAGTGATGCTGATATTCGTCGTTATGAGGTCTTTGCTCAAAATCTTCAACAACAACGTGGTTTTGGATCATTTAAATTTCCTGAAGGTTCTTCAGGTGCACAAGCCATGGATAGTGCGAATGCTGAAAGTGGCTTTGGTCAAGAAGGTGGTGATGATGACTTGTACGCATAATCCATTTTTATATAAACTTTTCCTTACCCAATTGCCATTTTCCTTCATACACTATATCGTTTTTGGAAATGAAGATACTTTCATATGCGAATAAAACAAGTTGCTTATTCGCTTTCCAGTTTTGTAATTCAAATTTACCAAGATTCAGTAGTTTTTTTTTTTTTTTTTTTTTTAATTAATGCATATATCTTCATTGTAAACTATCTTAGGCCGATGAATAGTATCTCTAGCAGGGGATGCAAAGACTTGAATATGCTTGTAAAGTTTAACGAGAATTTTGGAATGCTTATGTTGCTTGAAATCAAGAGAAAAAATGCTGCCGCATGTAAATAAAAAATAGTAAAACATTAAATAATGGTTGACTTTACTGTTAAGAATTGATCGTATTTCCTTACTTTTATTTTTGATTTTTATTTTGAGTACAGTATTTCAAGGCATAAAGTCGCTTAATAACAAAAACATTTCATAGGCTAAGAAAAACGACAGATATTTCATTTCATTTGAATTTCCTTTTTGGGTAGTATCTCGATTTCCCCTTTCTGATGATCTATTGTCTTTTTTCTCTCAAAAAAAATCATGCCATTTGTAAAGCCAAACGAAATAAATGGCCATACATTTGACTTCATTATCGTTGGAGGTATATAAGTCCTTTTCCTCTCTTCTATGGCCTTCTAAACCTTTTCTTTTTTGTGTGAAGGCGGCACGGCTGGTTGTGTTTTAGCAAACCGTCTATCAGCCAATAGCAAGCACAAAGTACTAGTATTAGAAGCAGGTTCTTCCACACCAGATGACGTTCTCGAATCTCGCATTCCTTTACTCAACAGTCGTCTAAAAAATACTGACGTGGACTGGAAACTTCAATCGACTTGTCAATCGAATGCAGACGATCGTGTCATTAGTATACCACTGGGAAAAATGCTGGGTGGTTGCAGTTCATTTAATGCATGTCTCCATCATCGCTGTTCTCCTTCTGACTATGATGCTTGGAATGTCAAGGGCTGGACTTATGACGAGCTGAGACCTTATTTTTGTAAAGCTGAATCATTCCACGACGCATCCGTAGATGAGAACATTCATGGAACAGCGGGGCCACTACATGCTACTCAAGCCGATCTAGGTTTACTAGGCAAATATTTTAAGGAGGCTTGCAAAGAGATAGGTTTACAAGAACACTATGATGTGACTGACGAGCCGTGTCAAATTGGAGTGACACGTGTACAGGCAAGTATTTATCGTGGTGAAAGATCCTCCACAGGCGCCTGCTATTTATCCAAAGAGACACTCAAACATCAACCCAATTTGACTATTGCCATGGGATGCCACGTCTATCAGATTCTATTTGATGATAAACGTGCCCACAGTGTGGAATTCAAGGATAGGAACGAATCTACTTTTACAGTCAATGTTGGGCGAGAAGTAATTTTGTCCTTGGGTGCTATTTTCTCTCCTTATTTACTTTTGAAAAGTGGGATCGGTCCCAAAGATGAATTAGCTCGACATGGCATTCCCACCATCATGGATCTACCCGGTGTGGGCAAAAACCTTCAGAATCATTGGCGGATCCCTTTAGTACATGAGACAGTTGAACCTGAGATGTCCTTACATCGTGACCTGTTTATCAATAGAGACGTGACATTGAAACAAGCTTTAGATCAAAAAAATGGTGCCTTTACACGAATTTGGCCTGATGCTGTTGCTTATTTGAAAATTCCAGTAAGAATAAAGCATTTCAAAACAGATTTATACTGAATTCCTGTTTAGGATACACCTGATAATAGTAGTCACATCAAGAATACACCTCAAATAGAGTTATTTACAGGAGGATTGGCTCTTTGTAATCATTTAGCATCCCTAAAGGAAGTAAACTCAGCTACGTTACTCATGGTTTATCTTGCTCCATTCTCAAGAGGTTCCATTACGTTATCGGATAAGCAAGCGCTATGCGTTGATCTTGGGTTGTTGCAGGATGAAAGA
Organism: Rhizopus arrhizus; assembly: GCA_024220505.1. NCBI lineage: Eukaryota > Fungi > Mucoromycota > Mucoromycetes > Mucorales > Rhizopodaceae > Rhizopus > Rhizopus arrhizus. Next base: position 189,474 of record JAKZZE010000038.1, on the reverse strand, counting down.
GATATGGAATGTCTAGAGAAGGGTCTTCGACTTTCTTTTTCGATTGCAAATCATCCCACTTACAAAGAAAGTTGTGTTAAACGTTGGATATTACCTTCCAAAGATATGAATGATATTGATGTAAAGCAATATATTAAAGAACACGTAGAGACAATCCATCATTATGCCGGCACTTGTAAAGTAAGTTAACTCTAGATCACTCACAAAAGTTTTTTGTACTCAGAAGAGTTTAACAACGTTATGTAGATGGGAACAAAGGACGATCTTGAAGCTGTGGTAGACGACCATTTAAAAATTCATGGAATTGAAAACGTTCGCGTTGTTGATGCATCCTTTTTTCCAATTGTGCCTGCTGGTCAAATATGTTTTCCTGTTATTGCATGTGCTGAAAAGGCAGCCGACATGATACTCAACGACAATGAAAATTGTACACAATAAAAGAAAGTAGATGAACTTTTGGTATCACGCATTTCGCGTTTTATTAAAGCGTGCTATTTATGATCAGCCCAATGAATATATATATTTTTCTTTCTACATTTTACTAGAAACTTAGAATTAAAATGCGTCTTTTTCTTTGTTTAATGAATATTACATTTCTACCTTACGAAGCACTTAAGATGTAGGCTCAAATAAATGACTGAGCATTGCATCTATCCTTTCTTTATCATAACGAATGTATTTTGCGGGATTCTTTGTGAAATCTGTGTTTTGATACTTATCCAAAAACCGCCCATACATGGGAACCAAGACATTCTTTACGTCTCTCCTAACCTGATTTCTCAGTTCTATATCAGGAATAGCATAAGATTGCTGCGCTCTAGCAATTTCTTCAAATTCCATATTAAAATTCTACATTCACATACTTTAATAAACAATCGCTGTATGCTTCTCAAATTTATGCTTCCTAGGTTACCTTAAATCTTTCTTTAATCAACTGTCGTTCTGCATTTCCCATTGTACTCTTAATAGATCCACCTCTAACATAAGTGACATCCATCAAATTTTCAACACATGGCTTCCATGATTCCTGGTATGCATCCAGTTGCTTCTTGACTAATTTACTAAACTTCATTTCCGATCCATCATCAAAGATAGCGTTGAGAGGAGGAGATCGAATTTGACGTAAAATGTGATTGTAGTTGTTTAAAAGGAAGAGGGTTGTTAACGTTGGTTTCTTATAGCCGCGCGATTTGAGCTGCAAGGCGATTGTCATTTGGTCCAAGGCATCCACAAAGAACTTTTGTAACAATGCAGCGCCCATGGCTGACTCTGTCGATATAGATTTAGTGGGGTTGGTCAAGATTTCAGGTGAAGGCATTGTGTTCCAGCCTCCATCACCAACAAGTATCAAAAGAGGTTCAACCGTATCTCTCCAGAAATAAAGGCGTTTAAAATAGTTGAGGGTCTATTGTGTGTCAAAAAAATGAATAGCCTTTGTATTATAATAAATAAAAACTTACATTACTTGTCATCTCATGGACAGTGCCATCGGAGCTTAGATTCATTGGAGCATTAACATCTTTTCTACCTCGAATATCTTCCATAAAATCATAAAAATTTCGAAGCACAGTTAACTTGAAGGCATCTATCATTTCTTGTACCTCATTCAATAGTGCCAATTGTGATAGCCCTTCAAGATAGCAGGCATACTCACGATCATGCTTTTCGATAATATCAAACACAAAAGACGTATCAGTGTAATTCAATCGTTTCGCAATCGCGTTGAGCTGTCTGCCAGCTGCAATATATTCTGCTGTTGCAGGTGCAATGGAACCCTTAAGAGCCATGGCCCTTCTTGACTCATTATTGCTCATGATTTGCTCAGCAAACTTGTACTCTGATTCCATCATTTTGGCATAACACTCGGTATATTTCAGAAATTCACTTGTTCCTTTTTTATAGGGGCCCCCTTGATGCTTTTCTGATTGCTGAACTGATTGGGACAATGGATGCAAAGATTTTTGTAAAAATGAAGAACGAATTTCAATGTAAGGCTTTGTGAAATCAACTGAGTAGCCAATTTCTTGTTCTGATGAAGCAATATAGGTTGATAGTTGAGATAATTGTCTTACAGATGCTGTTGCCATCAGTTCATTATCTAATGTCCCATTTAATTATCATAAGTAGAAACATAGTAATTACTTTACCTGAATTAGGCATTGCATTCATATCAATCGGATTACTGACTGCTGAAAGCCATTTTCTAAATAAGGTTTCTAAATGAAGCATACCTGCCTTGAGCAATTGTTTCTACACGCCTTTCGTTATTAATACATGACTCCGCTATTTTTATGCACGATTCCCTTTTTATTACCATTTGATAAATAGTCCTTTCACAGCCCTTTAATTGACTCTTTTCAATAACATCCACACCTTCTTTTAATCTACCCATTGCTTTTAAATAAGGCAATACATTGCTTTCATCAGGTCTATTGTTTTCGTTTGTTATATAAAATGCTGATGCTTTCTTAATTGCTTAAAAGTACCCTTTCAAGATGTAAGCCTCTTCTTTACTTGGCATATTTAAGCAGTCTACAATATGCTCAGTTGCCTTTAATGTGGAGTCTATATCTTTTTTTAAAAAAATTGTACGTGAGTTTGCCTCCTTTTTTCAGTTTTATTTTTATTTTTATTTTTACTGTTTGCTAATTTTGTTAAGTTTTGAGTTGATCTGTGGATGGGTAAAATAGATGCTTCTAGTTTAAGTAGTCTACCATCAAATGAATCCAATATATTCACCTTAAAAATAGATAAGCAATGAGTCACTAACAAAGATTGTACGTTTAGTTTATTACTAATTTATCTGATAGACCGTTCATTCTGCCAAGTTGCTTTTGAAGAGCATCTAATTCTGCAGCATTTGATTTTCCACTGTTGCCTACTTGGCTATTAAAGAAAAATAAGAATAAAAAATGTTTTTTTTAAAATTTCATTCAAGTGTACCTTGGCATGTTGATTAAAGAAAGGAAAAAGTTTTATTTTATTTTATTTTTTACAGGTGTAATGCTAAATTGCAGTAATGTGAATTCAAACGCCGTTTTATTTTGCTTATTTGACACTTGTTTTCTTGCTTTTTTTTCCCCTTATTTTTTCATATCTTTTTTTTTTTTTTTTCATTTAAAAAACTAGTGAATGATTATCTATTTTATTATTAATAAATTAGGGACTATTATTTATCAATCTAATACAACTTCAAATACAATTGCAACTGAAAGTCATAGGATTCGTTATCTACCATTACTTGTCATTAAAGATCTTGTTAAAGCCAACTTTCATGATATTCTTCAATATATTAAACTTGGGAACAAGACTATTGCCTTTAAAGAGGTAAATTATCTAATATAAGTATTTTCTTATCTAATATATATGAGCGCAGCAACAAAACTTGTTTTACGTTGCTTGTACAAAAAGAAATATTCCAGTCAACATTTTACAGCTTCACCTTAAAGCAATGCACTCTCTTCTCAAGTTTCAGTTTGGGCCTCACTGGACGTTACATATTTATGAAACAAAGAATAAACCAAGCATCACACAAAAAGACATCAATACTTGTCTGTCACAACTTCCATTTTTATGCGGGAAATTATCACTTTTATCCAGCGATACACTATGCTCTATTGAGCAAGTTCAAATAGGAGAGGATTTAAGAATCAAGTTGACAGAGAGTATGATACATTGTTGTAACACACACTTTACCTGGCGTCGCAGTTATCATCACAACAGTAGTAGTGGCATTGGTAGTAGTAACAATGTGATTGACAATAAAACGATGGCGTCATTTTTTAGCTCAAGAAGTAATAGTAATCAACACGAAACCAGTGTGTCTACCTGGGCTTATTGCTTCTTATTTGCAAGAGAAAAAGTAGTTGCTCAATGTTCAAATAGTAGCTTATCCGAGAATGAAGTACCAGAAGAACTTGTATACTTTTTAAAGTTATTAGTGTCACACCATATGAAAGAAATTGGTAAGTCTTTTAATAAAACTATTATTTTTACTTATATTTTCTATAGCACAAAATAAAAGTCAAATTAAAACGACGCATGTTACCATGATTGAACCAAGTACAGGTACACTACCAAAGAATATAGCTAGCAAGTACGTATATTATTTGTATATAAAACAAATCCTTATGATGATGACATAGTAGTAATAGTAGTATTAGCACATTGAATAACAATAATGATACAAGTAGTACAAGTAGTCAGAGTTTCATGTCATACAATTCAGCAATGAATCCTAGTCATCATTTATCATCATCATTGGCATATTATAATACATCATCATCATCACCTTTTAAAATCAAAGAAAAATCTACATCATCCGTTACCGTTGTTTCATCTGACTCACCTACTTCTTATTGGTGTTCACCACTTTCTGGGAAAAGCATCATTCATAAATCAGACACTACTTTAGATACACGCCCACCCTCCAATGCCATCTCACTTAATCCATCCTATTCGCATAATATTCAAGCCAGTCTATTTGATATATTTAATAATGACAATCAAGATTATTTACTATCTGGCAGTGTACCTTCTGAACCCAACATGTTTCCTAGCTTTGAAAAAAAGAACAATACAAACTCTGCGCCTTCTTCTCCTGTCTTACGTTCCAGATCAGATAGTTTTTCTTCCCAGACAAAAAAGGCAGATACCTTAAAGCGACTGTTAACCAATCTTATGAATGGAGAACCAAGCTATTTGGATCAAACAGATGATGTCAAGTTGATAAGACGCTGGATCAAGTTGAATGGGCAAGTCTTCCTTGCCAATCTTATTCTTATTCACCTGCATGAAGGTCTATGCTCTGTTGTTGTCTGTAAGGATGATCCTGAAAAACTGTACAAGACAAATTCATTAAGACCTCCTTGGAAACCACTCTCAAGTCAAGTGAAACAATTTAAATCTACACTTAAATCGTATTTGTCTGATTTTCACTCATTTCTGCTAACCAAGGAAGCAACACATTTTACAAACTTGTCATTTGCAGTAACATATCCTGGTTTAATTCATTTTATTTATCTTAAAAATGGTATTATCATTACACCTTTACTTGTTGATTTGAATGAACTGGATAAATATCATGAATTATTATATCATATAATTTATGAAAATAAAATGACTATCCTATCTTCAAAACAAAAGAAATGGACATGGCCATCTATATTTAGACTAAAGCAATTGGTAAGATCGTGCTGTTATCTATATCTTTTAAAGCTAATAAGAATCATATAGTGTACAGAGATGATACATTTAAGTACAAATTGTAGAGAAACAGAGAAGGATAGATGTATACAAGAATCAAAAGATAATGAATATCATTTATTGTATCAAAGAGGCAGTAAAAATCAAGAACTACTGTCTATTTATTTCAATATGAACCCACCTGATAGACTTTGGAATATGAATCATAAATTATTGAATGATCTTTGTCAGCGTAATAATTTATTTTTTAATAAATAAGGTACATCCCCTATAACTATGTCTATAGCAAATCTGAACTAGATACAATGCTTTTGATAGCTCAATTATACTTAAATAATAAACGAATTCTATTTTTTAAATACTACGAAAGAAACTACAATTCTATAATAAAATGATAAAGATGATGTAATTTTATAGTATATATGTGTTGAACAAGCATCAAAACAGAAAGAAAATTATGTTCAAAGATAAAGAGAGTAGGATGTCCCCCCCCCAAAGACTTGTCTCTTTTCACGTTATGACTGATATATTTATAAAGTACCAAGCTCTTTCTTGTCAAATATACTACAAGTGCTTTGACTGATTAAAAATATATCGCATAATTCAGGATAGACTGCCTTATTGCCACTTATGTGCATACTTTATTTCGTTGATAAAATATAAATATGTAAGTCAACAACAAGCACAATTCCTTAGTAGTCGAGTTATGCAAGACTGGACTATTCAGTAAGCTTTGAATGGTCGATGCTAGAGAAAAATACATTACATTATAATATTTCCAAGCATAATATAAATTGAAATTAGAATTGTTTATTAATATTTGTAACATAAACATTTACAGGAAGTATCATTACTTTCGATACAGTAAACAAGTACAGTTTCTGGTTCGATTCTTATGATGAAGATTTGTGACAGGTTGATACTGCCAATGAAACAAAATGAATAACTTTTGATCATGACCTTGCAGTGATTAGTTTATCCAGACTATCGTATTCTGGATACAATACCATACTAATCAACTTAAGGAGGCTTTTGGTGACTGTTGGAAGTGTAAAATTTTTCTTTAAAACGTGGGTTGTCCCTCCAAAAAAAAAATTTCTCTTTTTTTCTCTCTCTTTTAATTTATACTTAGTCAATATGGGTCGTATGCACACTCCTGGTAAGGGTATCTCTAGCAGTGCCCTCCCTTATCGCCGTACTCCTCCTTCTTGGGTCAAGACTACTTCTGAAGAAGTTGTTGACATGATCTGCAAGAATGCCAAGAAGGGTCTTACTCCCTCTCAAATTGGTGTCATCCTTCGTGACTCTTATGGTATTCCTCAAGTTAGATCCATCACTGGTAACAAGGTCCTCCGTATCTTGAAGTCCAGCGGTCTCGCTCCCGAAGTTCCCGAAGACTTGTACCATCTTATCAAGAAGGCTGTCTCCATCCGTAAGCACTTGGAACGTAACAGAAAGGACAAGGACTCCAAGTATCGTTTGATTCTTATCGAGTCTCGTATTCACCGTCTTGCTCGTTACTACAAGACCTCTGGTCAATTGCCTCCCACCTGGAAATAGTATCCTTTTTTGATTATGTACTAACACTTTAGAAAGAGAACGTATATTCATTTTCTATTGCCTATATTGGACATTACTTGGAGTTGTTTTAGAAAAACTGCTCGGGTAACTGCCCTCCTTAACCCAATTCTTTGTTTTTTTATAGTGAGTCTGCTACTGCCTCTGCTATGGTTGCTTAAACAAGAAGGTTATTGCATCGATTTACAAGACAATTATATCTTTTTTTGTTATAAACATAATATATTTGGTCGCTTAGAAAGAAATCAAACAATAAACCACACAGTCTTTATATTTTACCTTAAAGCAAGACCATCTTTTTTGTATAGTAACACACTTGATATTACTTCATAGGAATTTTGTGTTTTCATTTTGTCCTTTGCGTTTCGTTGTTAATAAGTTTTGTTTTAAAGGAAAAATGTAAATATGTATGGTAACATTCGGTTTTTGATATAGCACATAATGAAAGGGAACATGCTTGTTTCAAACCGTCAAGTTTAAAAGAGATGCAATACCCAATTGCTCTATCAATACAGGCATTGCAATTTTTATGACGCAAGAGTGATTCGTGAATGATAGGGGATAAATCGATTTGTCTGATATCGAGATTTGATCATGACAAACTACCTTTAAACAAGTGTTTTATTTATTTAAATGTTACAAGATCGCAGTGGACGGCATGATGTCTTGTAGTCATCGCGTCGCCCGGGTCAGATCAAAAGGAAGAATAAAAAGAAACTAGAGATCCTTTAGGATCAAGGGCAAGATGAATGAAAGGAAGTGAGTATTTTGAGGTAGCCAATCTAAGAGCCTTTGCAACAATTGTGGAGATTGTGATGGTAGTTCATCATTATAAGACAGTCGAGTTCATGCATGATGTGGCATATAGCGGGTCAACGAACAAACCAAAGAGACATTTTGAAAGGAGCTTGGTTTGCAAGTAGGAAGCTAATTCAATAGAAAAGACATTGGATCGTTAATAGTTCCTAGCGTCTGTAGGCGTCGGTGCATCTCAAGACAATAAATGGCACAATTCTTGGTAAGCAGTTGATTAGAATGGGTAGGACAAGAATTTGGTTGCCTAGGAAGTCAACCAAGACGCCATCGGATACGCCAACTTCGTTCCGCTCGAGACATCGGTATTGTAGAACAGTAACTGATTGTAGTTGACATTGATAAATATAAGTCTTAATACAAGATCATAATTAAATAAAATAAAATATAAGCTTATTTAAATGAGATCATACAATCAATTCCAATTAAACAAGTTCTTTTAGAATATGTTTTGTATTAATGAGAGTCCTTTGATAAGAAGAAGTATCAACTAAAATAACAAGATCCAATCCAATATCAGGAATATTGCTAATCTTTCACATAATTGAAATAACGCGTAAAACAACGTTATTCAAATCAGTGAGGAATTCCCAGAATAAAAGATAATTTATGACAGACATACAAAAGAACAAATGAAAAGCTTTCATAATTATTAATTATAGATGACATTTGCTAAAGTACCTGAATATCAGAAGAACGCTTACAATAGAAGATATCAAGCCACTCACTCAATAAGATATAAATACCTGCCTTCAATTAGAATAATTTTTACTTTAAACTTAAACTGAAATAAAGATCAGTCTCAAAAAGTACCCAAACTGTTTCTTTATTTTTGTTTCCACCTTTTATTTTATTATTTTAACCATTATACAACAACTAAAGGTCTTTATATTCATCCGTACCGTCTCCTTAAATAGTTATATCTGAAACCATCACAATAGCATAATTGACAATACAAGCTAGGAACAGGCTAAACTAATAATTAGAAATAGTGAGATATTTGCAGATAATAAAGTGAGAAAAAAGAAAGGAAATAGTACTTGAAAACTAGTGAATGAGTCTCTATGTAACCTCTTTATTAGATTTCAAGACGAGAGAGAGAACCCATTTAATCAAACTACGCCTTTATATAGGAAATGAAATTATTCAGGGACCGAAGTGAGTTCAAGGTCAATTTTAGTATTGAGCTTGAACAATATAAACATTGTATATGAGCTTTTAAGGAATATGTAATAAGTAATATTATGTATTCAGTACTTGTTATTTCTTATATAAGATCTGAGTAATCTCATACGAATAATAGTATTTAATGAGGTAAATACGACAAATAGTAATCATTTATTCTGTTTGTTTAGGAAAGGGGAGTTTTAGGTAAATATAATATAGCAATCAAAGATAAAGAAATACTGTTAGAACTTGGTATCTCTTTATTAAGTTAAGATAACTATTATTAAGATTGAAAAAATAAATTCTACATGTAAAAAGTGAGAGTATTTATAGACATGATACGGATAAAGAATTAGGATAGATTTATAATCAACTTGACAGAATAGATGATTACTATTTCTAATTATTAGTTTAGCCTGTTCCTAGCTTGTATTGTCAATTATTCTATTGAGATGGTTTCAGATAACTCTGGATAAAGGATTATTTAAGGAGACGGTACGGGTGAATATAAAGACCTTTAGTTCCGTGATTGGATATCATTGCTAATAATAATATCTCAGTCAGGATAAATGTTTTCATGACTAATGATGATCCGGTAAGTAATCGTCATTCCCTATTCAACATGCTCATATTATCAATAAACTAAATCACAACCATGTCATCTTATTTGACTATGTGAAGTTAATATGAATAAAGCTTAATATAAAAATCTAATCAAAGTATTTTATTGATCTGTGTTGGGAATAATGTTATAAATGATTCCAAGTTATGTCAACATATTATTCAGGATCATATATGATTCCTTTTACTAAAATAAAGTGACTATAATCTTATGTATCCTCAACACAGTGATAATTATCAGGTTCTATTCTTATTCAAACTCATTTGTAAAGATTTAGTCCAGAATGATAAGACTGTATCTTATTGACATGTCAAAACATGGCAATGTCAAAACATGACAGATACCAAATTCTACCAGTATTTCTTTATTGTCGTGTCCCAACATACTTTAAACATGATTCATATTCAATTTATAAGAAATCAGAGTAGTGAATGCTTTACAAAGATTTATTACAGTCTTTTCTCTGTTATTCGGTCATAACCAATTCCACTCCTTTAACTCAATACAAGTTGTTTTAATATAGCTCCTGATGCAATGAGACATAAATGAAAAATAGATCTACTTAAATAATTATAAACAGTCCACTTGCATAACCAGGAACAGGTCTTCATACTAAAATTTATTCATGCTAGATCTACAGCTATAATTAATTAAAATATCTTGAAAAGGATTTAATTGAATCTTTATGAAAAGGATATAAATACCAGATACAATAATATTAAATAAAAATATACCTTTTTTAAGTCTCGTTGAATTTTATAGTCTTTTTTATTCTTACGAGATAACACATTTATCTTTCTTACTATATTATATTTTACCTAAAACTCCCCTTTCCTAAACAAGCATTACTAATTTTTTTCAAAATTCAAAAAGGTGCAATGTAGCAAGTTATAAATTATTCTCACATAGTAATTATTACATTCATGAATATACAACTGTTGTTTAAAGCATATTCCAAGCCTAAATACAGCATTATCTGCAATGTCACGTGATCGGAATAAATATTTTTGAACATAAAGTTTTTAAAATCAAAATTTCATCGGAGACGCTGTAGCGTAATGGATAACGCATTAGACTTCGAATCTAAAGATTGTGGGTTCGAGTCCCATCAGCGTCGATTTTTGTAGAATTACCGTTTTTATAACTCAGCTGTGTAACAATGAAAGTGGAATAATGCAGCCCGTTTGGTGTAATACAAGATCAAGATGAAACTCATCATAACGAGCTTATTTGTAAGATTCAAGTCTGCTGTAGTGAAAGAAGACAAACAGTAAATATTTTTTTGTACCACTGTAACACGAACAATGATTTAGTCCCCGATACAAACATGTACAATTACAGTTTGGATGAAGAACATGAACTTTAATTTACAGTTCAGGACAAGAGACAATAGGCACCCCATATTTTTTATATAAATAAGATGAATATTTTGAACAAAATAACAGACATTCAATAAAACAAAATCTTCTTGCGCTTAAAAAGCAATCTCTTCTTATTGGGTCACAATTACCTTTTCTTTTCTTTTTATTTTACTTATTCTTTCTGATCTGATACCTAAGTTATCATTAATCAAGAAAGATCCCTTTTATTTTTATCTTTTATTAAACAATCTTACTCTTAACCTCATTGATCTATAAAGATCTGGTGGTCACTACTTAAAACCAAATTACTTTATCAAAAGAACTGTTAAACGTTCAGTCAAGTTAATCAAACTCAAGTCATTCAAGGCTTCTAACCTCTTATTAAACAAATCTACAACACTTTAATACAATCCAAATCCCAAGTACTAACAAGTTACACCACGCCAGTTAGAAAATGAACTTCTGCGTAACAATCTATTTGAAAACGGAGTATCAACTCTTTTGCTTGAAAACCAAAAACAACACAAAATCATAAATCCAAAAACATATAAATAACCTCATATCTTATCCCTATTTTTACTTCACTTCACTTTACTTTTCTTTATTACAGAATATTATATTCTTTTTATCTTTTCTTTATTTTATAAACCAATAAAACCATCAAGCGTTCAAAAGAAACCCTTTGGTCTGTGTTCTATTCAAAATACTGAAGTCCCTTGAAGCTAAATCAACTTCATTGTAAACCTATTCCTAAACCTCGAGAGTTTAGCCTATTTTAACAAGTTTGATCTACTTAACAAGATCTGGTGGTCACTACCGACAATACTTATTTACTTACAAAAGTAAACCCGCAAACAAGCTATATACATAAAAAAGAAAAATTTACAGTAGCTTTAATTTCCTTTGAAGCTTGTCTTTTCTTTTAAATTATTTTCTATTTGAAGAATTTTTTTTTTTTCAAACTTCATAGTGTTGTAACACGAACAATGATTTAGTCCCCGATACAAACATGTACAATTACAGTTTGGATGAAGAACATAAGCTTTAATTTACAGTTCAGGACAAGAGACAAAAGACACCCCATATTTTTTATATAAATAAGATGAATATTTTGAACAAAATAACAGACATCCAATTTGAATCCAATTCAATCCAATAAATCATATCTTCTTGGGCTTAAAAAGCAATCTCTTCTTATTGGGTCACAAATACCTTTTCTTTTCTTTTTATTTTTACTTATTCTTTCTGATCTGATACCTGAATTATCACGAATCAAGAAAGACCCCTTTTATTTTTTTTCTTTTATAAAACAATCTTAATCTTAACCTTATTGATCTATTAAGATCTGGTGATCACTACTTAAAACCAAATTACTATATCAAAAGAACTGTTAAACGTTCACTCAAGTAATCAAATTCAAGTCATTCAAGGCTTCAAACTTCAAACTAAACAAATCTACAACACTTTGACAGAATCCAAATCCTAAGTACTAACAAGTTACAATAGCTTCTTGAATATAAAAAGGACAACCATTTTATTCCTTTTACTTCGCTTCTCTTTGCCACTGTTGTAACAAAAATTACAACATTAACACCTGCAATGGCTGCGGTTTGTGATTTTTTTTTTTAATTTTGTACCTTATTCTTTTTTTTTTTTTTTTTTGAACATTATTTCAAAATTGAACTTTATTTCGAAATCAAACCTTATATCCAAATGAAACTTTATCTTTCTTTGTCTATAAAATAGACAAGTTTTTATTTTTATTTTACTTCACTTCTCTTGACTTACATATCTTAAATTTACTTATTTTAAATATATTTTATCCAATAAATCAAGTATCTTTATCTCCGAATCTTTTGGTATAACACTCTTAAAACACAAGCAAGACAAGTCCCTTGAAGTCAATTATCTTCATTGTAAACATTCTTAAAACTTTTATCAAGTTACCTTATTACAAACAAGTTCGATATACTTAACAAGATCGGGTGGTCACTTATAACAAGCGAATCTAATATCAATACTTAATTCAAGTCTTATTTTTATTCAAATTTTATCAACTTTATTCTATTTCAAAACCGTTAACACTTACAAGCCATTGAAGGAACAGAAAAATTACACTGTAATGCGATACTTATGGAAAGTTCAAATATTTGTGACACGGACGATGTCTAAATTCACAATGGTGTAAAATCATAAAGTTGTGTGAATTCATACAGCTTTGTTAACTCATATAACTATGAATTCAAACAAACAAAACTTTTATCAAACATTACCAAAAATATATAAATAGCCCGATATTTCTTTTTCTTGACTGACTGACCTCACTACTTTATACATTATTCTAAGCTTACTTTACTTTTTGGTTATTTTTAAATAAATATCATTCGAAGTAAATCTCTTTTGTTTTTCTTTTATTTTACCTAATATCAAGAACAAGAAGCCACTTGAAGTATATATACTTCATTGTAAGCCTCTTTTATTTTATCTTTTTATTTCACTTTATTCAACACAAGCTTGATCTACTCAATAAAATCTAGTAATAACTAAACACAAGCAACTCACGCTCAAAGCGTTAATCCTTTTTGGACTCAAACTCGGCACAAATCCTTGATCTTACATCAAAACCTATTTAAATAAAACCTATTTAAAGCTATAAAAACCTTATAAACTCCAACCTCATACCATATTTTTCATATAAATATCCAAAAATTCAAATTATATTTATCTCTAAATTTTTTTTTTTGTTATAACCCTCTTAAATGTAAATAAGATAAGTCTTGAAGACAATTATCTTAGCTGTAGGCACCTCCAAACTCTTATCAACTTATCTTATTATAAATAAATTTAATCTACTTAAAAAGATCTAATGATCACTAAACACAACCAACCCACACTCAAATTATTAGTACTTTTGAAATCAGAATATATTCGAGTCTTTAAATCCATATTAAGATTCTTTTAAACCAAATCTATTCAACATTATAAAAACCCTACAAGTACCAGTCTTAGAGCATGTATATATAACATCCTTTTTCAAATATGAAAAGCTAACTTCACTTTCTACTTTTATCTTTGATAAAAGTTGCACTCGATTGTCATATTAATTTTTTTTTATCCTTGATTAAATATTGAAACAAATCAAATAGTATTTCCATTCATTTATCACCAGCAATATCATCTTATCAATCTTTACCTCTAGCTCTTTTATAACTATTTTTATCAAAGCGAGGCATACACAATTACTGTGTCTTGCAAAATTATAATATAATACACGATAACCTCTTTTTCGAGTCTATATTCTTGTTTACTTTGAACATTCAAATGATATTTATAAAATAAAATCATATTTTCAAAAAAGACCATTGAGACTATTATATTGTAATCCCTTTGTTTATTTTTATCTTTTTATTTTGCTTTATTTAAAATAGTTTGATCTACTTCACAGGATCTGATAGTCACTATATCGAGTCAAGTCAAATTTAACGTATAAACTAAACTTTTACATTAATCGTAGCTTAAACCTTTGTTTATATATATACCTTTGAGTAATAAACCCAACAAATTACACTAGGACAAATGTTGACAATAGGTCGATCTAATGATATAAAATTAAGTCATCATTGATTAGAAGCTCACCAAAATGACTGATATTAGTTTCAAATCTTTAAAGGGTTTCTTATAATTTAACAAATGTAAAGCTTGAATTTGTAAACAACTCAACTCACATTAAATCCATAATATTCTAATGATTTTGTTGACAAAGTTTGTTATAATAAATGAATAATTTTTTTATAATTTTTGCTTCATGCAAAAAAAGAAAAGAAAAGAAAAGAAAAGGGAAAAGGGAAAAGAGAAAAGAGAAAAGGGAAAAAGGGAAGAGTTAAGATGAGCAAAAAGAAAATCATATTATAGAAAAAAGGGGATAAAAAGTGAATGAATAAGTTTTTAAAATATAAAGGAAGGTAAAATGGGAATATAAAAAGAATAGGATGATTTTACTTTGAGTTAGCCTTCTTGTTTGAAGCGAATTCTTTTGATGATATTTGTTGTAAAGTGTAATGTACACGTTTAGCTAATGTATTGATATTGTCATCTGCATCATCACTTTGTTCGTTCTGTCCTGATTTTGATGCTTGTCCTTTATTCACTATTCTTTCTACAGATTCTAATACTGGATGAGAATCACCAATCAACCTTAATAACCTTTCATCTATACAATTTTATTATATACAGAATATCTAAAGAAAAAGCATCTCTTACCTCCTCCATCCAAGAATTGTTCAATAGTCCAAACACCAATGTGTTGAAAAGCAACATCTTGATCTTCCGAAAGGAATCGAATTAAAAACTTTTCAAGACCGCCTGAGGGTGTCTTCCAGGCTTTAACAAATGGTGTATAATCAGGTACTATGCAAGTAGCTTTTGAGACGCATGATTCTTTATTAATTTTACATACATACCTTTTGAGCTAAGGTTTCCAATAGCAGCAGCAGAGTTTCCTTCTACTTCCAAGTTTGGGTGTGAAGTTAATTCAACTAAGACATCCAATACACCCATACCCAACAATCTTTGCTTTAATTCATCACTTAATGCCAAAACAGCCACAGCAGCTGTCATCTCTGTTTGAACACTCAAGGGTACTTTATTAATCAACGTCTTGATTCGCTCAACAGCACCTGCTTCAACAATAGCGCGCTTGTTTCGTTCTGAGCTTGCTGCCAAATTACGAAGAGTGGATATAGCATGACATTGTATTTCTTCATTGTCATCGTAAGCCAGTAATTCAATGAGCGGGTTAACAAAGCCTCCATCAATAATAGGTGATTCATTAGCAGGATGTATGGAAATATTACGAATACAAGCAACTGATGATAGAATAAGTGGTAAGAAGGATGATTTCAAAAGACGCAAAAGAGGCGGAAGACCTTTGCATCGTACAATCTCTAACTGATATTTTTCTATATTCAAGTTGTTAGAATTATTCTTTTTATGCATTTGTCTATGCGTGTATACCATCTGATGCAAGATTTCTGAGTGCAAGTGCAGCTTGGCATTGTACCTTTAAGCTTTTAGTATCCATAAGCGCAATCAAGTATTGTACAAGACGAGAATCTGTCTGTGCTAATTTCTTACGATTGCTTGCTATTTGTTGCAACAAAAAAAAAGTATTAAAAACAGATTCTTATTTTTTTTTGTTTGTTTTTGGAAGTTTCCTTACCATCAACTGCAATATTAGAGAGGGCTGTAGTACAATAGTATTGAACATCGGCATCGGGTGAACTAAGCAAGCCGATTAAAACTGGGATAGCACCCGCATTGACTAACTGTTGACGATTTTCCTCTAAAGGTTTATATATCAGCATGAGTATATTTATAAAATGCTATTCTTACGTGTGTGAGTCATATTTAATAAAGCCCCTGTGGCATTCCTTTGTACTCTTTGGTCCTTTGACTTTGCCAAGTCTACTAAAAGCCTTAATGCATCAGACTTAGCAATTTTTGTCTTGTTTTCATCTGTTTAGAATACATGAATAGCTATGTAAGAAATACAACTGTATCTAGTTTTTACCGTGAGTAGCAAGATTTGTGATACATCCAACAGCATTACACTGTACTTCTACGTTAGGTGAACCCATTTGACGAATAAGTTGCTCAAGTCCTCCAAGTTTGACAATCAATAACTTATTTTCGGCTTTAAAGCTTAAATTTCAGCACATTTTTTTTTTTTGAACAATTTCTTTTTCTGTCTCTTTCAACTTACTATTTACAGCAAGGTTACCAAGAGCAGCACTTGCAGCTCTCTGTACTTCAACATCATGAGATTGCAATAAAAATAAGATAGGATTCAATGTATCACGATCTACTTGACGAACGTCCTTTTCTGTAATTTCAGCAAACGCGAGTGCAGCTGATCTTTGCAAGTCCACATTGTCAGAATAAGCCAAGATAGAAAGCGCTTGTAAGGGTTGTCCTTCAAAAAAGTTGGTATCACTTCGATCTAAAATATGCTCACGTAAATAAAATGTATAATAAATAGATAAAAGAGACTTACTTTCAAGATATCTTAATAATTCAGCAATGGCCTCTCGTTCATTTTCCTGTAAAAGAGGCTCATAAAGCCCATTTTTGTTTTTTTCTAATGTTTTAAGGTCAAGACTTTGTTATTATTTCAGAAAAGAAAAGAAATAAAACTTACTTCCGCAACAGCTTGCACAGCAGTTACTACAAGAGTTTCCCATCTATAAAATGTTTAAATTCACAAAAAAGAGAGAAAAGAACTGGTTTGTTTAGTGAATAATAAGAGAAAAATAAACTTTTGGGGAGTAAAAAGCCAAAAAGAAAAACGTCTTTTGACGAAAGGTAATAGAAGGAAAAAAAGGGGGGAAAGAAAAAAAAAGAAAAATGTTTTGCAGTGAGTTTTTTCTGCTACACCTCAAACATGAATCAGCATACACAGAGGGAAAATGTGACGTAATTGAGCAGTTTGTAATATTTTAAATTTCAAAGATCACTTATATTCGTTCAACAACATATTTATTATAAAATAACACTTGATGTTTAGTTTATACACTTAAGATTTTACCTCACACTATTTACCTTTTATAAAATTGAATTCCAACTTGAATTTATATGAACAAGAAAAGAATGAAGCAATCAAAGTGTATGAAATATCATCTTGCAAGAATCAAGATTTGTACTGTAAGTCGGATTATAAAATAATGCGTGTAACCCATTCCATCACAGAACAAATGTTTATTAAAGCATGTCCAGTAAGAATACAGTATAATCATATTAAGCTTCCCAAATTACAAAAATTTCATAACTAAGCTTCAAGTGAAAATGAAAAAAAAAAGAAACAAATTGCAAAATTGATCAGGTTAACTTTATCATTACTATTTAAAAAATCTGCCCAAAGTAATTTTATAATAATCATTAGAGCTTACCAACCTATCTCCAATGCTTTAAAATTTCTAACTTTTAAGTCAATCATTAATGGAACGGTTACTAAACATAGTATTAGATGGGCTAATTTAAAAATAAAAAACAAGGCGGCAATGATGAAATATCTCAAGAAAGCACCGGAAAATTATCTCAATCCGTTAAGCACAGAAAGCGTAAATTAAGATAAATTTATTATGCTAGCTATCACTATCATCTATATGGCAAAAGCAAAACAGGAAGCACTTCAGCTTACATGGTAATTGATGAAAGCTTCAAAAAGGTACCAAAAAATCAATTATCCTGCCTGCCTGAATGGTATCGTCTTCAAAATAATTCTGGTGTAGCAGCAATTAAGCACAAGAGTGAACACAAACATGATTTTGTCGGTTTAGAGGACCCTAATTATTTGCCTTTATCAGAAGAGACAAAGGAAGTAATAGAAACTCGTTTAAGAAAATATTAAGGGAAAAAGAATACTAGAATTACTATTCGACAAAACTATAGGGCGCCCATCTAAAGGTTACTAGATGTTAGTGCTTCTACCGACAATAATGACATTGCCTATAGAGAACAAATGGCACCTGCGGACGATATACACTATTTTTATTAATTATTTGGTAAACCTAGTTATAATAACTGGAAAAGATGTAAGAAAAACCGATGAAGAAACGTAACAGAATTGGAAAGAATTCATAATAAAAATTAATAAGAAAATTGATACAAATGGAAAACAAAGAAAATGCCCAAATAAATACAAAATAAAATAGAAGAAAATTAAATATGTGTTTAGTTGAGTTAGTGTATTTACATAAAAGTAAGAATGATCGAGTTGAAAATAATAATAATAAAAAAAAGAGCAAAAATTTAAAAGCTACTATATGTTTATCACGTACGCTTAATGCATCTAGAAGTTGAACAGCGATAACTGTTCAGGAGAAACTATTGATTTCTGCGGAAGAGGGCTGGATGTTGGTCTTGTAGGTCGTCAGCATGCTCTCTGGGCCTTCTTGGTCGTTGAGGAACATCATGTCTGCACCTTTTAGGAATCTGGTCATTCTCACGAAGCGAGCGAACAATATGCAACATCTTGAGGCAGGCAGCTAAATCGCGATTCCAGAGGTGAAAGTTTTCCCTATTGTCAGCATCTCCATTGTTATTAACCACAGGCAATCGGCAGTTTTGATTTGTACATCTTAATAGGATGTGTCTGATAACTTGAGGGTGTGCTGGTCTTCTATGTGGACAAGGATTTGGTGCTATTCGAAAGGTTTCTAGGGCCATTTCTTCACAATGTGGATAGTATTTATTTTTTCTAAATTCATCAATTAGGAGAACGCAGAAATCGTATTTCTGAAAGAGTCTTCAAAAATCCACATCACGAATGGGCTCATGAAACCTGGGGTTTGGAGAAGTCCAGTTTCTCATCACAAAAGTAACATTATCACCAAAATTCCATCTTGAGTTAGCAATCAAGGAATGGTCAACAAGCTAGTTCCTGAAATAAGACGATAGTCGAAGCTTTTGGTGAATCGAATAAACAGTAGCAGGGCTGATTGGTATGTTCACATAATGAGCCTGAAGAATAGCATTATTCTCGGAGCAACTCCCAAGAAAGGCAACATAGCCTTCCAATTCCAAAGACCTGGAGTGAACTAGGTCACGTTTAGCTAGAGCAACGTCGTCGGGCTTGATTTACTGGCCTTCAAATGGGCTCCAAAAGGTCTTATCTTTGGTAAACCCCTTTCGAACGATACCCTCATTATCAAGCTCGGGTACCTAGCTATAATACCTGTCTGTCAAAAATATACTCCTCAGGAGTGGGAAGGAACATTGGGGCATCGGGCCAGAAACAGAAAAATAAAACTTTTTTTTTAAAATATATATATATATTTGACATTACATTGACTTCGTACCAATATATGCCTTGAACATGTGCCAAAAGAGCAATATTGCTAGTATAAAACAATCATTTCTAACATCCTTTAAAGAGAGTTTTAGTTTGTTGCTAAAGTGACCGAGACAAATTCCTCAAAGCAGCTAAGAGATTATATTTTAAACAATCTCAAATAAATGGATATGGGTTCAGAGAAAAATCATTCAACAGATAAATGATTCTAAACATGTTATATAGCTTCTCTTAATAATTCTGCAGCAATCGGTTTAGAATAATATCGATTTGCACTCTTCAAGCTTGTGAGGAAAGTCAACCCTATGAATTAAGTTTTGTTCATAAAATATAGTTATACTTCTAGTTATTGTAAATTTTGAACGAAATTCCAATTATACTTTTTCAATATTACTACCAATTTTTCTCGATTAACAAACAATGGCTGACAACGTGGGCTTTGAATACTTATCTCTCAGTGAACAAGACTATGCCGAACAAGTAACTGAGGAAGTAGCAGCAAGTTTGGTGTCAATGATGAGAGTAAAGTATGAGCTTAGTCCTGGCGCCATGGAGATTGTCCAAGAAACCTCTGAAATATTTATTGAGAGCCTTCAAAATTTGAGAGCAGCGAAGAGGAAGAGAATGTGGATGATATCGGAAACAAGAGCGAAGCTGGAAAAAGCAATAATGCTCCTATTCAACCAAGATTGAGGCCTTTTCTAATGCTCATGCCAGTAAGACTGACTTAAAGAAGAAAAATAACACGTATAGCAGTTACAATACAAATCAGATCGGCCGTTTCTTGCTTTTAGTTACTGAAAAATCTCCAATAAAAACTGCTGCTGTTGACGCAGTTATCAACTTTAGTTTAGCATATCAATTCAAAAACCAATGGGAAGAAGAGGGTACATTTCTCCAAGTAAAAAAAAAAAAAAAAAAAAAAAAAAAGGCATTTTTTAGGGAAATTGAAAAAACTTTTCATTTATTTTTGTTTAACAAAGTGATTGTTTGGTTTAGTTTATAAATATATATCATAATCTTGACTACTGCATCGTTTACTTCCTTCGCTCTGTCTGGTATATCCGGATAACGACTAAGTGGCCAAAACCATGTCTTGATGGTGAAAGTGGAAAAAGAGAACTTCTTGCTTTACTTCATAACTGTAGACGGCCAAAATCTCTTCAGGAGTAGTAAAAAAAATTATGCATTGTTTTGAAGCAATAGTGTTTTGAATGTAAACATTTTTCAAAAGATGTTTTTATAGTAAAAAATAAATAAATAAATATATAACTTGTATGTGCTCTTTTTAAATTGTAATAAAGCAAATTCAATTGTCTAAATTATCTTCAATAGTTTGCAAATGAAGATATACGATCAAAATAGTCCAAATGGTGCATATTATACAAAAACAGTGTATGAGCAAATATTTTTAAACAAGTATCGGTTTAAAAGCATGATTATTTTAAGAAAAAAAGAGAAAAGCAAATTATGTTTAAGGTATCATAGAGTAAGCATTTTTTCGATTTAAGATATTGAATCATGACAATTAGAAAACCTGCCAGTTAATGTAATCTGGCATCCATCCAATCATGGCTTCATTGCAGGTCTATTGATACTTAATGGTCAGTATCTTAAAACAATCGGCTATGATTACAAGAAAAGCCAATTTTAACCGTTTTAAAGCCTTCTCTCCTGGAAAGATTATTTCAAACAGATAAAACTGATATTTTCTCCATGTTAGTTGCCCCTGTATCAAGATTAGGGCTGTGTGGGTATGCATGTAAATTTGTTGTACGGCTAATATGACATGTTAATTCTCATTGGCTAATAGTCTTTCATTGTCATTGTGCTGTACCTGAATTTCTATTAATTTGCTTTCTGCATCCTCATCATGCATACAAAACATATGTGTATATTTCCAAATTACTCATACTAGCTTATGTTTTAATAACCCTAAGACTATGTTGACTAAAGAAATACTTTGTTATTATTTCATTTCAAATGTTTTCTTTTATCTAAGAATAAGCGTTTATTAAAAAACAATTAGATACTTTAAGAAGGATACCGGATCATGGGTGATCGTTTATAAGTAAATAGGACCTTTTTTAATGCGTTTCCTTTACGCATCAGACTTTCTACTTGCTCAGCTGTTCTAATCGCATCTACGTTTCTAATATCCATTGTATTTAAATGCATCAAATGCTGCACCATTTCCAAGATCGCATCAGCCTTGATCTGACTGCACCATTGAAGGATAATGTGCTGAAGTTTGGGTAAACCTCGAGCAATATTTTTCACGGTCAAGTTACTGACCCAAGTACAGTAAGAGAGATCAAGATGAAGAAGTTGAGGAGTATAAGAAAGACTGAGAAGGTCTTGTAAGTCGTGTGAGCTATCAATAGATGAACAGGGTTGAATCATGGTATTACTGAGATCAAGAGAAGTGAGTTTATGCTGACATGCTTCACCGATGAGAGCCAAGGTATTTTTTGATAACTTGCAGTCTGCGAGCGATAGCGAACGAAGAGAGAAGAGATTATTTTGAATAAGAGAATGGATAGTAGAGGATGATAGTTGAACACATTGATTGAGAACGAGCTTTTTAAGAGAGGTTAAATGCTGAAGATGACATTGAAACAATTTATCATTAACATAGTGGTATACGATGGTAAGATCAAGTACTTGTATAAACGATTGAGCATACGGACTAAGCCGAGTAAACTGGCATAATTGTTCACTCGATAGAATTCTGGGATATTTGTACAATATTCGGTAACACATGAATCTCCACTGTGAATTAATAAGTGCGACAGAACGTAAATCTTTTCTAGGCAATTTATTTAATATCTTTTCACGCACTTCAAACGGTAAAGAATTCATATATACAAAAAGGAAAAAAAGAAAAAAGAAAAGCAAGAAATATTTTTTCTTTAAAACAGTTTATAACTTGACAGGGGACTTGATTCCTAAATTTTTGTTATAAAACCCCTAACGGATCTTACCTAAGTTCTACGATCTAAAAAACCAATAGAAAAATTTCTTGTGAATGGCATTGCAGGATGATCCATCTTTCTCATAAAAGGCGGCAAAATAAAAGTAGATTGTTTTAAAGAATTTACAAGTTCTTTGCAATAAAAGTCTGGATAAATCAGCAAATCTGTCGATTTATCGTTTGACCACATTTCTTCTAAATCTTTTGCTGCATTATCTTTACTGAGACAATCCAAATACATGACCTTGATAACTTGAAAAAAAAAGGTTAGGAAGATATTATGTATAATTCTTTATTTTTACCTCTTTTTCTTTTGAGTAATGTATCTACATCATTATAAATGATGCTTGTATCCCAATTAAATAACCAAATCTACACTGCATTATTAGCTTATGAAACATATTTTATACTTGTTTAATTACAAATGCAAAATTATGTTCAGATTGTCTGCCTTGAATAATAAATTTGTGGGTTGCATGAATTTTTGCAGTATTGATCAAGTCAGATACAAAGAAATCTATAAATTGCGGTTGTTCATGCAAAATGGGCGAAATAGAAATGCTGTATTTAAATAATTTTACTGCCAAAAGTTGTATTTGCCCATCTTTTTTGAATAGTAAGCATAAACCACAAACAATTCTTTTTTCTTCTTCTTTTTTTTCTTTACCTTCCATGCAATATTGTCCTTCACCTATTGCATGCTGGCAGCTTTTACAACTTATAGCCGTCCATTTTGTGATTGTACCTCGATCCCACTATATAAATAAGGTTAACGGGAAGGATTCCAGCAGGAACTGTATGTGTATACTTACATTTAAACGTTTAGAAACAACTGAATCCATCTCTATTGTATTTTGAATGACATCACTAGGATGAATTAAAAAGTAAGTTGAACCCACAAGAATCAATTTAGGCCTGGCAAGGATGGGTTTCATACGTGTCTTGTGTTCTTCTGGCTTTTCTTCGTGGCATATCCAACTTTCAACTAGCTCATACCAATGCTCTGAAGGTAAATCCTTATACTTATATTCCGTGTTGGTCTCAAATAACGGAGACTGACAGATTTTACAAACATGTTTTTGAGATTCTTTGTTCATGATTGATGTACTCCACCATTCCTTTACTTCTGTTTGATGTGATCTTGATTGTTGATCTTGCTTTGGTAAAGCAACTTTGATCTCCCAAGCTGATTTGCCTGTCACAGGAGAAATGAACAAATTTTGAGTAGAGATTGTCAAACCCACAGTGGATAGATTGGCAATAACAGTGGAATTAAAAGAAAGAACATTGTCTTTTACTTCAAGTGATTCAGCCAAATTACAGTCAGTTATAATAGTTGCTCGTAATATGTTAATATTTCCAAGTTCTTCAGCATAAAAAGGAATCATAATTTGTAAAATCTGGAAAAAGATGTTTTTTTTTTTTTTTATAAGGAGCTAGAAGCTCGGGTTTTTATTAAGTGCCAGACAAGGATGGCACGTGAAAATGTTTTTGGTATGGGGTTTTTTAAATTTTGAATTGTTTTTCTTATTTTGTATTTATAGAGTCGAGCATGTACAGGTTAGTGGCAGTCAACAAGATGAAAGATACGATAACTGTAAATGTGGAAGAGGCAGAGGAGAAATCCCACTTGATAGTAGCGATTCTTGGAGAGAAACGGACAAAAGTTGATTAACATATCGAATGGTGACATCAGTAAGGAAGGGACGATTATCAAAAATAACTGCCCAGTGATTGCGCCATATAGCCAACAAGATGATGCCAATGAAAATAGAGGGAGCACGGACTGTATCAGAGCGACATTTAGGGAAATCTAGGAGGAACAGTGCACGACGTAGCGAATATTTCGAAAACGGCTGTTCAAACTGTGAATCCCAAAGAAGAGACCAAACGGCAAGCTTTTGAGGACAGTCAAAGAGGAAATGGGAAGGTGTTTCTTCCAGATTCTTGCAAACAGGACATATTTTAGAAGGCAGGTAGAGATTCGACTTGCAAGGCAGTTTATTATGGATTAACCTGTACCATATGTTGCGACTTTGTGGTCGGAGGGGGAAGCGCCATAGAAGAAGCCATTTTGAGGGGGGAAGATCTGGGTAGAGGGTCGAAGAAGACAACAGAGGACTACACAGACGACGGTACCGTTTGGATGTGAGGCGTAGTTGATCACCGGGTTTTGGTGTCAAGGATAAGGCTACCAGGAAAGGAGACATGTCGATATGGGCGTGAGCTACCGGGATGAACGAGGAGCTGGGACGCAAGAACGCCCGGACGAAAAAGGAATAAAGCTTCATATGATCGGATCGAACCCATTTAAGAAAGCGTTTTGTGAGGTATGGATGTAGAGAGATTTCACTAGAAGATTTAGGTCGTAGCCTCCCAGAAATAGGATCAGTCATGTATACACTAGAGCATGATAAACGAGCCATTGAATTTGGTAACGGACAAGAAGATGATGGTACAGAAACATCGCCTAGAGTGAGACAAAGAGCTGTTTGAGGGTTAATTACCACTTTGTCGAAAGCATGAGGCAAATTGTCGACTGCACGAAAGAACAGAGAGAAAACGCCATCTAGTGATTGGACTAGCTTTTTAGGACGTAATTGTTTAAACGCGAAAGCTTGCCGATAATCGATTTGAATGGGCTCCTGTGATTCGGTAGGCATGAGATGAGATAAAAGGAAGTCAACCAAGAGAGGCAAGACGACGGAAGATTTCAGGGAGGGGTGATTCCAGAAATCAGAGGTAGGAGAGCAAGGAAAATCATGTAGAAGTGGTAGTAACCATCGAAGCTGTAGCGCACTTTGTTGGAGTGGCGGATTAAGGACACCCAAGCCCCCTTTATTTCGAGGAAAGCACATCGTTTCAAAGCTAATGCGTGGAGTTTGTTTTGCCGAAACAAAGCCAGAAATTTGCGATTGTAGCCGGAGAAAGAACCTTTTTGGCACAGAAAGGATACGCAGGACATGCCACACTTTGGAGAGAATTAGGGAGTTCAGTATTGTAACTCGTCCACGAAATGAGAGAGAACGATGTGAGTGTAATTGAAGGCTTGTTTCAAGTCGGGATAAAAGTGAGGTCAAATAAGTATCACGTTGGGCGATTGAGGAGTGTAGCGGGAATCCCAAGTAAATGATGGGTTGACTCGACGAACCATCATGCCAAGAATGTATTTGTTGTTGCAGAAGAGGAGTTCTCCAAATGCGATGATAGCAAGAGCGAGAACCAGAAAGTGCAAAGGCTTCGGTTTTGTTGAAATTTACTTTCGCATTAGAGGCCTTGGAATACAAATGGAGATGATGCTGTAGTGCTGTGAGATCTTGTGGGCTCTTAAGAAAACAGACAATGTCGTCCGCGTACGCTAACAATTTCACTGAGGAGATTGAATGTACGTGTGGGGGGGAACAGACAGACTTTGGGAGTTGAAAGCCGGAGAAATGTGGATCAGATAAAATACGCCGTAGGAGGGGCTCAAAGGCCAAGTTGAAGAGAACAGGCGAGATAGGATCTCCTTGTCTGAGTCCACGTTGCTGGAGGACAGGAGTAGAGAGAAAGCCATTTACGTTGATATGTAAACCGGTATTGAAGAATAGAGTTGATAAGCTCTGAACGATTGATGGGGGGAAGCCAAAATGATGAAGGACTTTACATAGATAAGAAGGATGCACTCGATCGTACGCTTTCTCTTGATCAAGTAATAATCCAATTGCATCTGAAGATGTGAGCCGTGCATGCTCCATGATCAATTTCATAAGCAACCCATTATCAGCAATGAAACGGCCTCTCAGAAATCCTGCTTGATATGGAGTGACTAATTTCTGAGCACATTTGATAATGCGAGAGTTGAGCAGTCGAGTAAAAATCTTCGCATCGGCATTTATCAGAGAAATTGGGCGCCAGTTTTTGAGGTCCTTTAGGTCACCTTTCTTCGGAAGGAGAGAAACTGAGGTGCTGAACCATGAAGGTGGAAAAACTCCCTTGGATAATGCATCATTGTATACTTGGAGTACAAGGTCTTTGGAGGCAGGATGAATGAAAATGAGATGAAGTATTTCATAAGGTAATCCATCCAGACCAGGACTACTACGGCGAGGACAACGGGAGACCCCTTCAATTAAATCATCGTGAGTGAAGCTGTTTGTCAAGAATCGTTGATTTGAATCGGAAAGACGGAGAGAGTCTGGAATGGCCGAAAGCAGATCGTCAATGGCAGAATTATCAATTGGTTCAGGAGAATACAAGTTACTGTAGAATTGAACAGCAGCATCTAACATTTCGTTGGGAGTGGAACATAGTGCTCCGGTAGTTGGGTGAACCAACTGTTTCATGATTTGACGAGTCTGGCGTTGTGAGACCGTACGCTTTAAGTAGCCTGATGAGATTTCACCTTGTTCCCTCCAACGAATGCCCGCCCTTAGGGCTAAGGTCTCCGCATGGTACTGCTGTAGGGATGCAAGCTGACTCTCAACAATTGATAGCTGAGGCGTAAGGGATGACAGCAGTTCAGGATTTGAAGCAAGGCGTTTAGTTATCCTAGCCCTTTTGCGGTGTAAAAGGGATTCAGCTTTGGTAAGATTAAACGCAGAGCGACGAGAAAATGATTTGGCTACTTGTATAATGGCTGATTTCACCATATCCCATTTTTCTTGTGGAGTGAGACTTATGTCAAATGAAACCATAGTGTTAGCGATAGTGCTTGAAACAAGGTTTCGAAAAGTTTCTGAAGAGGCTAATCGTGGGTGGGCCCGCCACTGGCCTTTACCAAGAACAGTGGAATGCACAGGAGCTCGAAGAGCAAAATTGGATGTGACTAGGAAGTGATCTGACCAAGATGGTTGAATAAAAGAAACATTTGAAGACATTTTATAATCATAAAGGTCTAGAGTTCCAAAGATGTAATCGATACAAGATCTAGACGTACCTCTAGAAAATGTCACTTGAGGAGCAGAGTCTTTATCAGAAACACAATCCTGAAAGAGGTGATCGATATATGATAGCCAAGAAGGAGGTGCCTGACGGGGAATTGCAGAAGAAATATGAGTTGCATATGTGTAATTGAAATCGCCAAGGACAAGATGTCTGGATGAGACATTTGGTAGCAGTGGTGTTCGATTTTGAGCCAGCGTATCAAGGAAAACGAAGCGATCACGACGTGTTGCGGGAGCATAAATCACTGTGATATATATAGGTTCAAAGGCATTCTGTGTATGTGAGACTAAGGTAGTAATGACTCGACCACAAACACTAAATCTGGTATCCGAAAAGGACAGCAACGGAGAAAAGCAAATTAGACCACAGTGTGGAGTCCATAAACTGTCAGCTGCTTGGAATTGAAGATGGAAGGTTTCTTGCAATGAAATGGTCGACGCATGAGTTTCTTGAAGCGCTAAAATATCAAGAGAACGCGTACGAAGATAGCGAATGAAATGGTTTCGAACTGATACATCAGCCGTCTTGGCAAGACTGCGGCAGTTGAGAGTAGCAATTCGAAAGTTAACTGAATTTGTTTGTTGAGAGATATCCGGGGGGTTAAAAGTTTCGTGAGAGTTAAATGCCGTACGAGTATTCAATAAAGATGTCATATTAATAAAGATTATTGAGAAGGTAGAGGATCAACACCACTATATGGTGCGACCAGATGTTCAGAGGCAATCCCTCCCTGTGTATCGATACTCATATCATCCTTATTAGCTAGATCGTTGGAAGTCGTGTGAACAGAAGGTTCAGGATACTCCATCATTTCTGTATCCTCATTGGAAGGCAGAGGCTTGCCAGAGAGTTTCGTTTGATGGGGTACGTAGAATTCACAATCACGATGTTGTTTACGAACATGACCTTCTTTCTTACAGTGTGGACAGACTTTAACAGCTGGGACAACAGGAATTGTGCTGTTATTCGTATAGGTGGAATCTTCAGATGTCAGCATCTTATTAGTAGCTGAGCGAAGAACCCGGGCGTACTTTGACTTCTCACTACCAGGCTGCTTAAGAGCAGTAGGACTACCTGAAACCTCTTGCACTGTAGTAGGTGTTACATCTAGAGGTAAAGTGGTCTCTACATTAACCTTATCAGACACGGCTAAATTCTTATCAAGAGAAGTAACTGAATCAGTAGAGCTGATAAGAGATTTCTCAGTAGCCGATGCAACGGGTGTTTTACGGGTTTTCTTATTGGGAACGCCCGAGGCTCCATATACGTTCTTTCTATCACAATATTTAGCGATATGGCCGGATTCGTTACACCAATAGCAGATAGTGGCTTGCTGTCGAACTCGACAATCTTTCAAAGGGTGATCGCCATGACAGTAGCGACAGTAGGGTTTCATGGATGACCAGGTGGCGTGAACATTGATGGACACATCATCAAGAAGAGAAGCTGATGTAGCCGAGGTCGAATAAGCAAGAGGTTGATAAACCCAATGTACATTGTGTTGAAGTTCTGGGCGAGGAGTCTCAACGTGTTGCTGATCGGATTCAGGGAACTTTTCCAAGACAACATAACCTTTTCCTGAATAAATTCCAGAGGTTCCTCTAATCGTACCACTGTCTATAATATGGCCGAAAGACGATAAGTTACGTTGCATGTCAGAATGAAGTTGAGCGAGTCCTCCGTCGCGACGACCATATTGATGAGGAAGACCTGCCAAGGTAACTTTCAACAATTCGGCGCTTGGTGAAAGAGACGGAAATGCATGAAAACTGTCAGTGAAAGAAGGGAGTTGAAGACTCTCCGTACATAATCGCTCATACATCGTCGGGGAAACGGTGATCTCAGCATACAAACGTTGATACTCTCGACGGATCTGGTCTGCGACTGCCCAAAGATGCTCATTGCCCTGACAGAACGCTGTAAGTTCAGTTAAAAATATCTTCTTATCCTTAACAGTTGTAATGTCCACAAAGATGGAATTAGGGACAGAACCTTTTAGAAAGGGACGGGTGGCTTGCGCGTTGAGGTTTGAAGGACTCATTTCTGCGTTAGTATCAGGTTGTCCAATCCCGACACCATGCGATTGGATAGTGGAGTTATTGGTCGACATTGCAATAAAACTAGAGGTCTTCTGGTGGCCAGTATGAACAACATTCACCCATGAGAGTTTTTTTGGTTTTGTGTGTAAAATTGCCTTATTAGGAGCTAAAAATTCTTTATCGGAAAGAACCATGGAAAAAGATGTTATTATAAACGCAGTCGCAAAATTGGCCTTTTTCTTTTTACACTTTTTCCGGAAAGTATTCGCACATGCCCAGAAAAAAAAATCATGAAGAGCGAAATTAAAGTTACGCACTGATGGTATAAAAAAAAGAGATTGCAATCATTTGTAAAATATTCACATAGAAATCGAAACGTGAAATGTGTAAAT
Source organism: Rhizopus arrhizus (assembly GCA_024220505.1). Lineage (NCBI taxonomy): Eukaryota > Fungi > Mucoromycota > Mucoromycetes > Mucorales > Rhizopodaceae > Rhizopus > Rhizopus arrhizus. The sequence goes on along the minus strand of JAKZZE010000038.1, from coordinate 159,549 downwards.
TATATAATTTTATCAAATACTAAATTATTCTCCCTGTTTTTCTGTGAATTTACAACCCATATAGTTTCAAGTACACTCTTAGCCTGCGACCAGAAAAAGAATTTGCTAAAAATGCAAGATACTTTTTTTTAAATATCAAGAGCCTGCAACTTTAATTTCGCTCTTCATGATTTTTTTTTCTGGGCATGTGCGAATACTTTCCGGAAAAGTGTATGTTCAAACATTTACTTTATTTACAAATAAACTTAAGAATCCAAATGGACACATGGTAATTTAGTTTTCATCGTTTTCGCCCGAGTTAGCTCAAAAGAAAATGAGTGAAAGCTAAAACCCTTAGGGACCAGAGGTGAAAACATCTAGGAAGGAAGAAGCAGTGGCAAGTGTAAGAGACACTGGTGAGAGAAAGTGGAAAACCAATCGAGGAGTCTTTACCCAAGATAAGATGACGGTGAAAGCGGAACTTTTTCATGACATAGGTAGTCAAGCTCATAGAGGATGGTGCAAATAGCAGGCCATTGAATAAATCAAGGAAAGGTCGCTTGAAAGGAACGTGATGTTCGGTTAGATAATTTGTTCAGAAGGAAGAAGAGAGGATCAGATGTTGTTTCAAGCAATTGTAGTCGACGGTGCATATTGAGACAATGAATGGAAGGGGGGCATGGCTTGGGTGCACCATCAGGCAGCTTTTCGAGACGTCAACGGACACAGCAACTTCATTCTTATCTGGCCATTGGTAGCCACAAGATAGGATCCAAAGAGAAAACCGGGCGACATTGGAAAAGGAGTGTAGAGTTACGTGCCGAATGGCTGTGATTGAGGTTGTCTTGTTGGAATTGTAGTTGTATTGCTCATAATGAGCGTCTGCCTAGGGATTCTGGGTGGGATTGACATCGTTTCCATATAGAAGACTTAGAAAGCGTATACCATTGAGATCAACTGCCTGAACTACGAATATTCTGAAGGAGGCAAGATAGTAGGGCATCCTCAGGAAGGGTGACAAAGCTTAAGAGAAATTGGGATTGAAAAATGTAACTATGTTCTTGCATAGTTCGTAGCTTAGCCATATGGAGCATCACCTTGATAGGGGATCCGGGGAAGCCGCTGAAGATCCGGTGTAGACACATGTTCTGTGCATCTTTGAGGAAAGAGGTGATCTTTGTAATGGCTAAGCCATACTCTAGTTGAGCGCGAACTATTTGGGAATAAAAATGGGCGGAAGGAAGAGAAGCAAAGCCTTCTGAGTGTAAACCAATGGACGAGAGTCGATTCAAAGTGAAAAGGACCGTTCTGATATTTGCATTGAGCAGCTCTAAGTTGATGTGTTCACTAAGGCAGAAATGGGTTCCAAGATAAGAGGAGAATGATTGTGAGGGGATTGTTTCGTCATACAGTGTGTAAGGGATGGGCTGTAGGGTCGGATCCAGTATGACATACCTGCTTGGATTCCATCTGTATCCTGACTGGTAACTATGATATTAAAAAGCCTTCAGTAAGTCAATCATTTGCTCTTTGTCTGCTATAATGACAACATCGTCAGTGTAAAGACTTGTCAGGAGATGAATAATTTGTGTTGGAAAGAGATTTTCAGATAGTGATCGTGGGCAAAGTAGCTGAGGCAAATCGTTAATATATATAGAATAAAGGACAGGGGAGAAAATAGATCTTTGAAGGACGCCAGTGATCGGTGAGAAACGGGTGGAGGTGGCGTTATTGAATCTGATCAACGTATGTTTAAACAAGTCATTTTATTTGAAGGCTTAAAGGAGCACGCGGTATTTCAAGGCACCATAATTGCCCAAGTCAGATCAAATAAGATGTAAAAGAAGCTAAAGTATTCCTTATGGGAGCAAGGGCAAAAAAGAAGGCGAGTTTGTAAGGAAGAAAAGATATATCATAGACATCAGTGTGAGCTCTAGGGCAATCTTTGCCTGAGGTGGGCTGAAGACATAGGCAGATCTATTGTGTAAAGTAGATAGTTAGGTTCATAAAAGATGGTATAAGCGATTGGTGGACATGTTGGACATCTATCTACGGAATTATATGTGGTCAAGGACGTGCACTGTGCGGTACTTGTACGGTGGAGCAAGGCCATACGACGCTAAGCATTCGAGATTAATATGGTCAGACTGGACAAAGAAGTTGGCAATAGCATTGTAAATGGGAATCCTGAATCGCAGAAGGACAATGCAGGTTCGATGGAGGAATGCTTTGGGAACAAGTTGAACTTTATAGTCAATGGGTTCATTGATGGGAGTAGCGTCACGAATGATTGAGGGATCTAAAGGATCGAAATCGTCGCGGGCTGTGACGTTGAATTTGCTCAATTGTGAACGGCGCTCAGTTTCATAGCCAATGTGGATAAGAAAGTTGACTAAACTTCTACCTGAATAATGAATATTCAGAATTCGATAGGTGTCAATGTGTAATCTATAAAGGTTAGAGCACAATTGTTGTAGAGGGAGGCGGTGTCGAAAGGGCACATGGGTGAGTTTAAAACCTGTTGGTTCATCAGCTGAAGAAAATTGCCTGGCAATAGCAGTTAGGCTAGGTTGGGAAACATCGCGTTCAGGCTTAGCAACTTTAGGCGGATGAGGGAGGTTTTGTTAGGTGAAAAAGGGGTGCTTAGATGGGTGGGAGGGTTACGAGGGAGGGAAGAAATGGTTGGCGATGTGGTACATCCAGATGGATAAGGTAGGATCTCTGTGGTTGACGACTTTGGAGCAAGTTGTTTCCGTAAGGAAGTATTCTCTTGTTTTAACTTGTGTATCTCAGCACGGGCAGTGTCTAAGTCTGCCTGCAGTTGATGGAGTTGCTTGCTGTTGTGGTGCATAGTGAGGACTTCCAAATAAGGAAAAATCTAGAGAAAGGAATGAAGATTCCACTCTGATCAAAGTACACTTTCTTCAGAAATTATTTACCAAACTTTTAAGGCGATCTTAGCCAAAAAAAAAAAAAGAAAAGAAAAAAACTTCCTTTACCCAAATTCAGTATATAATTTAGCCATTTCTTAGTACCCTTTCTTTATTGCCACTCTTTAATTTGTTTAGCTATTAGTTATGAATACTTTTTATATGAAGACGGCCTTGGAAATTTTGTGGGAAAAAATGAAGCAGACTACCGAGATGGAGGTTAACGATGAAACTTATATACTACTCATGTCATGAAAAAGTTCCGCTTTCACCGTCATCTTATCTTGGGTAAAGACTCCTCGATTGGTTTTCCACTTTCTCTCACCAGTGTCTCTTACACTTGCCACTGCTTCTTCCTTCCTAGATGTTTTCACCTCTGGTCCCTAAGGGTTTTAGCTTTCACTCATTTTCTTTTGAGCTAACTCGGGCGAAAACGATGAAAACTAAATTACCATGTGTCCATTTGGATTCTTAAGTTTATTCGTAACATACTTTGATCAGATTAGGAAAATACTTACAGAGATTTATGTTACAGGTACAATTTTTTATGATGATAAGATATTAAAAATGACTTTATTCTTGGTTGATAATTATATAGAAAATATCAAATATCTTCACTCTTAGCTACATGCTCTATAAATAAGGATAAGTTATAATAATAATTGTAATGTTATTTATTTTGTACCAAAATAAGGATGGCTCATTGCTTCCTTTGCAGTCAGTCTTTGTTGATGATCATATCGTAATACTTTGTCCAATAAATCAAACAATTCATTTGACATGTATTTTTTATTTTGTGGTGTAACAAATCTTGACCATGGAATACTTCGACACCTAGGTTTTTACTCATTAGTAAAATAGTATGTGAATGTCGTATATAGCTTACTGTCGAATCCTTCTTTCATATTGTTTCCCAAGCATTAAATTATACTTCTTAAGATATTCTTGTAAGCTTATTGTGCCCAGTACTTTGGAGATAACAACTAACTGGTCATCATTATCTTGCCCGTGAAAGAAAGGCTCTTTGCGAAATACCATGCCAGCCAACATTGCACCAAAACTCCATAAATCTAAACTATAATCATACAATTGAAAGTCAACTAGTAACTCTGGACCTTTATAGCAGCGTGAAGAGACGCGAACATTGTATTGTGTATGAGGAATATAGAAATCAGCCAATCCCCAGTCAATTAAACGTAACTACAGTTATATTAATACACATTAATGATATCCAGAATTACTTGCTTGTCGTTGTTCATGATGTATCATGACATTATGAGGCTTGACATCTCTATGCATAATTCCACGTGAATGACAGTAATCCAGTGCTTTTAACAGTCGAAACATGTAATATCTTATATCGTAGTCAGTGAATTGAGGATAAAGTATTCGATAGTCTACATTATTAACGTATTCAAATATAAGTGAAGGTATTCTTGACTATCTACTGTATTAGTAATGGTTCATTAATGATTATATGTTCATGTATACCTGAGAATCTCTCACAGTGTCCAATAAACGTACGATGTTAGGTCCACCATACAAATTTTGCAATATTTTAACTTCTCGTCTTATCTTTTTCTTCTTTACAGGCTTTAGTACTTTAATCACACACTTTTCTTCTGTCTTAATGTTCCATCCTTCAAAAACTTCTGAATATTTTCCTCTTCCAATCTTTCGACAGATTTCATATGTTTCTTGATCGCTAATATACATTTATGAATCATGCTTTATGTTTACATCTCTTTTATGCTACTACCCCCATTGCACTTGAAAGTTATCATAATCATAATATTCAGGAGGCATTTCCAAGTTAATATTTGTATACACTTTGGATGTCTGATAATCTATTTTCATAGCTGAAGCCATTGCTCTTTGTAGGTTATCAATAGAAAAAGGGAAAGATAAAAAAGAAACGTGTAGATGTGAGCCATTTCCGTGACGCAAACAAAACACAGGTGATACACACAGATATACGCTTTCTCTTTATCAAACTGTTTAGTTGAAAGTTTACAGGAATCATGGGAAACAACTCATTACTAGTGATTTCCTAATATATATATAATAATACTGGTATGTATCTACCTTTCTTAAATTATTGTTTTCTATAGCTTAATATATCTTAATTTATTATTATTAATCAATGTATTTTTTGTTAAGCACATATCATGCAATGTGTGTATGCAACAATGTACTCCGAAAATAGAGCAATCAATTACAATACCAATTTATAATTTTTTAAAACAAGTTGCTCCTACAGTATCTTTTTAATCAAATTTACATTGGAGCTTTTCTTAATGATAAGACCCCTTATTGCTACACTTTATACATAGGTTATTATAAGGATACCTATTTTTCACTAATTTACTCAATTTTATCAATGGCCTATCAAAAAGACTATGACTAAAATAACCGTTTGAAGTGTTTCTCCAACACAGCTGGTTCCTATCATGAATCTTCTATTATATACCTATGACTTAGCTCTTATCGTTGAAAAAAGAATGTCAAAGTTATTAAAGTTTTTCAAAGACCATATTTTTTCGTTCGGCTATTGTTAAAATTCTTCCCAGAAGTATGGAACTAAGCGACATTGTCGTATCTTTTTTTAAGCTTTTGGCATGCCATAAAGTATTTCTTTTTAATAACATGTTCAAAACCAGATAATAATGGTTGTATAAATTATAGTTTTTTAAATTCAGTATATGTATTCGAATGAACTGTAGATAAAAAAGTATCGGTTTTTTTCTCTCATAAATCATATTATTCTACTTTATTGACTAAAAAGCTAAACTAAGTACAAGTACAGCAACAAAAACGGCGCATTCAATTATGAGCCTTATGAACAAATCGTGTTTAAACAGCCTTTCTTTCCTTACCTTCTGATACCCTTTAAATCAAATGGTTTTCTTAACATCTAAGATGATCGACTACATTATTCGCAAGACTTTGAATATGATGAATCTTCTTATTTTAGTTGATATCAATCCTATCGGTTTTGACATGCTATCAAATATATGTTAGACATAAATGGCTTCCATTTGATCAAAGTACGGACTAGTGATCGATCGGCACACTACCTTTCAAGTCAATATGAAAGATGCTCGGAATAAATTCCTATAGCGTATATATGGCGCGTCCAAAGGAACCTCTGCCAAAATTATGCAGTACTTATCACACTTACCAATAATGAGAGAGCGAATAAATGCATTACAAGCTCAATACATTTTTCGCTCCTTCACTCTGTCGCTTGATGCTTTCTTGAAAAATTTGATACTATGCACTCAGAAAGACAACCACTAGCAATTGCATTTGCTGCCTAAAGTTGCACTGTAACAACTATTGAATGAAACAATTTGGTTGTCAATGACAAGAGTAGAACAATAGTGTTGCATTGGGTGACGCTTAGATGGTTTCCTGGTAGCAGAAGCTTTGTTAGACGAGCAAATTATGATTGGAATTTCCATAATTTACAGAAATAGTAAGTAGGAAGCAGGGAGTAGTCTCCCAATTCTTATCTTGAAAGTTCGTACTTTTTTTTTTTTCCTAAAATCCTCAAATTGAGAGTAAAACGACTGTAAATTGAAAAACCGCAAATTAGTATCGTGAGCACTATATACATTTTTGTTATACTTTTACATACAAAAGAAACCTGTTTTATTATTAAGGAAAGCCTAGAAAGATTATCAGCTGATAAATCCATATGGTTACGCTAAATATGAGCTTGTTATTCATTTCAACTTTTTGTTGAATAAAATAACGGAAATTCAATTTTTTCTTTTTCTTTTCTATTATTCTTATAGAAATGCCTCACCTACAACTTTTAATTACCAATGTTGATTATAGACGAAAAGATCCTGTATTCTGGATAGACGTCAATGTAAAGACGCATAAATAGCTTTTATATGAAATAAAAATAACATCTTATAAATAGACAACCTTTAATAAATATAAACAAAAACAAAGAAGGATACCAAGATATTACAGTGAACTTGAAAAGCTATACTTTCATTTGGTATCTACAATTGAAGACGCATTAATACCCGCTTTACCTATTTGTCCAGAGCCTAGATTTGATAAAGAAGGAAATATTGTTCAAAAGCAGTGGTGGTTTCATATAAGCAAATCAACAACGACATTAAATAATGATAACCCACTTGAATACAAGATACAACTGTGGCTGAATAGAATAGCAAATCATGACCGGGCTCAGCAAAGTGAAGGACTAAGAGAATTTGTAGAAAGCGAAGTAGGGGTAGGTAAGAGTATAGGACAAAATTTCTTTTCTTATGTATAAACATAAGTTTTTGTTTAGTTTAGACCCAAGACATATAAGTTAATCAAGCCTTTATCGATACATGTATCTGAACAGGATATGGACCCTGAGTTTACCTTTTGGTCAAACCATCTAAATACCCTTTTAAATCAATTGCAACATTGGCTTACACAAAATGATAAATTATTTCACGAACACAGAAGTAAGCTTTATAAACAGTTTATTTACTTATTTTATCAACCCTTTTCTATCAAAAGTAATGGCAAATCACTGGATGGAATTGTCTTCATCTTTTGTATCTTTTGGAGCAATAGAAAGAGATCCAGAATTATTTGTGTAAGTGATTTAAGAAATAGATGAGAAAATACCGCTAATACGTGTATAGACTTTACAAATCATTAGCAAAAGGTTATCAACAAACATATGATATACAAAGATTACAGGTAAACTGAAAAAAAAAGAAGAAGCTTAGCATTATACTTAAGCGTACATGATTTAGGCTTTAGCTATTTACGAGACAACAGGAGCTGAGGCAAGTTATCAAATAAAAAATGCAGAATCAGCACAAGTAAGTAACAACCCTAAGAAAGAAACATAAATAAATTTATACTCTGATTACAATAGAACGCGATGCAACGTAGATTGATGGCTTTATCAGAATATATGTCAAGTAAAAGACATACTGAATCCAGTTCAAGACAAGTAGAAAGATTAAAATCATCCATGAATATTAATAGAGAAAGAGCAAGCGAAGCGATTTCTGTCTTGAAAGAGGCCAAAAGAAATGAATTAAAATGTTTACACCATTATGAAAAGGTGGATGGTAATCTAAGACAGGACATTGAATATAAGTACAAACCAAGTGTATCAAAAGATTTAAAACGAGCACTTAAAGATTATGCAACAAGTCAGATTTTATTAGAAAAGAAAAAACTGACTATTTTACAGGAAATTCTGGCAGACAATAAAGTGACTGTTCTTTTATAAAAACTCCATCTCTCGCATTTATTACACATCTTTTTTTCATTATTAATACTATTAGTAATGAGTGAAACCAAGACTTTTGAAAAAGGTGTAGCAGCTCCCAAGCAACGATTAGATGGTTCTGGTCTCCGTATTGCTATTGTTCACACACGTTGGAACTATGCTCTTGTTGATCAATTATACAATAAAGTGTATGAAACCTTGGTTAAGAAATATAACGTGTTACCTGAAAACATTATTACTGTAAATACATATTATTGTTCAAAACCTAGTTTAACCTTAAGAATAGGATACTGTCTCTGGCGCTTATGAACTTCCTATGGCTGCCAAGCAACTTATTGAATTGTCGCAATCCCAAGCTTCTGAAACTGCAAATGATTTACTCGGTTCTCCCGCCATAGAAAGATCTGAAAAGAAAAAGAAGACGGGTGCTTTTGATGCTATTATCTGCATTGGTCTTGTCATCAAGGGTGGAACTGCTCACTTTGAATATATTTGTGATGCTGTGACTCACGGTATTATGAGAGTTCAATTGGATACAGGTGTACCCGTCATGTTTGGTGTCTTGACATGTTATAATGAACAACAAGCTATTGCTAGAGCTTCAACAGACGAAGGCTTTGAACATGCTCAAGAATGGGCTGCTGCTGCTGTTGAAGCAGGCTTGAGAAAATTTCGTAAACTTTAATTGAAGATGAATGCTGTTGTACAGCATAATAAAATATATTCATAATAGTCCTTTCTCGACTGATATTTTTAAAAACATCTGTACATCAAAAAGTTTCAATTGTTGAGTTTTTACATTGAGTCCTTATAATAAAATTGTCAAGTAGGGCATTGCATAATTTTATTTTATTTTTTTTTAGTGTAAAAAACATTACAGAGTATACATTTAGATCAAGTAGAAAAAGGTACAAGCATTTGGTCTTTTTACTGCTTTTTAGTAGCATCCTCACTAATACTTTTACGCTTAACCATTGTGTTGATATAAGTTCCAAACACTGTGTATAGAAAAATTAAACCACTATAAAATCAGAGAATATTTTGCTTACCAAATGCTACGAGGTTGAAAAAAGGGACCCATGTTGTAGGTGGTAACATATTCTGGGCAACTAGTAAAGTGAGTGGTGAAATGATCCAAGATATTTTTTGCATTGGCAAAAGCCCAGTTTTGATATTTGCCTTGAGTTTTGCAGGAGATCGAACACCAGCAATGATTGACATTGCAGTTAAATAAACTTGTATTCATTAGCCTTGTGTCCTCTGTAAAATCCAGTGGACTTACCTGAGTTCATGATGGGTGAAATAAGCAAATTTGAAAATAATAATTGTCCAATTTTAACTTTTGGCCCTGATTTTCCAGCAAACACCTTATTCATAATTTCATACAAAAAATGAGCAAGAGGGCCAGAAATGAACAAACCTGACTTTCTTATAAATAAAATTATATATAAATACAATGATATATACCGTAGCATGCCATTTCAATCACACGTTTATCTAACTTCTTTGCTCCCGATAACTTTTGTGCTGTCAATTCTTGAAAGCCAGATAATAGGCCTGAGGTACATGCTTTAGTACGCAATGGGTCTACAGCAAGATGAGAAAGATACCACGCAAGAAATTCTTTTCCAATGTTAGACATCTTTTTTATTAAAAGTAAAAAAAAAAAAAAAAAAAAAAAAAAAGGAAACATAAACGATCAATATTATCTAATCAATTATACTGCGTGTATTTTTTTTTTGTTTCATTATCAGAAAGATAGCTGGTTACACGGTTATTTCTTTTTGTATAAACGAATAAAGTATCTCATATTTTGCACATCGATAGGGTATTTTAGATTGTCTGGATGGCTAAAAGACAAATAAATCAGAGCAAATAGCTTTTAGATGAATATTGAGCTTACCGATACCAGCGGGAATCCTCACTTATCACTAATTCCAAATCTTGTATAGCATCTAACAGCATATATACCATATATGTCTTATTACCTACTTTTAAATGTGAAAAGGACCCAGCAGATTCTACTACCTTAACGATTCAATCTCAGCTCACTGTTCTCTTTTCAATAAATCATATTCTTTCACTTACCAGTAAATGTGCCCCGCTTTTCATAGATTTAACTAATGTTTGTATTAAATTCAATGCTGCCGCCTTTTTAACAAACAATTCATTTATCACAAACATAAAAGTGATTAAATCTGCCTGTGACATCCTTTCCTTTATTAATGTGCTATCTGGATCCAATATATCTCCCTTTTCATACACACAACTTAATTGATCTTCCGTCACTGACCACCGCTCACGAATTGTCTCTTCAAAGGATGTCAGCACAGACTCATATTCTCCAATATCTTGCATCACTAGCTTTATCTTTTGTCGTTCAGCAGGAACGCGTGTCATGGCTGCAGCGATCGCTACTAATTCGGATCCAGATCCAGATCCTATACAGTACAACTGGCTTCGTTTCATCAATAGCTTCAGTAATGAGGGTCGACTACTAAAGATTTCATAATAACACAAGGCTCTTCCGGGTACATAGGCTGCTGCATAGACTTCAAGGTTACTGGATTCTGTAAAGATACCTTCATAATCTCGTTGTACAAAACTAGCCTTGATGGCTTGTAAGGTTTTCATAAAGTCATTCCGTGCAAATGTGTTCATACAGGCTTTACGAATCATAGATACTATATCTTTGTAATAATAAAGTGTAAGTTGAATTCTCTTTTCTCCTTTTTTTTTCAAACCTACTTTGCTCAGCATCGTTACCCAAAATCTTCCAACGTTCTTTTAATGCTGCTTTATCATAGGTTGCTTTTGGTTTATCTTCTTTTATTTTCAAGTTTTTTATAGAATCAGACAGATTAGTCGAGTCCATCTGGTTCTTGCAGGGAAAAAAAGAAAAAGTTGAAGGCTACTTTGTTAAGCCACGAAATTGAAAGACAGTCACATCGGAGAACAAAATAAAGTGATACATACAATGCATGAATACTGGGTTACACCTAAAGATTTACAGAGAGGGGTTCTCAAATTGGAAATGGATCGAAAAAATTAAATAAAAGGAAGAAAATGGTAGATGATTTATTTTGATTTTCTTTGATAATCAATCGAATTACCATGTCTTGTAAAAGGAGAGTAATGTTAATGATCCACTTAGTTTTTTTTTTTTTTAAAAAAAAAGAAACGTTGTATAAACTTTCCCCTTTTCCAATCTCCTTAACTTTATTTCTCTCGCGGAGAGAGCCAAAAAAAAAAGAATCATTTTCCTCTCTATTTTTATTATTTTGTTTCTCCCTTTTACTAAAATGAATACTTTCTTCTTTTAAGATACACAATCAGAATCCTTCTGTTCATGATACTTTTTGCGGTTTTATTATTCCATCTCCTAGCCATCTATACTGCAGCACAAGAGATATATGTTTCTCAACCAACTATGGCTCATACACCATTCAACATCTCTGATATTGATGGAATTATTCATCCTACACCAACAGGATTTAATGTGAGTGGAGTACCCAGCAATAGTACAATTACTATTTTATTAAATAATTCCGCTCCTTACTATTCACCCTCGCCTACATCATTCATCTTTACACACTATCCTACACATACTTCTGTCTTGAATGCATCTTCTAGTGCACGACCTTCTCAATCTGCTCCGCTTCCAGATGATACAATTGGTAAATATGGTCGATTACACATTTCCAGCGCACGTTGTCTCACATCTGACTATCTGTTGTCTCTCATCTTGATTGTACTGATTACTTTTTTATCATAATACATACACACATACTTTTTACATTAAGCTTATTTTTTTTTATTAAATTATTTGATGAAAAATTATTATTTCAAGAAAGCATGGATGGATATGTAAGTAAAGAAAGAGTGTACTCATGCTTAAACCAGCAGCATATTGTACTTTTTTATGTAATGACTTTTGGCTTGAGAATGTCTCTATAACATCTAAGCTTGAGTAATTCATGTGAAATATAATGAAATTTTTTATCCCAATTCACAAGAGCTTGATGATGATTTCCAGTCTGACCAAGACTCTATACAATTCTTTGTTAGTTTTCCTTCAGTATATCCAATCAATCTATACCTTTTTATTTGTATTTGACTTTAGTGATCGATGTTTATCCAATTGGGATGCTACCAGCTTTATTTGTGCCTCTAATTCGGAATACTGTTCATCCAAACCAAGTGTATTTTGAATCATGCAAGGTGCAGGAGGATACCAAACAGGCAGTGTGGTCTGTTTGGCATCCCAATCAGCTCCCCATCCATAATCAACATTAGAGACTGCACCTTGCATTGGGCTCTTACTCACCATCGCTGCTGCGAAATTCACTGCTTCCACCCAAGCCTGTATCGCAAACATATCAGTTGATTCAAACATCCACAGCCCACCTTCAGCTGTCTGAAGTCGAAACACATGAGGTCGCTGTCCATTCCAGCCAGGTGGTAAAATACTCGTTGCATAACAGTGATTGAGCAGGATGGTTCCTAATCGTGGTTGGCTCAGGTCTGGTTGCCACTCATCCGTATCATTACTGATCACTTCTTGTAACGAAAACGGTGCTCCAACCGACTGATTCCAAAAGATCATGCTCTTTCTCTTTTTGCCTCTCACATCTCCGCCAATTTGAATGGCCTTGTACATGATCAGTTCTGTCTCAGTCATCACCAAGTAGCAAAGCTGCCACTGTCTGTTCTTTGCCTTTTTATCTGCTGTTTCCAACACATGTTTTCTCATCACGATACCCTGTCGATATTCTTTAAAAGCGATCGGATCAAATAACGGCGAAGGTTCCGTCAATCGTCTGTGTGAAGGAAGTGAACTGAGCGCGGCAGTCATCGCATGCTCGGCAATGACCGAATGACCTCGTCTTCTTCTCATCTCTTTTCTTTGTTGATCGCTTTTGGGTAATGTTCTCGATCGTTGGATTTGGTTGATTTCTGGAATGTCAGCTTGATCTATTCGGCGTGCTTTGACGGCATTGTACATTTCCTATGAAGCACTCATTAATTAATTACAATAAAAAAAAAAGAGGAGTCTATCCACAGGCTCTTTCTCCCTCTTCATCCTCCTCCTCTCCTTGTTTTTTTTTTTACCTTTAATAAAGACTCGGTATCCAACACCCACGTTCTTTGTGTTCTTGTAAGACCTTCATGAAAAGAGTAATGTTGATGATGTGGCATTGTATTGCTACTTTTCCAAGATATATTTGATTTGAGTAAATCCAACTTTTGTAACAAGATACCACTGCTATGAGCTGAATCCGTGTCTTCCATGACTGTAGCAAAGCTTTGACTTCCTAAAGAAGGAGAAGAGATGCTTATACTTCTCGGTCTCCTTATCGAGCCAGTGTTACTACTAAAACTAGTAACACGCCTTCTTTGATGTTGAGGAAACATAAGAGCGCCAACTGTTTCCATCGTGTTTTTTACGAATCCTGATCGAGTCATCTTTTTCCCTTTATCAGAGAGAATGTATAGATCAGTATTAAGTAACAAGAGAGAGTAAGCAACAGCGTGGACAACATCGACAGAGAAAAGTAAGGTGGTTGGATTACATTCATAAAATCGTTTTGCAAAGGCTCTAATGATTCGATCTAGTTGCTGCGATTCTGCTTTGAGATACAGTTTGGAGCAGAGCATACGGAAGGCTTCATCAAGGCGTTTTTTTGAAAAATCAAAGTTTTGCATATATAAACATAACACTTGTGCCCTAAATGGCTCACTTTTTTTCATATTAGCTTCTCCCTTGCATCTCCCTTTTTATTAAATAGGATATCCTTACTTTGTACCTAACCATTCAGATATCTTTTCTATTGGACAAAATGTCACATCTTCATTCCAAAGCCTTTCTTGTACTTGTTTTTCATCACAGTTCTCATCAAAGGATTTAGTTTCTACTGAAATAAATGTACTACTGCAGAGTGAGCTGATCCCACTGGATCGACTTTGCCTTCCTTTCTCATTTTTTCTTGCTGTATCACCCAAGATGATGGTTGAATTCGAATCAAAAAATGTAGATGAATCCAACGAATATCGAAAGGTTTGTTTGTCAACCAAGACTGAACTAATGGATCGATTCATTGATTTATTGTAATAAAGTGACTGAGAAGGTACCAATGTTTTTCTTTCGTTGTTTTTATTAAGGGGTGGAGTGTTATCAAGATTTGCTGCATAAATTTGACTTTCTTGGTAGGCCTAAAGATAATAAAAATGAGTTTCATTGCATCACTGATACATTTTTTTTTTCTTTACATTGTTGCCTTTCAACTTTTTTAAAAAGGCTTTTAGTGACTAGAGAAGAGGATAATAAGGGAGGAAATCAAGTTTTTTTAGTGTTTTTAATAATAACAAAAAAAAAAAACAAGGAAAACGTTTTTTTTTCCCTCTTTTTACTTTGGAGACTAAGTTGGGTGATTGCTTTGGTATTTTTTTTAATTCATTTCCTATGAGAAAGCAATGTTTGTACATATCATTGGTTGTATATTCATTATTCATACTGTCATGCTCAGCATAATCAATCAATGAAATATCATTTCTTGTAGGATTAGTCATAACTTCCATTTTTTATATCAAAAAAAAAGAAAAAAGAAAAAAAAAGATGGATTTTATTAAATAACATAAAACCAGACAAATAAAATTAAAGGGGTAAAGTATCGAATCTTGACATTTACCATTAAAGATGACGTAGCTTAAGGATGAAGTAGAATAGCAGTATGATGATGAAATAGGTTCTCTTTTCATGTCCTTCTCATTGGCAGTTGTTTATGAGCTGCACTGTTCATTGCGTCATTCAGCTCTCAATTCTTATTAATAAACGATCCTTTGTTTTGTAGGTCAACCGCCACAAATGTGCATTTCTTCTTTATCAAAAAGAAGATAGATGCATGTATATGTGATGGGATTACTTGTAAGCTTATTTCTTATGATTAAGAGAGAAAGAGAAAAGTCTGATTTTGTACTACGAATAAATAGAGAGAGTAAACAAGGATGTCTTTTGAGATGTTTTTTGAACAGACTGTATAATAAACCAAGTAGGATTATCATCTGAGAAGAGTTTATGCTTTCCAATTTCACTTTTATTCTTTTGGCCAAAATTTTTCATAGAAAGGAGAATAAGGAGACAGAAAGAAGCAAAATGTAACCAAGTTTTTTCAACCAATGCATAGAACCTTGATACATAATGGGTAAGTGCATTATTTATGCCAGTGTTATTTCTGGGTTCTGAAACGACCCATTTGATAACAAAGAAGATCTGAAAGCAGCTTGGAATAAGACGCATATTTGTCATCTTGAAGGCTTTATTCAATACTCTGTTAATACAGTTCAAAAGTACTTGAAATGAGCCTATTTAATATATTTGTTCTTTGCATGAATATAAATAAGGCAATTTAATCTCGAAGCCAATGGTCTCTCAAATTAGGGTTAAAATAACTCAAACCAGAGCTAAAAATAGCCCAGATTGAGCTAACTCAAAGACACAGACTTATCTCTGCGTGCACTGTTGTTTTATAAAGCAAGTCCAGAATAACGCTGCATTGAGTCACAAAAAAATTTCGAAAAAGTTCACAATAACCTTTTTTTTTATATATTTTAAATGGAGATATCTGGTTTATCAACTCAATCATTGAATCATGGCTGTACACTTAAACAAGTTGATCCATTCTTTTTGATAACAGAACGATATAATTTTAAATACATTGAAGATACAGTCTATAAATTTGCTCAATCAGACACTACCTTACTGGGACACCATCTAAGGAAGGCACTCGAAATAATTGAAATAGCTTATAAAAAATATGGGTAAAAGATACAACAAGCATACTGTGAAATGCATTATAAGCTCAACCTTTTGAAGAGTAGAAACCATTTCACTTTCTTTTAATAGAGGAAAAGACTGTACTGTTTTACTTCACTTGGCTGCAGCGGTTATATCCCGGCTTAGATATGATCAAATACCTATCAAGACAGTCTATGTGACTTATCCAAACCCTTTTCCTCATGTGGATGCGTTTGTGAAAATGTGTATAAAAAGATATGGATTGGATTGTGTCTATATGCCAGGGTCAGTGAAATCAGCATTACAACAATACATGGACGAACTACAACCTAAATTACAGGCTATATTTGCAGGTGTCAGAAGAACGGATCCATATGCTGGCAAGTGCATTTAAAGAATAGAAACAAAACAGCTTACGCGCTTATTCTATAGAAAATTTGTCAGCTTTTGATAGAACAGATAAAGGATGGTCAGAGTTTATAAGAGTACAGCCCAATTATTGATTGGAATCATAAAGACATTTGTAATTTTTTGATTGGATTTGTTATCCCTTATTGTTCTCTATATGATAAAGGGTAAGAAGAATACTGGTCTTTGTGGGATTATCTAAAAAAAACGATTAGCTATACTTCTTTAGGAAGTATGGAAAATACTCATCCAAATCCAAATTTGAAGGATGAAACAGGAAAATATAAACATGCTAGTAAATTACAGAATGAGTTGTATGAACGCTGTGGAAGAACAGGATCATTAAAAAATGAAATGGAATTATTAAAAAATGTGTAAATATTGAATCCATAATAAATCAGATTGAAAAGAGAATAGACACGATTACAAGTCTTTTCCAAAACTATAAAGATACATTCAGCTATTCAGCTTAAGTAATTAGCTAAAGAGGAACACGGGAATAGGTTAAGGAGAATGAATAAGTATTACAATGTGATGTGACATTATCTATCCACTTTTTTTATGCTGGTATTCTATACTGAAAAATTGTTTCAGCTTATTGACACTAGACTGTTTGTAGATTGGATGTCAATCTTTTTATTCTCATCTGCAGAGGTTTATAAGTTGTTCATTTGACTATTGTTTATTGTAACATTCTTTTATGACCTGTATAGTTGTAGCCATTTGTGATTTCCCTTTATAATAAAAGACTATGAATTTAACGAGACTGAAAAAGTTATTTTTTTTTACTTGATATCATTTTCATACATTTCAATTCAGTCCTTTCAAGATACTGTACGGCTGCAGACCAAGGATACATAAAGTTAAATATGAAAACCTGTTTTTGGTTATCCAATTGGACTATTTATATCTGTTTCTTAAGTTAATCTTATTTTTAATTTATGTGTCACTGCTTCAGGATCTACTTTTATTTAAAAAAAGTGTACACCATGTAGCTTATAAATAGGCATATGTATCCAATATTCATTTCTTACGAATTGGTTAATCCTGTAGAAAATGAAGCTTTTTCTACAATGCCTTTGTATAAGCTATGCTTTATTTATAGTAGAAGCACACATGCGTTTGAGCACAACAATTTGTCCTTAGAACCTAATGGATAGTAACCTGTCGAAATCAATAGGATTAATGCCAATGCAAATCCAAATAAATTTTAAATTTGACAATCCATATGGCTGACTTTTAAATGCACGCTTTTCTTGTTTTAAAAACAAAAAACTTTCTGAGGGATTACATACTCTTCACAAAAGCATCTTTCTCTTTTATAACTTGAGTCATTAACAAAGGCTTTGTTAGAAGAAAAAAAGAGAATAATCGTGTGTAATTGATAATCAAACGGAGAGAATGATCTTCAAAAAAATAACAAAATTCCCGCTTTTTGTATAACATGTGGTGACTTTTATTATGGAGCTGCCACGTCTCATTAAGCAGTAATCACAAAAAAAAAAAAAAAAAAAAAAATCAGGGCACAATAATTTATAATTAATTACTAATCTTCCTCTTCCTCGCTTTTTTTTTTTAATTTATAAAAAAAAAAAAATGAAAAGCAAACGATTGCTATACATATTCACTATAGCTTCTTTAGCTATTTTTCCTAGCTTTCAACAAAAAGGCCCTCAATTTCCTTTACAAGACTCTCAACCTGTCAATTTTGTACAGGATGTTTTATCCAATAACAATGATGGTTATTGTAATGTAAGTCTGATTAAATTTACAGTGATCCATTGGTATATAATTCTTGTATTTGAAGCCAAGCGGACCCATTCAGGATGCCTGCTGTGATTATAAAAGCATCGAAGGCATTCAAAGTGATGTGTTTGACAAGATTCAGAACTTGGTAAAGACGAAATTCTTTAGACATTATAGAGTAAGGTACACAAGTAGAGAATACAACTGTTTATATTCATCATAATCATAGGCTAACCTGTGGAAAGAATGTCCTTTTTGGAATGAAGATGCTTTATGTACAAATCGAGATTGTTCAGTAGCGACTATTGACGAAGTAAGCAGCAATCTTGATGATGTAAATTTATCTTATCTGTTGTATAGGAAACTTTACCTTTAGAATGGAGGAAAGCAGCACTCAGTGCCATTCAACTACCACCGACCAAAGGAAGATTGTTAATGCCCAGTCAACAAAAATGTACATATAAAGATCAGGATTTCTGTTTGGTCGATGACAAGCTAGACTCTGATCATGTTGTCTATATTGATTTGACAGAAAACCCTGAAAGATTTACCGGATATGCAGGTCCATCATCCGCTCGTGTATGGAAAGCGATTTATGAAGAAAATTGCTTTGATATCGTTCATCGCATGACAGAAGGATGCGAAGCATGTAATAACATCATGAACTTGGGCGATTCTAGTACAAAGCACAGGAATCCTTTTGCTCATGTACCAAAGGATAAAGCTCAGTTGCATCAGTTCCTCACTGATCTTGCTGAAGAATCAGACGGTAGCAACGAAGATGAAGTCTGTTTAGAAAAACGTGTTTATTACCGATTGATCTCTGGCCTTCATTCTTCTATATCAATTCATATTTGTGATGAATGGTTTGATCAAGAGACTGGCATTTGGGTATGA
Source organism: Rhizopus arrhizus (assembly GCA_024220505.1). Lineage (NCBI taxonomy): Eukaryota > Fungi > Mucoromycota > Mucoromycetes > Mucorales > Rhizopodaceae > Rhizopus > Rhizopus arrhizus. The sequence goes on along the minus strand of JAKZZE010000038.1, from coordinate 140,534 downwards.
AAGGCTATAATGACACTAAATTAACTAATTGGATGACTTGTAGGGTCCTAACTTGAAATGCTTTGTAAATCGTATTGGAACACATCCTGAACGTCTTCAAAATGTATACTTTGCCTATGCTCTTCTTTTAAGAGCGGTCAATAAAGTCGGGCCCTACCTTGAGCATTATGAGTTCAGAACAGGAAGTTCGAAAGAAGATGAAAAAACAAGCTATTTGGTTCAAGACTTAATCAAGAGCACAACTTCCTGTCCTCCTACATTTGATGAAAAATCCATGTTCCGTGGATCTGAGGCACACGTAAAGAAAAAAGTATGGATCGAGTCGTACTTTATTAATCATATTATTTATAGGTGCTTCGACAAGAATTTAAGGAGCATTTCCGAAATGTATCTCAAATTATGGACTGTGTCGGATGTGAAAAATGTAGACTTTGGGGTAAGCTTCAAACAGTAGGATTAGGCACAGCTCTGAAAGTGTTGTTTTCCTACGAAGACAATTCATTAAAGTAAGGAAATAGCATATAAATGGCAGGTATTGATATTTTACAATAGTCCAATCACAAATCCCGATTTATTTGAAAGGAATGAGATTGTTGCTCTCTTTAACACATTCAACAGATTCACTGAAAGTTTAAATGCTATCCAAAGATTTAGAGATATTTATCTTGATCAAACATCACCCAAGAAGGTATATTGACTGATAAGCGTGATGAAATAAATTTACTAATCATGTCATAGGAGGAATTGTTAGCAGAGAACAAGTCCCAAAGTTATATTCAACCTTATGTCACCAAATTATTTAATCAATTTAAATCATGGAATATACCACTGCCTAATTACATAAAATTATTGATATAAGTCAATAAGAAGTAATGAATGTACACATTTAAATTTCATCATAATTAAAAAAAGATCATTTACTTTGCATCCCAAAACTTTATTGTATATCCACAATTTGTAACCACAGAGGCAATCTGTACTAGCAAATATATGTATATAGCCTTCATACACCTTGACTTGACTAATTCTCATAATACTTTTGCTAAACTCTGACTTACTATTTCTACTGGTTCATCCTGCCAGAAATATTGATTGTAGTAGCAACCCTCTTGGCCCTAATTTTACGAGTGGCAAACATTCTCTATTCATTTGTCGTGATCTGAAATAGTTTTGATGCGACTTCACTAACAAGGGCATTTGCGATGTATGATTAACAGCAATTAGAAAAAAAATATAAATTTTAGTTACAAATTCCAAATGTTTCTGAAACTGTATAAAGATTAAGCGACTGTAATTGTTGTTTTGTTATTTAATCGCAACATTTCGATAATTAATTATATAAAAAACATTATGTATACAAGTGTGCATGTATATAATATATTGTACAATTTCTTTCTATAAATTAAAGAGAGGGAGAGAGGGAGATTATAAAGTGATCACGTTAGGATCGCCATTCTATATGAAATAATTAGTCTTTGAATCCAAACAAACTTTCCTACTTACAAAGGGATGACGCCAACCACATTGAAATTCATCTTTTTTATAAACTCTATCCTCACTTGTTGAAGTATTATAGCCAATGTGATACATCAACAGTCTCTTGCTTGTCACCAATGAATCTATACAAACAGAGCATTCAGGCAAATTACCCAGCAGACACTGCTGAATAATGATATCAGGTGGCATCGTGTTATATTTCAATAACAGTCGAGATGCCAACCGTGCTAATTCAGGTTTTAAAAATAAACCACTAATGCTGAATCAGTACATGTATCATCTATATTCGTGAGCTTACCTTCCGCCAGTGCCTACAAAGACACCGCAATGATGAGGAGCTTCCTTTTGGGCTTTATAGACAACCTTTTCGATTTCATGCCATTCACGTTGTCCACACACTGGGAAATCATCTTCCATCAACGCATAATAGCTACTTTCAAAATTGCTAGTGGCAAGATCAAGAGCTTTGGAGACATGTAATCTTTGATTGAGTTCGCTGCCTTCTTCACGTACCCATTTCAGGTATTGCTGTCCTTTGGGTGTATTTGAGAAATGTGCTCTGGCGAGATCATACTGTGAGTGGTTTGAAAAGTGAGTATAGATAATGGCTTGCATACGATAGTAAGGTGAGTGAGCTGGTGGGTTCTCTGGCCAGTTGGCCAAGTAAGACTCGATCGTCCTTGTCAGATAGGCAGGATCGCCGCGACGTGGTGCGGTCATAAAAACAAGCGTGAATAGGTACCGGTTACTGGATATTGTGTTGAGTTGAGCAGATGATAGTTGTATGTCGCGTGTATAATAGGCATTCCAAGTCATCAGTATGGGCATTGTTACTGCTACAATCAAGGCACCTTTCTTGACAGCAGACCAGATCAGGCGCCAAAGTGGTGTACGGCGGTATCGTTCCAGTGTGATGTATTCGTTTACATCCTTGACTTTGATCGAATCCTCTCTTTTCTCATGTACCAAAAATGCCTGAAGACAGACAGTGATCATGAATCCTGTGAATAAACCAGATACAGACCACCAAAGGATATTCTTTGTCGTATAGTTAACCAAGGACATGATGAGCTGTAAAGTCACTTTGCGTACTGTTAATTTATTGTTGTTAGCATCTTCTTGTCCATAGATCAATATGTATTTGTCATGGATACTAAGTGATTGAACGACAAGTAGAGCAAATAAAAAGGGAGCAAGTCCTAATAAAAATGGTAAATAGAGATGTATGCGTATGCATAAATGCATATTTACCTTGACTGCATTCGTGCATAGCATTACTGAAGAACAAAGAAGGTACAGCCCAACCTGTCGATTTCGTGAAAACATAACCTAACACGAGTCTCAGACTAGACACGGTAGCAAATAACACAGCCAACAATTCCACAAAACGACGTGTACCACCCACCATATGAGCCAATGATTCTTCAAATAGACCAAGAATAAACACGTTCCATCCATAAAGGGCAATACTCGGTAATGTCCAATCAAACAAAAAGGGCGACAGTATCACATTTCTCAGGTTGAATCTGTAAATTACAAATGAAGGGGCCGCACAAGACAAATCTAGGATATGAAGTGAATTCAATGTGGATACCAAAATAGCAATGAGGATCATGCATCTCGTCACAATAGGAAGTGGCCAGAGACACAGTAATTTATGTGATTTTTTCGCTTTATGACGGTGTCTTCGTGTGCTGTATTTGGAATTTTTTCGTGTGGGTTTAGTGAACAGAATGGATCTTAATCCAGGATTTTTGAGTGTGTTTGGGACTGATTTATTGGTGGGTATATGGGTTGAGTGAATTAGTTTTTGTACTAAATTGTTTTGTTTAATTATTGGTTGTTGCACACTGTCTTTATTAGAATTTGTCATGGAAAGTGAATTATCAGTGTGATCATTTTCAATAATATTCACTGTATTATTATTTATTGTGCTGGGTATTGCAGTTGCAATAGCAGTGGTTGTAATAATAGGTTCGTTTGTAGAATAAGTTGGATTAGAAGATTCAAGATGGGATTCTGTGGAATTAGTGGTATTCGTTGTTGTATTGGTATTTGATTGGTTTGATCTTGTCACTTCTTGAACGAGTTTAACAGAGCCAAACATCTTGAATAAGGAGTCTCTCATTTATTATTTTTCTTTAAAGATATTTTAGTTTAAAAGAGTAATAAATTGTTGGTTACTTTTTTACAGCCAAAAAAAAAAAAAAAAAAAAAAAAGAGAGAGAAAATAAGGGATACAAGAAAAAGGGGGCTTTGTAATAGTGAGGCTTTTGTAGATAAAAAAAAAAAAAAGAGAGAAAGAGAGGGAGAGAAAGGAGAGGGGGGGCTTAGTGAGTGAAAAAGATTCGAATTTTTACAGAAAAAAGAAAAGGATTATAAAAATAAGATTCTTGCTAAGAAATAAACACAGCCAACCACGGATCCAGATATAGTAAAAAGGAGGCTGGTAAAATGAAAATTTTTGTTCCGATTGTCATTTGTTTCGGGTTTAATTTCAATAACTCTAGTATTTGATAGTTGAGAGACAACTCCATTTTCGGATAAATTAACCAATCATTTCTAATATAATTTAGATTTCACTGTAAAAAGATCAAAAGGTAAACAAACACGTAGAAAATGGTAATGTGTGGCTGAAGCCTAAAAAAGTGATCGACTCAATTTCATCTTCCGAGGTCATTCATAGAAAATGATATTTGTTCCCTAGGAATAGATAGCCTTCAAGTCCTTTCCATGTTGAAAAAAAGCAGGAAAAAAAAAAAAAAAGTAGATCCAAAAGACTTCAAAGGCAGACATGGTGTACAAAGCTAGATTTTAGAACCTTCTAAATCTTAGATGCAACATGTTAAAACAAAGAGAAAGGTTTGCTAAAAGATTTATTAATAAGAATAAAAAGAAAAGAAATTTTTTATGATTTCCATCTCTTTCATCATGAAATTAATCCTTACAACTTTTTTTTATTGTTAGTTTAGAGCTATAATTCCAAGAGCAGCATGTATGTGTACTACCAAGTATCAAATATGCTTGCTTTCTAAACCTGATCTTTATGTAAATCTAACTCAATTGCATTCAAATAGGGATCAGCAGTAAATAATAAAGAAACAAACAAATATGCTTGGATCTTCTTGTTTCTTTTCTTTTTTTTTTTTTTTTTTTTTCTTTGTTCACAAAACGGGTTCTCCTGAATTGTTACACTGCTTAGTTTTGAACACCCGACAAACGATGTAACGAAATGATTGAGGATGAAAGCTTCTATTTGGCAGCAGGTTTAACCTTACGTCAGCACACTGTATTAAAGTACAAAAGTATAAATCATTTATTCTTGTATTAGCCTTTGCTCTTTTATAGTGTCTCGTTCTTTCATCTATTTTTGTCTTTCATCTTCTATTTGCCCTCTTTGCCTGTCTTTGATGAAGTAGAATCTTTTTAGTAGAATTTGTTTGACTGACCCTCAAATTATTGAAGCAACTAAAGATCCATCTTGTTTTTCTGAGAAAGAATATTAAAAAGTAAGAGATTATTCAATGCTTCTTTTTATAGCGTTAGAAATGGTTTAAATCATCATAGTGCACAAAGAAGATTGAAGAGTCCCTGGTTAATTATTTTAACAATGGTTACAGCACAAAGTTCTCCATGATACGTAGACAGTCTAAACTGAAAGATGAAGGTGTAGATAAGCTACGCAAATGTTTTCAATACATTCATCAAACCTGTATGCTTCTCTGTAAAAAATTATCAGTTCCTCAAAAAAAAAAAAAAAAAAAAAAAAAAGAGATACAGTTCTACCGTACTGCTATATAAAATTTGCTCTAATAAAAGTCTTCAATAAAATGTTACCAATCAAAACAACCATGAAAATCAAAAACTGAACGACTGAAAAAAAAATTGTGAATAGTAAGGAATGACGGTGTATGCTCATATGGAAAACATGAGTGGTCCTACAGCAAATGATGGGTGTTTCTTTTTTCATATTTCTACTTTTTAGGTTCACTCAAGGCAGTGAATGGGTCACTATCTCAGAATGTATACTCCAAGCAAATGAAAAATTGATTCTATTTCTCAAAATATCTTTTCATCTTGTGTATTTTTTTTTTATTGTTCTCGCGTCGTACACAATCCATTTTGGCTGAAGTTTTCATTGAATGTTTGCAGACTATTTTTCCCTTCCTCTTCTTGTTTGTTAAACAAGACAACTTAAAGTCCTTTATCACAGTGTTTATTAAATAAGAGAAAAAGAGAGTTTTGAATTATTAGTATTAAATAAGTTGTACAGTGTGTGTGGGTGGGTATGAGGTTATTTATAACTAAATTTTTTTCTAGTCAAGCGATAGCGTACGACCCCCATTTTCTTCACAAGATGAGTTTGGATGATCAAGATCTTTTAGTACTACAAAAAGAAGGTAGTTTAATAAACATGTATAAATAGAAAAAAAAAACTTCAATTTACAGTGTCCTTTTAAGCCCTTATCAAAATTAGACCAGCAAATGGCAGCATTAGTAATGGTTAGTAGTAATAAAAATAATGTGACACATGCTTGTGATAAAAGAAGGGATAAGTCTGAATTCATCTATATTCTCTTGTATTTTACCGAAAAAAGTGAGAACTTCATTAACATATTTATATTTCCATGCTTGAGAGACATCATAAATACGACATATTTTGAAAATAAAATAAGCAACACCGGCCGCAAGTCCAACAAAGAACAAGGCCATCAATTGCTTTGATTCGTGTCGAACCTACAAATGATGAAAGTTAGATCGAAAGGGATAGATAGTGTCACCTTACAGCATAAACAGCTAATATGAGCGCTAGACAAGTCGCCGGTAAAGCAACGATGGTTAATGGATATTCAGCATCACCTTTTTGAAGTACAAGTACAAGGAATTGAATTGAAAATCCTAAAAAGAAAAAAATGTCGAGCTTGATAATAGTCAAGAAGATTTGATACCATCGATACATGTCTACAAACTCATATTTCAATAAAATACTCAAACTTTCTCTTCTTTTGCTTACTTCTAATATCTGGATCAGCGCCAATCTTCTTGTAGATCCTCCAACTATCGTTCTTTTAATAGTCCATTGTACATATTCATTTTCAATATAATTTACCCATATTCCAGATATAATCTAGTTCCTAAATAAAAATAAACTAATTGGCAAACACCAGAAACGACAGGGCTGGCGATAATGATCTTTTGCAAATTTTGAACAATTTCCCATTCATCTGGGAACACGAATGTGAGTGCTTCTGTGATCTGTTTGAACTGAAAGACTGTGTATCCAAAGCAGCAAAGATTGAATAATATAAAAGCGATAATTTGTATTGTGTTTTTATTGTGTACCTGAAAATAAAAATAGAATTAGGACAATGAAACACGCACGAATGATCATTTCTTACAGCATCCCAGGCAAGAGCAACTTGAAATACAAGTGAAAAAATAAATATACTCAAATAAACTGGTATTCCTTTTTGTAAGCCTTCATCCGTTGATAGTTCACCAAGACTATGACATATTCTATGAATAAAACACACATTTCCTTCTCTCTTTTTGGGTTCACCTTCTATTAAATCGAGCTAAAAGTACTGCTTCCAATATTATAATAATCACTGCTTCGAAAATGGTCACCAAAACAAGATAAATCGAGTATTTATTCTTCCATAAACATGATGGCTACATAGGAATAAAATTAAAAAAAAAAGAGGGGTTTGGTTTTCTTCTTTTTTATGTGTTCAGTACTGTTAATATACATTAAAGGTTGTATTTGAATGGCTTTCTTTATTGTGTTGCTCTTGTCCTTCCTCAAAACTATCTGAAGAATCAAAATAGTTTTGCATATTTCGAACAGTAAAAATAAAAAAGAAAAAAAAAAAAAAAAAGAAGAAAAGGAGAAAAAAGTATCTGTTAAAAAATCAAGTCATTACAAGTCCGCCTTAGATTGGTTACACCTTAAGAGCACTTTAGCAACGGACAAATTTGGCTTTGATGATAAAGCCGTATATTACTCTTTATTTGACTGGCCCAAAAATAAGTTACAAAGCCCATACCACAGTTATACTGGTTATCTCTTTTTTTTTTTAAAAAAAAAGGAGGACGCACGAGAAATTTGTATGCTTTTGCAAGTATAGAAAAGAAAATATGCTTTTGTCTTTTATAAGAAGGCAAATAATACTCAACAAAAATAGACTATGCTTTGTAAACCTAAGCTTGTGCTAAGCCTTCAAGTCCCATAAAAGCAAAAAAAAAAAAAAAAAAAAAAAAAAAAAAATCCCACATAAAATTGTATCTAAATTACATCTTATTTATACCTTTCATATCGTCCATGCTCACAAAAATCACAGTGATGCGGATATTTATCGGGCCGTGGACTAATCAAACACGCGTAGAGCAAGACCTTTACGGCTTTGAAGATGAGAAAGAGAGCAGGACAAGAGAGTTGTTCTTCTTTTTCTCTCTCTCTCTCTTTTGAACCATTATGGATTGAGCATTTTTATACTTTTTTTAGTTGTAAAAGAACGAAGGGAATATTTTTTTTTTAAAAAAAAATGTATTTATTTCTTTAATATTAAATAAAGGTAAAGTACTTTAGCAGATACCTTGAGCAGTCTTGGAGTCTTCGGTTGATTCTGATTCAGTTCCTGTGGTTTTGGACTTGGGGTTCACATCGTTGCTGTAGATTGAACTGTGAGAGTGCTCTTCGATATGTTCACGTCTTTTGGCAACGGCTTCTTTATCTGATGTGTCAAGAGCACGTAGGGCAGCAATGATATCCTTGACCAAGATTTCACAGCGAGATCTAGAAAAGTCTTCACGAACAACAACACGCAGCATCTTGATATGTTCTACATTGGGTGCCATAGTATAAGCAGGGACTATCCATCCACGTTCTCTTAATTTAGAAGAAATATCAAACTAAAATTACAGTGTAAATCTTTTGTCTATTTTCCCATCCGTTGTCTATTACCTCATTGTAGTGATGTTCATCCTTTAATCTGAAAGCAACCAGAGGTAAACCACGACCTTGACCCTCACTCATGATCTCAAAACGACCGGTGGCCTTCAATCGATCAGCCAAGTGATCAGCAGTAGCAGTCAAGTTGGACATGATCTTTTTGAAACCACTTCTACCCAAACGAATCAAGACATAATATTGTGCGATCACATGAGCAGCACCCTTACTAAAGTTGAGTGTGAACGAGGCCTGATCACTACCGAGATAGTTGATGTTGAACACCAAGGATTTAGGAAGGTATTCAGGTCCTCTCCAGATACACCAACCCACACCGGCATAAGTCATGCCGTACTTGTGACCAGAGACGTTGATAGAGACCACACGACTACAGCGGAAATCCCATTCAAGTTCAGGAACAGTGAAAGGAGCAACAAAGCCGCCACTAGGAAATAGAAATTGTTGGCTTCCACTGTATTTCTTACATGTTTTATTTTACCTGGCAGCATCCACATGAATACCAACATCCCATCCATTCTCTTGGTTCTTTTTTTCTAAAAGTGTGTTCAACGTCTTTACGTCTTCATAATGACCAGTATACTTTTTTAAAAATAAATAACTTAATATCTCATCACAAGCACTTGATACTTACGGTAGAGCCTAAAATAGCACAGATACCAATGGTATTTTCATCTACGAGATCAACCGCCTTTTTGGGATCCATACACAAGCAATCTTCAGTACATTCTACTTCACGGGCCTCAATTTCCAAGTACTCGATAGCTTTGTGCCAGGCCACTTGACAATTGGCACCCAAGATCAAGTTGGGCTTATCGGTAGGCAAACCCTTTTCTTTACGGGCATTTTGCCATCGACGTTTCATGGCCAATGTAGCCAAGATGATGGCTTCAGAGGATCCGACGGTAGAACAACCAAGTGCTTCTTCATCAGCACTGTGCATAGGTGCATGATAAAGACGAGCGATCATGTTCACACAACGGTTCTGGAAGAGGTGAGATGAAGAAATATTTTATTCCAGGAGAACTTACACATAATTCGACACTTTGAGGATATTCTTCATAATCAATAAAGTTCTTGGAAAGGTTTTCAGCCATCAGTTTCTCGGCTTCTTCTTCCATATATGTCGTAACGAATGTAGCAAGGTTTAATGCGGGGTTACCGTCAAGCTACAGTATAAAATGATTAACTCTTTGCTTTTTGATGGTTGTGTCTTTATCTTACAGCCAAGTCATCCTTGATCAGTCTATAAGCAACATCTATAAAAAATAAGGGAGGTCATTTGAATAAACAATATTATCAAGATAAAGGTGCTTACTTGAAGGCATTTCGTCCTATTTTAATCAAAGCAAAAAATATAAAAATCAGCATGTTAGTCAACAGGAATAGATGTACACACGTATCTCTATTACCTCAGGCAAGTCAAATCTAAAGAAATAAAAAGTTAGAAAGCATAATAATATTGCTTTAGTATTACCTTGGAATATCTTCAGAAGCCCATCGAGTGCCATAAATAGTTGTTTCTACAGCATCATGGTGGAGCTCACCCTTACTGTGAGATTCTTCGATACGAGCTATTGACATAAGATTAGTAAAGTTTGGTTAATATTCTCTTTATTACCATTAGAGATAGCGTTGGAAAGGAAAACCATATTTTGTAAAAAGTACGATAGGAAAGATAAAGTATAAAAGGGGAAGGACCATCATTTTATATTGATTACAAGACCTTGTACTACCTAAAGCCATCATCCCTTTATTTCTGTGTCACTAGTTTGTGTGGCATAAATATTACGTAAAGTTTAAGAGGCAGACAGTTTAGACACAAAAAAAAAACAAAGTCAAATTGAAAGTCAGTTATTAATCACTTTGATAGTAATGACATAAGAATTTAGTGGGAAATTGATAATAAGCCGTACAGTGTGTCCTGTTTAATTTAATTACAGCCAATATGTCACCAAAAACGGTTGATTGATTGAGGCTGAAAGTAAAATGTTTATTGGTGATTATCGGATGAATACCACTGCTTATTAAATACACACATTACATAAAACCATGACCTGATGTTGAGCTTATCAAAGCAGCTTGCAGTCACGTAGTAACCATGAGATCAAACAGTCCAAATAACTCGCGTCCATTTCAAGTATACTATTTGTTTTGATATAAATAAGCTTGCATGTTGTATCAAACTATCGGTGTCATTTACTACTTTTGGCTTAATGTCATGATCAAAGACACTGCATACAGTCACAAGCTGATAATGGCCTTTGCTTTTCAGTTCATGTTGAAGTAGTATTAATATAAAGACAAACGAGTTGACAACAAAAAGGTACATTCCCTTGTTTGTAGCTCCGAAAAGCCTCTCATTCCATTGGCTAGACTTATTGATGGAAAAAAAAAAAAAAAAAAAAAAAGCCTTTTAAGGATAATTTCTTACTTTATGGATGCCACACAAAAAGAGGAACTGAAGATAGTTAAACCGATTAAAACCTATTTTTTCAAACATGTTTTACCCGATACAAGGCTAATTTTTCTATAAAAAGATGTCAAATAAAAAGAAACTTTCTTGTGTACGTGCGCTCATTTTAACAAAAAGGTTTGTTTGCCAAGTGTTTTTCAAAAACAGAACCTGGGTTAACTTTGTTCCATTAAAAAGGCAAGAACAATCTTTTTGAAAAAACAAAGATACAAGTCATCGTTATAGCAGAAACAGAAAATGAAATAAGTTATCATAATACTTACCAAAAAGTTTTTTTTTATCTCAAGACCATTACAAGGTCAATGGCAAATTTCCTTTCATTTTCTCACAGTACAGTACTTTTCAACAAAGTGGCGTTTGTGATACGGTAACCTGCATTTTATTTACACCTCTTTCGATCGTTTAACTTTAGATGTAAAAAAAAAATACTCTCGCGCGTGCCATAAAAGAAATAGTGACGCGCCTTGTCTTATAATTATGCTTATCACTATAGAATAGGTATATTCTGAATCATTTAATCGGAGCAGACTGTTAATTGGATGTATTTATAAAGAAGTATACTAAACACATTTACTTTAGCAACCTACATGCGTACACATTTATATTGAATTATCGGAGAAAACTGAATTACCAAAATAAAAAGAATAAGCGAAACAAGGATAAAAGAATAATCTTCTGAGCAAAAGAGCAATAAAGAAATATCCTGGTCCTGTCTTGCCCTCTTACTTGTTTTCTCCCTTTTTTCCTTTAGAAGGTCTTGATGTAAGCTTAGAGATACATCGCCAGGAAAGGGGAGAAGGGAAATTGAAACGGGTAATTACAAGTACCCGAATATCTGTAATACCTTCCATTCTTTCTAAAAACACAAGGTTTATCCTGAGGGTTACAGACTCTGTGATAAAGAGACTTTCTTTATAATGATGATCTTTACGATTAAATAATATTTTATTTATAAAGTTTTTAATATAAATGACCAATGAGCACATAGTAACTTAACTGTACTGTACTTGCACGGATCAGATCTGAAATGATAAAAAGAAATAAAAATTTCTCAAGAGACAAGAGGGAAAAAAAATCGTAAAGTTGAAACAAATCAGAAACCGTATTGAAATACTAGTACTACTAAGAGGACAACCAGTTCACCAGTTTGGCACCAGGATCAAGAGGAGGAGGAATTTGATCATGAAATCGGTAATCCATTTCATGCAGGATAATACAGACAGCGGATCAGCGAACAGGCCAAACAGATGCTCCATGGAAAGATCGGAACTTTTTGAGAGGGAGCTTATTCAGAATAAAGGACATAGGGTTTTCGATAAATAGTGGTAGTTGAAAACGCCTATGTATATTGAGGCACTTATAGAATGGCTGCAGATGAAACCATTATTGGGATGGTACAAGCAGGGTTTGGGCTTGCCGCCAGGGAGCCAACCAAGCCGCCAACGAAGGACACGGCTACGTTCACTACGAGTCATGGGTAACCAGAGGATTGGATCTTGAGTTAATGACGGACGACAGGCAGAGAGCAACTTATTATTAGGACCAATACAGAGACTTGTAAGTTGGTCTTGCAAAAATTGATGGTATAATTGAGTGAAGATTCGATCATCAAGACTATCCAGAAGTGGGGCTGTGGTATTTACACATGTAATAAAGTAATACTGTAAATTACTACAAAAAATGGCCGTTCAAATAAGGAACACCGGATATTGTATTATGCCACGTCAAATAAAATTATATCCCGATCCACTCCAGAATATTCTAACAAGTTCCTGGATCAGGATTAATAATTACTTCTTGATAAAATGATGTTAAACAATACCAATCATATAATTAACGCATCGTCTAATATCGATTAATAATCAATAATCATATACTGTGGGTACTATTATTTAGCCATGGATATAAAAGTATAAATACCCTCATATTTTTAACTTGAATAAAGGATAATCTATGAGTCTCACTTATTTTTATATTTATTGATTGACTTAGTACTTTTTTATATTATAAACCCTAAATATCACAGCGACACGATGTTGCCAAAGGGGGCCTTTCGCAAGGCGGTTCCAATGGGAGCGGCTTGCGGCAGATTATAAATGAGGCAGTAGCTTTTGAAGTAGTAAATCATCAGGGAGATCGGTGAAACGCTTCAAGAAATTAGCTTGCAAGATAGACACGCGATCAGTCATTGATGGTTGTTGAATGAGATGGAGCATGAAGTTGACTGAGGACCTGGAGGAGCCGCCAGAGATGCGACGGATACATTCATTTTGGCATGATTCAAGTTTTTTAAGGTGACCATGATTTAGGACGCTGACAGCCAGACCGTATTCCATTTGGGCACGGACCATTTGAATATAGAAACGTACCGAGAGTAAGCGATTGAACCCCTTGGAGTTGACTCCAATTGCAGTGATCTAATTCATGGTCTTCGTAGCCTTATTGATGTTTTGCTGTACCAGGGACGCGGAGTCAAGTACTTCACATGATGATCTTTACACTACTTTCAGTCTCAATTAGACTTTTTTTTTTTTTTTTTTTTTTTTTTTTTTTTTTTTTTGCTTTTCTATCGTTTTTCTATCGACATCCTCTAATGAATAAACAGTATGTTAATAGTAACACACATGCGCATATATATATATATATACACTTATTATAATACTAACTCATAGAATCTTTCATAAATTAAAAGTAAATATCATCATCTACTTTAATTGATTTGTCCATGATTTTATTTAGAATTTCCTCTTTGAGGACACTCAAATTATCTGTATCAATTTCCTTAACCAATACTGGATATAGCTGATCCTTTTTCAAAAGAATGATTTCTTTACAAGACCTATATACAAATATAATTCATATATAACTAACTCTTTTATAATCACACTATAAAATGATTGGGGAAAAAGTGCTTGATTTGGAAAGTAGTGAAAATTTGATAATGATTGGTAGGAGAAAGCTGGAGTAGTTTGCGATAGAACAAGTGGTGAAAGTGAAAGGGGGACATCAAAAGATATAAATGCATAAAATGAATCATAAAAAAATATTATACACAACTTACTCATTATGGAGTGCTCATATAGTCCTCAGAAGAAGCGGAATTCATGCGTGTTGGACGGCCTTTTATTATTATGTTATGTATGTAAAGATATAGTGTATGTCTTTGGCAACCATAATATCATGATTTCATACCGTACTATAAGTATTGTACTTGAGGACAGCATGTGCTTTTCATTTTGATCCGGCTGAAGTAGTACTTGATCATTTTTTGGATTTATATTGGTTACGCGCTTGACCAGAAAAAGCTTTAGTGCCATAGATAAATTCATTTTTTCCTTGTGAATCTTTTGGCGTATTTTTAATAATTCGTCTAGTAGGAACAAGAATCTTCTTGAACAGAAACTTTCGAGTCGCTTGAGAGCTCGAAGCGAAGCATTGGTTGTCACACATATATGATATTTGTCGTGTCCTATTAGCTGACAACAATTTTAATAAAACAGGTTTTGTTTACCTCTTGGCTTTTTGGACTTTGAACCCCTCTCCCCCGAGTTGGAGAGTCTAAAATAAGCTTCTTTTTACGCTTCATCTATCATTATAACTGTAAGCAGTCTTGTTCTTCAATAAGAAAAGTAAATAGGAAGATACTTGCTACTAATAAAGGTTGATAGGGAAGAAGAAAGAGAGGGGAAAACACATTTGGCTATGTTGTCTGTTTTAATTTATCAAAATAAGATCAAAAACACCTATTCTTTAAAATAAAATTACATATTTGACACTACAACAAAACATTGAAACAATTCCTAAGAGATACAACCTTGGAGAGAAGATGTGATGGTAGCTATAGCTATTGTCAAAAGCAATCTGTGCTTTCCCCCCCAAGAATTGAATTTTGGGACATTAAAAAATATACACAACTTTTCTATAATCTAATAATGATAATAATAATAATAATAAAGTAATTAATACGTCTTTTTTTGTGATGTTTATTTTCTTTTTTAATATACATGCGTATATTTACTTGAAATTATCCTGTTTAATTTATAAAGCATAAATTTCAAGTTCTGCCAAATTTTATTAAGTGATCATCAAAAAGAATGGATGTACATCTTACAGTTATCCCTCTTAATTGTCTTTCCTTTTTTGGACTATCGAATGGCGAACGCATGTATAAAAGACGACACGCTCTTAACCTATGTCTTAAATTCCAAAGTAAGCTCACTTTCTCCCTGTTACGTATTTTAATTCCCTTGCTGCAATCGCTCCCCAAAATGACGATTTAGTTGATAATTTCGTTTCGTGACTGTTTAACCCAAAAAATCCTTGCTTTTCAGGGTCTTTCTTTTTTTTTTTCCATTCTTTTAATAGAAAAAAAAAATGAAGGATATTCAAGTAAATACAGATTCCAGTGCTTCAAAGAAAGACTTTTATGAAATTCTTTTATCTCAAGTAAAGTCTATTTGTGAAGACCAAACGTTTTGGGTAAAAAGAAGAGGAAAAAGCGTTGAATAAAATTATTTAATTTTTGACTCCTTTTTTTTATTTTTGAAAGGTCACCAATTTATCCAATGTTTCCAGTGTTATCTATCATGGTTTGATGTCACTCACTTATTTTCAAAACAAGCCCATCAATTGGTGTGGATTCTATCTTACTGACCCTAAAAATAATCAAAAATTGATCCTTGGTCCTTTTCAAGGAAAAGTAAAGTATATTTTTCCTCGTTAAAAGTTATTGATATAAACTTTGGATAGATTGCATGTACCTTGATTCCTTTTGGTAAGGGAGTTTGTGGGGCTGCTGCTGCAACTAGAGAAACACAATTGGTTGAGGATGTTCATCAATTCCCTGGTCATATCGCATGCGACTCTGCTTCAAACTCTGAAATCGTTGTTCCCTTGGTGAAAGATGACGTAAATGAAACAAAAAAGAAAGCAAAGATTGTACACAGAGAACTGACATGATTTATGAATATAGCGAGTCTTGGGAGTATTGGATATTGATTGTGAAAGAACAAATGGATTTGATGAAGAGGATAAGAAAGGTTTAGAGGCTATTGTACAAACCATCATAACAAGTTGTGAATGGCCAGCTTAAGATAGAAACAAAAAACCTCCTTTTTTTAAAAAAGGGGGCAATACAATTGTTCCCTTTCTCCTTCCTCCCTTCTCTCTCTCTCTTTTTCTCTCCTCTCTATTTCTTAATTAGATGATTTTATTCACTCCTACTTTAGTTTTATTTAGTGTATCAATAAATATATACTTTTTTTTTCTTTTTTTTTTTTTTAAAAATAATAATAATAATATAACAAATAAGATGTCAACACTGATTGTTAATTCAGTACCTATGGAAATTACTCCTCTTGATTTTTACTCTTTAGACAAAGAACAAGTAAAATTTATATTAAAAAAAGAGATTATTTCTCAACTTCATTTTGCATAGATTAAACGATGTTCAGTGATATCTTCATTGTATTCATCTGAAGAGTCAGAAGAAGAGTCTATGACAACAGGGGATAATGAATCAATAAATTGTTCAACAAGAATAGGAACGCCACATGCATATGTGAGTGATGAACTAGAATCAACTGCACGAATATCACAAAAAATTGAAGTTTACAATCCTCAATTAAATCTTGACGTTTATAATTATCCCCTTTCTTCTTCTTTTAACATCAAAATGGACCATTCTCCACAACCTACCTTATCCTCTTCTTCTCGTCTCTTATCTGCCTTTCAAAAGATTTATCATTCATCTGTTAAACAACCAGCGAGTATTGCACCTTTGGAGACAGTGAAACCTGTTGGTAGTAAGAGTTCATCATTTACAGATAGAATCAAGAATAAATTTCAAGCCAAGAGAAAATCACAACTTTCGATGACTCGCTCAGGTTCACTCTCGTCAATGGCCAAGAGATGGTCTTCTAACAAAAAGGAATCATCATCCTTTGAAATAAAATGGTCTATTTCATCTCATCGACCTCATAAACAATCCAATCCAATCTATACATCAGATCATTTCATGACATCAAGAAAAAAAGCAGTTCGATTTACTAAATCAGTTTTAGTACAAGAAACATTTTCACAAGTAGACTATGATCGTGGTTCAGACCCTGATGCTATTTGTATGAAATTAACTCCTTTGATGGCTCAGATTATAAAGGAAGAATTAAATGCATACAAGTTGCATGAAATGCAGGTGCATGAGAAGAGTAAAATTCATACTCACTTTTTTATTTAAAACTCTGTATTATAATCACTGTCACTTAATAAATCAATTTTATTTTATTATCCACATTCATCTAACAAAAACAGTGACATTTAAAAAAGAAGAAGAAAAAAGTGGATGATTTAAAAAAGTATGTGTATGCACTGATCAGTGAGACACAATCAGGGACCACCACCTTTTATTGCAGGCATTCAAGCTATTCTTCCCCCTCCCCCTCCCCCTCCCCCGCCGCCTTGGTAGGACTATCGTTTGATTCATGCATATATAACAAGTCAAGTATTCTTATAGTTTAATAAAGCTTCATCTTGTCAGGCTTTATAGATTTGTCCCTTTTCTTTATAAAGCAAATACCATACCAAAAACACCAAAACGTTCTCTCTTTAAAGCGTGCAACATGATGTATTGTTTACATTCAAGCAAACAAAAGGGCCCTGGATGTTCTACAACATTTCAAAATCATCAACTGGTCGAGATAAGCAGGGTTTGATTAGAGAGATCTTTCACTGCTGGACGCATCATCAGCCCATCTTACACATTTCAAGCAAGATCGCCATCAATTTTCATAGTTATCTTAAAAGTATACCCATCACAGACTCATCAGCTTATTTAAACATACCCAATTAGGTTTACTATCAACTATAAGCTTGATAGGTTCAATGCACTTGTGTTTGCTAATCAATAGAATTTTATTATTCTCTGCTTCTGTATTTACATATTCCAAATTCATCGTCTTATACAGTGCTTCCAAAAATGTTTGGTTGTTTTGAGAAAAAATATGCGACTGCAGCCTGTCCATCTTGGCAGATCCTAGAAAATAGATTGGTAGTTGCACGAAAGAAGTTTGCAAGTATTTACAAAGCAAATTAGCACCAACTTGAAACGATTTTGCTGCTCTTTTTGTTTCCACGTCCCTACCCCATATTTCAAATGACGATTGGATTTGCGTATGAAAATGGTCAAGGCGGCATAGAATATAACCAAGGTGCAGTACCTATAGAGACGGATAAAGAGGTACAAGGAGCAGTGGATGTGTTGACGACGTTGACTAAATACGAAAATGTATTGAAAGACCTTAAGCAGACCTTGAGTCGTTCTTATAATGTCGAAGCAGAGGGTATATCAGCAAATGAAAAATACACCAATAGGAAATCCAGGGAGGTCGGTATCGCAATTACTTGCTGCTGATACTTTAATGAAACCTTCACCTTTATAAAGGTCACATTCAGTTGAATTGTTATTAAGTAGCAACATAGCTTACCCGACAACTTCAATTTGGTCGAGGCTGCTGTAGATTGTGTCAAAGAAGCGCCAATCATTCATGCTGTACCATGATTTCAAATGAGGACGTTGCAGGTCATTAGATTCATAGAGGCGTAGTAAATTGTAGACGGTATTCCTGACCCAGCCAAAGTCCCCATGAGTGCTCCTGTCATGGTTCTCATCCCAAGGTTGCTTTTTCAGGATCTCTTGATGCAGGTCGGTGGTACTGTTTTTTGTTGAATAAATTGACGCAATTGCGCAGTTGCTCTGGGATATTTGGGAATGGCTTGTTGCCCTTGTCACTAATTTCCTGTAATTCTTCGCTAAATACGTTGTGATGGATATATGATACATCCGAAGGATCAATAACGAAAGAATAGCATCTATGTTCAGTTGTTCATTTCATCCCAAAAGCATAAAGGGCGTCTATCATGTTTGGTCATTAGTGATACCTTTATTTATTACTTTCTTATTTGATCTCAGTCCAGCCCATGTCAGACTATACAATTAATATTCATACATTATAATTGAGATTCATTCTAAACTATTAGTTCCTCCCCTTTTTGTTACTTAATACATAGTAGCTGCTGGCTATTAACTTCTTACTGTTTTCATATTACAAGTATCAAATATGTCAGCATCTTCAACACGTTTTCCGGATTGCAGGACCAATTTTTTCGAACCATCCATGCTCTGCAATATCCTATTAAGTTGCCTTTTTAACGTAGCCATGTCGTTGCCAAATTCATAAGAAGGCATTTAATATGATTTGGCAAGTGCAGAATGAATCATCGAGAATTTATAAAAGGCATCTGCTTACGTTGTCTAGTTTTTTAGCGTGGTGCCACAACTTAGCGTTGTTGACAATATTGTCGTTTGGAAAAGTTCTGTTGCTACCAAAAATTCTTCTTGGCTATTTAAAAAAATAATACTAGCAATTGCAGTAGAATGGTCATACTTTTACCTCAGTTTGCAGCGGGTTGTTGTTTTGGTCACTAACGACTTCGCCATAATATTCTCAGTGGAGATTGATGTTTGTTTTCTAGTGCCAATTTCCTTGCTGCCTAAGGAGAGTTTATCGCGTTTGAGCTATGAATTTCCATTATCATCAAATATATTTCAATGTTATCCAGCATTTCGTTTACAAATCATTTGATCTCAGGTTTCTTCTGCTCGATGTCGAGTAGGTCGGCCTTTATGGTCGCAAACGGATGTTTGCTGTCCAAATCACTGTGTTTTCTTCTATAAGCATCCAGAAGGTCAGCCACTTGTCGATGTTTTGGTGACGTTTGAAGCAAATAATCTTTGGCAGATCTTATCGTAGGAGAATCGATCTTGACTTCACTCATTAGTGCTATGAGTGACAAGTAGGAAAGGAAGAAATGTATTCATCCGCCTGCAAGTATTTCGGATCGAAAGCTCCCTTTTTTAGTCAATCAAGAGGCAGATGCTATATTTTCTTGCCAAAAAAAAAAAAAAAAAAAAAAGAGTTTTTTTTTTTGAACAATTAACAACCATCAACAATAATACCACATTTTTGAATGATATTTTTTTTGAACACTCCGTTTATTTGATTTTCTTCTACTTTAATTGATAGGGGACCAAGAAAATGTGTCGTGGCTGATTAACCACAATTCTCCAATGAACGTATATGGAGAATTTGGCTGTTTCTTCCATGCACTGTACTCTTGGCTGCCATTCTGATTTATGCTCTTCATGCTTGCTATCTCCCTTTTATTTTTTAATTGGTTGATGGAACTCCAATATGGAGTTCGGTTTATCGTGGTATGCAGCCTTGCCTACCACCCTTTTGGCCATTATGACACAGTTACGCGGTTTAGGGTTCGGTGCTTTGCATTTGAAAGTAGGAATCTTATAGGATGACTGCCGTGGCCTTTTCAGGCCCATCAAATGATCAATTTGGTATGGAGATTGGCAAGACTTTCATGTGCCCTATCTCTCTCTCTCTTTTTTTTTTTTTTTTTTTTTTTTTTTTCATTTCTATTAATGAAACCAAGACGTCGTAACTGACGAGTTTTTGTGACCAGTCCTTTAGTGAACAACTACCCTTTCCACTCGATTCATTGTCATCTTGGCTGTCATCCTGTCCTATGGTTTTTGTGCTTGTTATCTGTTGTGACTAGGCAATTTTAATGCAAGAAACACTTGAACAAACATTGTCAGACTGAAAAAATACAACTGGAGAATGCCAGTAGTCGTATTCAAGGAAGATTACAGTCATTTACTATCGTCAAGATATTAATAAAGACACTATTGCTACCTCTACCCCTACTGCTATAGGCTTTATCACTAGTTTTTTGTTCACAAAAGTAAAAAAATAGAGATTCAATAAGATCCAAAATTATATCTATGATTTTATTTAACAATACATGTCCAGATTTATATACTTTTCACAGTGTAGATATTAATATATGCACTATGCAGTTGGCAAAATGCCTTAAGTATTATGCAGGTGGCTAAATGGCGCATGCTACTATGCAGATCTTTACATAATTTAATATAAGCACTTGCTCCTCATTTACCAGTCTATTTTGATAGTATCGTATTCCGACATATTTTAAACACGATTCATATTCAATTTATAAGAAACCAGAGTAATGAATGCTTTACAAAGATTTATCACAGTCTTTTCTCTATTATTCGGTCATAACTAATTCCACTCATTTAACTCAATACAAGTTGCTTTAATATAGTTCCTGATACAATGATCTATTTAAGAAATAATTATAAACAGTTCACTTGCATAGCCAGGAACAGGTCTTCATATTAAGATTTATTCATACTAGATATACAGCTGTAATCAATTGAAGTATCTTGAAAAGAATTTAATTGAATCTTTATGAAAAGGATATAAATACTAGATACAATGATATTATATAAAAATATACCTTTTTTAATTCTCGTTGAATTTTATAATCTTTTTACTCTTACGAGATAACACAATCGGTACATTCTTTTCGGGTCATTGACAACCAAAAGGTTGGATCAAGTGAGATTGCTGATCGACAGCAGGAAAGCAGTTTTGAATTTTTATGTCGTTTTTGATACTCTAGACCCTGTTGCAGATATTGTTTCCTGATGGTCCTGAAAATCTTGATCTTGAGTTCTTTCACTGAAGGAGGTATGCTTTTCCAAAGTGAGGACTTGGACAGCTTGTACCATTGTTGATGTCTGTCGTGCTGTATTTGCGGTATAAGTTTTGTCAGGAGAGCATCTTCAGGCAGCGAAAAAGATCTAAAGAGTAATTGAGCTTGGAGTATGTTTATTCGTTCTTTCATTGTTGGCAAGAGTGATAGATGCCACATAGCATTAGTTTAGGCTCGTTTAGATACACTATACATTCGTCGTAAGTGTTCATTCTGAGCATCTTCGAGTGCTTTTATCTGGGAAGCAGCAAATCGATTGATCGCTAATTTATATTCTAGTCGAGCACGAACTATTTGTACATAGAATCTAGTGGATAAAAGCTTGCCGAAACCATTAGGGTTGACATTCACAAAGGTTAGTACGTTCATCATAACAAATGCCTTGCAAACGTTGTGTTCTATTAGTTCTTGTGGGTTGAGGTAGTCACCTTGTTTAAAGGGAACTCCAAGTTACGAGAAGGAATGTCGTTTGAATAAAATATGTCCATAAGGCTCATCGCTCAAGTCATCGTTCATGTCACTTAGCACTACGTATTTAGATGGGTTTCAATGGAAGCAGGATGAGGAACTGTAATCTTTACAAATTTTTAATAACTTTGGCATTTGTACTTTTTTAGAAATAAGGACTACATCATCTGCATATAGCAAGCAATTTATAAAATGAGCTAATTCCATTGAGAAGTATCCTCAGATGGTTGCTTCAATCGTAATCTTTTCGGTAGATCATTGATATAAATTGAGTAGAACAGTGTGAGAAGCAAAGTGAAGTCTCATTATTAAGAAGAACCTCGAGGTAAACGATCAAAAAGGTGTTGAGGAGAGCTAGTAGTGGAGATAGTATTGTTGGCTGTAGAGACTGCCAGACAAGATTACAACTAACAGTGTCATAAGCAGATTTTATGTCGAGGAAGGTCAGAGTAGGTTTAACTTTGTATGAGTGCGTAATATTGGGTATATTTCAGCCAAACAGAGGGCTTGATCTAGTGATCCACGACATTCTCTGAATCCGCCTTGCGCTATATCAATTGGGTGTTGTTCTGTAGGATTTTGCGAAAGATTGAGGTCAGACTGATTGGCCTAAAGTTGCCAGGATCTGTTGGAGTGCCTTTCTTGTGAATAGGTACTGCAAATTTATTTTCTAGGATTCTCCAAACTGGACAGGTTGCATTCGTATATTTTCTCTCAAAACAATTAAACATTTCTGGGAACACTATATCACATCAAAAAAGGATGAGCAACTACAGTGATTGATAACCCTTTTTTTAATGCGCCGCATCAATTTTTTTTTTTTTTTTCACTGTTCACCCTGACATAAATTATTTTATTTTTCTTTTATTGATTCAAGATGTCTCGATTTATTCCTTTATTTACTGGTTTAGCTTTAGCAAGTGCGATTACAATTAAATTTAGAGATACAATAATAAAAGATCATAAAAACATTCATCAACAACTAAACAGTGTAAAGTCTACACTTGATAACGCAGTAGATACGACAAGCAAAAAGGTTTCTATTTCAGAAAGATATTTATCTGATCGACTCGTTCCATCTGGTACATAATTATAAGAGTTATAATATTAACTGTTATTAAAATATTTGTATTAGTCAAGGACAGTTGGAATAATCAACTTATTAATGCAACACATTCACTAGTTAAACTTGATATTGGAACAAAAATGAAAAAGTTTTTTGATGAAAACGTTTTTAAATAAAAAATAAAATAAAAAAAAATTATGCAAAGTGTTGAAATTCATTATAAACAAAGATAGAAATAATAACACACATTGCTTTAATAATCATTAGTAACAGATAATAAAATGTATTACATCACTTACCTATGAGCATATCCCATTTATCATTAATAAATGTAATAAAATTCACTGGTTTTTGTTTTTCAGTTTGATCCAGTCGATAAGAATAGATGTGGCCATTATTCAATGCAACAACTAACACTATTCATTAATACTAATTCACCATCGTCTTTTTCTTCACTTACAAAACAAATTATCTTTATAAAATCTAACATGTTCAATAGACTATAGTGTCATGGATTAGTTTAGAGATATAAAAAATAAAGTAAGCTTACAGTAAATGTACTTGGTGTGATAACCATCGTTAATTTCCAAGGAATTGGTAAATGCTCACGATAGACATGATGCTCTTCTTCATCTGGAAACAACAAATCAACCCATTCTTGCATCCTTGTTTTTTCGATTGTCACTGTCGTTTCATTTACCTTTCTACTGTAAATATAAACATGATTATGTTCTGTCCAAAGGGCCATCATAGTAGCATCATCATCTAATTGAATACCCACAATCTCTGAATCTGTTTCCAAATCATATCTTCGTTGATAATAGTATTCAGGCAAATGGGATGTTTTGTTACTATCGATCGGATACAAAAATTTCTTTTCTGTTTCCATCTTTTGTAAAATATCAATTTTATCCATGAAATCGAAGCTAAAGAACCTGTTGCTAACGGACGGGAATACGATTGTTTTTGTATCCAACGAGAGTGCTATCGGAATATTAGGTCTTGTATTGTTAAAGTATTTAATTTACCAAGGACTATCTTTGGTCTTTTACGTATATTGTTCAATCTATCTTTAATTGTATTATCAGCAAATCCTACGTTATCCATCGACTCATCATAATAGATTGTATGATTATCCTCTGTATAGGCCCATTCTCTCCAATAGGATCCATCTGCTAATGTAACGTTGTCCACAATACTAATGGCCGCACTAAATTCTGATTCAGTTTTATACAAGTTGTGGATCAATACACGATAATTGTCTGAAAATGAAGAGTATAATTTCGATAGTAATACAGGATATTGCTCTACTGCGTTATGATACACTCTATCTAATACAATAAAGTCAGTCTATGATGCATACTTATAGCGTTATAGTTTACCAATCAGTTTGCCTGCTTCACTTGAATCAATTATAATCCTTGTTTCTGGACTTGTCTTTATATTCAAAGGAAAAGGAATTACTTGAAATTGATATTGATCAGGATCACTATATATTATTGTTATCATAAACCTCCACTATATCAATATGATCATTTATACCGAGAAATTATAAAAGAATTGTCTTGTAAACTAATCGAGTTGATCCACGTTGATCCAGGCAATTGAATATCTTTGTATTCAAATCTATTCTTCCTTGTATAATAGAGCCTTGCATAATGTATCACAGTGTCATTTCGAATGACATGATACAACACCACGTAGTCTTGTCCTCTTTGACTCACACACGATATCTGTCCATCCAGTGTATCAAACCTAACCTCTGACCAATCTTGTTCACTCTCACTCTTTCCAGTTAAAATCGATATCGGTTTACGTAACTGTCTCACCACGCCTATTTATCAGTTAGCATAGAATAATAAACCCTTCTCTATCAATAACCTCTCACGCCTAGTTTTAGCTTCTCTGTTCCGATAATATGTCTTGGCTTTTCTGAAATTTGATAATAAATCAAGGTGAAATAAACATATTCATCCACTGCGGTCAAAATAGTCGTGTCTGCTTTTGGTTGTATCGTGTGAAGTGGTTGCTTTGGTGTATACAGTTTTTTGGGATGGGGGTATAGAACATCTTGTAATAAACTCACAATATAAATAGTCGCAATGCCACTGAAAAGTAATATCAAAGGTCGCCACTGCATTAATTAAAAGAAAATATTTTTTTTTTCCTTTTTTTTTTTTTTCCTTTTTCTTTTTTTAATTCCTAAATGACCAAAAAGACAAAAAGAATAGAGAAAAAAAATAGAAAAAGTACCAAGTAAAGAAGACGGGAAATAATAAAACTGGAATTAATATTTATTTATTTTATTTAAAAAAAGGGCCCAATCGCAGTAGTAGATTCCGATGCTGTTGATTTAAATGTGCAACTTAAAAGTCTTAATTTATGTACAAAGGACATTACAGGCGATGGTAATTGCTTATTCAGGTAAACTTTACTAATTAAGTAAATGCATATTTACAAATCCAATTAACAGCTAGGGATAGATCACTATCAGATCAATATTATGGAAGAGACAGTAAACATAAAGTAATTAGACAAGACATTTGTCAATATTTGAAAGAAAATGAAGAAACATACAAATTCTTTGTAGAAGATGATGTCTCATTTGAACACCATTTGGAAAATATGAAGCAAGATGGCACATTTGGTGGAAATATGGAATTAGTTGCATTTGCAAAATTATCTAAAGTAGATATTAAAGTCTATCAACCTGGATTTATTTACGTCATCAAAGGTGCTGAGGATGAGGATGAAGAGGAAGAAGACGAACATCCGAGACAGATATTACATATAGCATACCATGATTGGGAACACTATAGCTCTGTACGTAATTTGGATGGTCCGTTTACAGGACCACCAGAAATAAAGATTACAATAGCAGAGCAAAAGATAGAGGAAGAAGAGGAAGATGATGAATTTGACTCGAAAGAAAAGGTTGTATTGAACGCTTGTCCAGATGCAAGCATTCGTCAGATACGAAGATTATTAAAGAAATACAAAGGAAATCCCGATAAAGTTATTGATGCCTTGTACGAGGAAAACAATCCAGAAAATGATAAGGAAAATACTGAAAACGATATAGAAAGCACTGTAAAAAACAATTTAGAAAACGTTATAGAAAGTACTGTAGAAAGCAATATAGAAAACAGCATAGAAATGAGGGATGATAAGGACATAATAGAGCAATTCAATGACAATAAAGAACAAATAAAAGTGAAAGAAAAATTAGAGACAAAAGTGGATGAAGTAATAAAACTAAAACCCAAGAAATTAACAGCAAGTGAGCGTAAACGAGAAGCAAAGAAAAAACAAAAGGAAGCAAAGCTATTTAAAGAACAAGCAAAGGCAGCTCGTAGATCAAAACGAGAAAAGGAGGAAAGCACTCAACAAAACACATCTTTATCCCAAAACATGAAAGAAATGTATATTTAACCACAATAAATTACCAATCATATCCTTTATTGTCGAAAAATGGACCAAGAGGTTTTGAAGACAAAAAAAACATATCCAATGATATTGTGTTCGGATATTTAAATTGTATCTTGTTTTTCTTTTCCAATCAACTATCACCAAAAATAGAAAAATGATATTTTTGTACTATTAGGGGTTCAAGATATAAGGAGACTAATTTTATTTTTATTTTTTTCTCTCTTCTTCTTTTTCTTCCAATAATAAATGACTCGATTAACTATCAACACATCCAAATACGCCACAAAATCACTTGTATTTTGCTTTTATGTCTCTGGGCACGGTAAATAATAAATTCTCTTTCGCTTTGTGAGTCTTACTTATTTAAATAGGCTGGGGTCATGCAACTAGAGCCAACCAAGTGATATTAGACATACTTCAATTACCTGCACAACATAAAGTATATGTTATTTCACCAGCATCTGATTTTATATTTCAAGGAGTCATCAAGATGGGTGCTGTTTATAGACAAGCAGATATAGATCCTGGTGTAGTTCAACCATTACCTTATACAGTCGATCGATACCAAACAATCAATAATTTAAAATTATTTTTATCAAGGCGTACTACTTTATTAGAAAATGAAATAGATTGGTTAAAACAAGTTAATGCTGATTGTGTTATATGTGACGCTCCATTTTTACCTTGGTAATCAAAAATATAAATATTTATGTACATGCTTTGCTTATCTAGACTATTGTTATAGTGCAGCGGCTGCTAAAATAGGCATACCGGCAGCGATTTCAAGTAACTTTACATTTGATGAAGTATTTATGGGGTTATGTGAAGGTGACGAATTGGACGTTGAAATTAAAAAACTCACTCAACAAGTGATTGATGATTACAGAAACGCCGATCTCTTGATTCGTTTACCTGGCGCTATTCGTATTCCTTCCTTCGACGATACATCGGTTGGATTAGTTCCCACAACTCCCTTTATTTATAGCAAAAAGGGTGTGGCGAATGGCAAGATTCAATTGCCTTGTACAAGTGTATCCAACATTCAACGCTCTAGTTTTGTGCGTCGTATGATTGATGTACCACTGGTCTTTCGTAAATACCAAACCCCACGCGAGCAGGTCCTAGAACAAGTCGGTATCCCAAAAGAAATCTACAAGACCCACAAGATCCTCTTACTATCTTTTGGTGGACAGCTGTTGGCTGATTCCAAGTGGGGCACAAACCCTTTGCCTCCGGGCTGGATCTGTATTGTATGCGCTGCCCCTGACTCGATTCAAATGCCGCCAGGATTCTATAGAGCAGCCAAGGATGCCTACGTACCCGATCTTACCAACGCCTGCGATGTCTTACTGGGTAAATTAGGTTATGGTACCTGTTCTGAATGTATTGGACATAGTGTCCCCTTTGTCTATGTGTCAAGACCTCAATTCATTGAGGAGCATGGATTATTGAAATTGATGAAGGATCAAGGAAGCGCAGTCGAATTATCTAGGCAAGATTTTGAGAGTGGGAATTGGGCAAAGGCCATCACAAAAGCCTCTGAAATGTCGGGTACATGCAGTGACCCTCTCTTAAGGGTGCCTCATAATGGTGGTGAGGTGGCCGCTTTGAATTTAGAACGATTTGCCATTGAATGGATGCGTCAAAAGACTGTGAATGATTTGTCTATTACACCACTTATTTCTTCTGATTTACAAGCAACTGCACCTTGTGCCTTAACCTAAAAAGTGTACATTCTTCCTCTTTATACCCTTTTCTTGCATTCTTTTGAATAAACTTTTTATTATTTCCTGGTTATTATTGGGTACCAAGGATGGTATTTAAATACTAAATATAATTTGTCTTCATTTTGTTTTATATAATTTAAGCCAATTTCATTAGATTCACATACACGTATTATTTTTTTGATATTCTATTATAAAACAAACATAAGCAATCGCCATAACAAGCTTGCAATTATCTTTGTATACCTTTTTGAAATGATCAAAACACATTTCGGTGCTTGTTTCTTGAGGAGATACCTGTAGTAATTGATTAAATAAATTCTTTGCTTTTAATAATTCCTCTTTGATGGCATCCTTCATAGCAAGTATATCACCGTCCAATGAGGTCATGTCAGCCACAAAGAATTCATACGGAGGACAAGGCAAGCCCAGAAAAGCTTTGAATCGCTGTAAATATCTTGTCTTTTCATCATCAAATATTGGTTTTCTGTCATTCCACTGGTTGGTATGGCCAACCATTACCACGATCTTCAAAAGGGCCTCAGTTAATGATAGAGTAGCCTGTGTTAAAATGAGTTGTGTGTGAACAAAATCAGTTGGTGAAGTGAACCGTTGCAAGAGAATAAGACGATCTTTTAAGACGATGCGAGTGTACCATAAAATCATTGTATATTCATGTTTACTGTAAAGTTCCAATTCAAATCCCAAGACCAAAATTCTTTCGATCATCATCAATTTCAAAAAACGAGCCCAAGAAGAGTAATAGGATGGCGATGCTTTTACCGAGAAGATATCTTGAAATAAGGCATCTATCACAGCTGCCTCTTGCTCTATTGCTTGCCATTCTCTTACCGATTTAAGTAGTAATCTTCTTTGACGTGGTCTGTTCTGACAGTGAATTTTAAATAGTTCTAAAAATGCCTTTTTATATATTAGTTTTAATATTATCATAGTAAGTGCTATTACATTAGAGATTCTTTTTAAAAATGAATTTAATGCTTGATGCGCTTTCATAAAATTCTCCAAGTATATTGTTCTGTTTTTGCTAGATAGCATTAACCAATCATCTGGTGGCCTTACTGTTTCTTTCACACACTTCAGTATCAAGTAGGGTGTATTTTGGTTATCAACTGTGCGATGATTATAATGTAAGAGCGTCTTTAAATGGGTTAGTCATCAAATGTACGTATCACGTCTATTTGTTACATTTAGCTTTGATCTTGAAAAAGCATCCGCATAAGGTATTGCTGATCCAAAGGCATCAAAAAAGTTCTACACGATACTACTCAGTCATTGTCAAAAAAATATGATAGTTAAGCAAACCATGAGTGAAATCACGGAAGGATAATCTGTTATGCTGCAAACAGACAATAAACGTTGAGCCAGCTGCTTGAATTTCATGTAGGCTTCTTCTTTAGATTCAAGTCGTGTTGGTCGAGGTGGTGCATATGAAGTTAATTTCCGATTGATATTTGGATCAAAGGCGCCCTTCACACTTGAACCCACCGAAAGATCAAGGTGATCTAACAATTGAATCAACTTCGTTAGCTCATATTTTGAACTGGCTAAATGTATTGTATTTTGAGACAAGTAGATGAGGCCTAAAAGGTATGATTTACGGCTCTCTATTCTATTTAACATAGCCTTCATTACTGATGAATCTATAATAAAAAAATATTAATATAATAACAGGTTACTTTACGACTTTTTACTTTGCTCTTGTTGATTTGATAAGCGTAGAATAGTCGTGTCAAGATCATTAATAATAGAAATATCCAAGATTTGGTTATCAAAACATAAACCAAATAAGTTTGTAGTGAAATCTTCTTCCTATATTCCATCTGTCAAATTTTGTTTGCTATACATCACGTTCTTTCTTTACTTCATAAACATTTCTTTGTATCATCTCTGTCCAAATATAATAGCAGCATTTCATTGTAGCCAGTATATAGATCCTGAGTGAACTATAAACTGCATCGTCTGTCTTTGATTCATACAACTCTGTCAAGTGGTGGAAATAAACACAGGTAAAGACAGTCTGTGATATTGAATGGCCTGATAACCAAGCTATTTCTCGAATGACCAGGTTATCCATGATATCCACAACCTGTTCGGCTGTTAATTGCTTTGTGATATCAAAGGCGGGGTCTTCTTTTATGGCCATTCCCGTATCCATACGAGAATCCATGATTTCAATGGCACTTATTGCATCAAATAATGTAAAGTGTTTGCTGCAAACTAATTGTCCTACGTCAAAATCTTATCTTTATGTTAATAAACTTCATTTCTTTAGAAAATGTGAGTTGTTTTTTTTTTTGTTTTGTTTTGTTCTTTTTTATTCACTTTTGTTTACCATTGGTTGTTTTGTTTATAAAATGAGTAATGTCTTTCCAGTGAAGCATGGTATTTTCAGGTATATTGAAAAGACCGATGCTTTGTTCATCTTTCCCTTCTTTTTAAATAAGAAATTGAATATATTGAAGTCGTATTGTCATTTATTTTCTACCTTGTGAACTACTCATGAAATAAGAAGAAAAAAATACTCACCTTTACTGTCATTTAAAAAAATAGACTGTCTTATTTTCACTCTTTTTAATTCAAAAGAAGCAAAAAAGAAATAGAGTAGGGCAACATTGAAGACTCGAAATGCATTTGTTCTTTAAATAAGTTTATTAATCTATTCTTCAAACTTGGTAACAACTTCTCCATTCTGAATTCTTTTGACTGCATCTAAACCGTCTAAGACAGCAGGACCAGGACATTTGTCAGGTGCAAAATGAACAATAAAATCACCAGGCGTATAGCGCTTTGGAAGGGTATTAAATGTGTGATCGTCATTCTCAAGTAGAAGGACGTGCGATCTGTGTTTGGCAAGTTGAAGCAATTCCCACATTGCTCCTTGTTCAAAGGAAGGTGCCAAATTATACCATTTTTCATATTGCTGCACCTCTCTCAAAAATTGCTGTGACCATTCCGTATTTCGCATAAAAAAGACACCGGCATTAATCATCTTATCTCTCGTAGGCTTAGCAATCACCAAATCAATATTATTTTCAAATTCACGAGGACCACCAGGATACTCGCTTCGAAGACGATCGAGAATGCCTTGAAGGGTATATTGAGGGTTCATGATGACAGCGTCCATATCTAACCAAAAGATCCAATCATATTTAGGCAACACCTTTTGAACCGCATCAATCTTGCCCCAAACCGTTCTTCTCTTTTCGACGCGGAGTGCCTGCTGTGCAAACTCGGTGGATCTGGCGATAAATGCATAGTCATGAGCCAGGGCGTAGGCTCGTTTGTTATCGGCGGCTGGAGGGGCAGCAGCCTCCATACATGAGTCAGGATAAATAAAGGAAGATGTGACAACGGCAATATGAGATTTGTCAAGCACCTTGCAAACGGGGACTGGAAGTATTTGTAATCTTTGAGCCAGCAAAGTGAAGTCCACTTCTTGATAGATGTTAGCCACAGAGACAGTCAGATCTGAAATGGTTTCAACATTGTTATCCCAAGTGACAAACCGATCTTGTTCACCCAAAAAGATTGGGAATTTGAAATACGTTGCCAATCGGTCGCTTTCTGTTGGAGAATCAATCACTTTTCTTTGAATGTCCAGAGCTCTGTTGAATTCATAAAAATTCAAGACAAGAGAAGTGTCGGGTATGAAATCAACTAGGTCGGATTCGTATTCCCATAATTTATCAAATGCGCTTGTACCAGCCACAAATACGTTTTTGGATTGAGCTGAGAACCAAAGCAGGTCAGTGGGTGATTGTGTTTCTGATAATTTGTTCTTTTCTGCATCGATAGTTTGTTGGATGTAGTTTAATTGAATAATAGAATAAGCATCTTGAACAATCAAATAATCAAAAGTAATGTTATTCTTTTTAAAATATTCCTTTGCCTATAAATATATTAATTAATTAAGGATCATGACACACACACCGTCTTTCTATTTACCCATCTTAAAAGAGCATCTTGATCATAAGCATCTTCTTCTACCTTTACAAAATCATTCCATTCCATGTATTCTGTCTCATAAGCACGCCTTTCAGCTGTCTTTGCAGTAGGCATATCACCGTACAACCAAAAAAGATATTGAATCCCTTTATCTCTCTTCATGCAAGGCTCTAAATTATCTTGTAATCCAAAGTATGTATTTCGAATCAATTGACGACGATTAGTGTTGCCTACTCGAGAGGCAATCATAATAAAATATTTATAATGTTCTAGTTCTTTTTGATTCGACTCTATCGAGATCTCTGGTCTAGCTGACACTACTGAATCTACTTTCTCAGCACTTGTACCTTCTTCGAAGCTAAGCGGTTCTTCCTCTTCTTCATCTAATACTTCATCCACCACAGGATTATTGTATTCTTTTGTTTGTTGCTGCTGTTCTTGAGGTGAACTCACCAAGTTATTTTGAACTTGATTTAAACCAGAATTGAACCACAGCATACAGAATACCATAAACAATAACAATACAAGTATTGTTCTTTTTCTTCTACTTAGACGAGCTCCACCAAATAAGGATTCACTTCTTGTGTTATTTGGAAATGGTATATCTGCTGGTGCCATAATATTAGGATGATGTTTTGAAAGAAGAAAGAAAGAGGTCTGTTTGTAGGCTTATAGAACAAATACTTTTTAAGCCTTTTGTGGCAAAAAGATAAAAAAAAAAAAGAGGCTGAGTTTTATTCTCAGGGCGATTAAAAAGATAAAAATAACACACTTTGTTACACAGATCAAATATTTAAGGCTTAAGTAAAAAAAAAAAAAATTAACATTAATTTCATTCAATTGAAATAAAAAGGATTATTGGTCTTACAAGTAAAAGAGACTTTCAATAAATTCTGCTGTTGTTATAGTTTATGTGAACTACCCACTTGTATTATGTAGTTTCTATTTATAGTAAAGATGCTTTCCCTTAAAAAAAATTCCGCAAGCTAAAGCCACAATACAAAATTGGTTTTATAGAGACAAGTAGGTTTATATGATGATTACATTTTACTTCGTTAAAATTTTGTTTGAATCAGAATTCACAAGTGTTTACAAATAATGCTTGATTAAAGTAAATGCAAATTTAAAAGTTCTTTTCCTTTGCGCAAAGATAAAGAAAAAGCTTTATCGCATTTGTGGCTGCAAACATAAAAAATGACAACCTTCTTCTGGTGTGAAGCACATTTAGATTTCTTTTGACGTCTCTTTCGATTTAACTTGAAAGTCCCTGCAAATGATTGTAATGCTTTATATCTGTGTAATGTTAATTGACAGAGACACATATCAACCGGAAATATCCCTTTTTACTACTACAGTGCTCACGGTATCAATTTGCAGCTGTGTAAATTTTTTTGCGGGTTTACAACTCCCAATTTGCGGGCTTTTTATTAGTCAATCTACGTCTTTTTTTTCTCAATTCGCGGGTTTATGATATCTCATTTTGCATTTTTATTTTTTCAATTTGCTCTTTAAACCTTTCTCTAATAAATACTTGATATGTTTTCAATTTCAGGCAAGATCATCTATAAAAATGGTTAAGAAAATCTCTGTATCGAAGACGACGGAAAAGAAGCAATGGATTGGAAGTAAGATATAAATCCATACAATTCGGAAACCTGACAAGTTTATTACTGCAAACATGAAGAGTATATAGAGCGTTTGATTGATCAAGATCTTCAGCCCTTTGCTTAAGACATCATAGAAAACTTGACTAAGCTGTTTGAGGACTTTTCTATTTCAAAATCACGACTTGACCACTATTTGAAGAATAACATGCAGATCACTAAAAAAAACTTACTTTTGATGAAATAAGGAATTCCGTAAACAACTTGAATACAAGATTCGAGTGGTTTATGAAATGGAAAGAAACAAACTTCGATTATACAAAAAATTGTGTGTTCATTGATGAGGCTGATAGTGCATTTCGCAACGTGCATTAGGCATCACAGACAATATTATTTCCTTGTTCGTCACTTACGCTTTGTATGAATGGGAATTATATTCTACCAATTGCGTATTTTTATATATTATTTTATGATATGGTAGGATTAGGTGTCAAATACAACACGTTGAACAAACTTGATACTGACATTAATTCTGATAATGGTGGCTTTTTTTGACTACTTAAGGAATCCCTTGCCTTGGCAAAAAGAAAGAAACAAAGTAAAGAAACTCGATAACACGTATAGACTTAGTTGTAATAACACAATTTAAATAAACACATTTTATTCTCAACATTTATTTTGTACTCTTTCTGCGTGGAGTCATGAAGACATTGTTGAGCTGGATGGGGGGAGGGGAGAGTCTTGATGGCCTGTTGCTATCTTCTCCGCATGTCTCAACAAGAGAGTACTTTCGTTTGTTGCTGTATAATGATTTTATGACTGCAGCAGATAACTTTACAAGGTATGACTTCCACAAATACAAATGCTTCAAGGTACTTCTCAAACTGTCCAACTCGAATGTATCTGTCGGTATATGAAGATCAATGATTTTTTGAGAAAACATAACATCTTCATAGCAACACATCTGCGTCATATAGCCGCTGTTTCCAACAAAGTCAAAAGATAATACTTGATCGCTAGAGTTCCTTGTAAGGGAGTTGATGCTGCTTAAGATACAGGAGTTTATTCTAGCATTTTTGCTTTGTTGGTGAGTAACCTCCGATTTACTTGCATCTTGTCTTTTAAACTCTATGCTACATAGTTCAACAGTGGCTCCTAACCGGCTGCAGCTAACAATCAAGTCAATTCTTCTTCCAAACTCGGTTAGTTCATCTTCTTCCATCATGCTGCGCAATGAATCTCTTGTCGAAACGCAAACGCTTTCTCCATCTGTCAAAATAAGCTCAGTGTCATCCATTATCACGTCCAGCAACCCTTCAAACTTCCTCAAATAGGCCAACTCGGACTTGGGTGAAGCGCCTTTCCAAAAATGAAAGCCTCTAACGCTTGTAAAAAAAGCGAAGGGTAAATATAACAAGTATTTAATTAACAATAAAAAAAAAAACTTACACAATCTCTACTGCGTTCAACAGCTGGTATTTTGGTGAGCGTTTGTTTGGCTCTTTGTATTTAAGTTCATCAATTATCATATGCAACTTATCTGTATTGCTGGTTGTTGTATACAGCTCAAGCTGATCAAGCACTTCATCTATCATTATGTTCATATTATCATCAAATTCAAGTTCATCTTTCTTTTGCTGTCTACAGGATTGTTGTCAATGAATTCTTCTAAAAACTTCGTATACTCTTCCTTCGTCTTGCGAAGGTACTGGTTCTTTTTTGGCTGCTTTTCAATAGCATTATCCACTTCTAAAGCTTCTTCTTTTTTGGATGCTTCTTTTGCTGCTTTAGCCCAAGACTTCAAGGTATATACAGGTATACCATACTTCTCTCCAACCTTGCTGTAACTAAGGGAAGTAAACATATACGTCTGAATAGCCCTGTCCTTTTCTTTCTCTGTGTAATTCTGGTACTGCTGTCTATTAGTTTTCTTCTTATCTCTTTTTTCTTCCACTATGTTAACTTGTGGCTCTTGAACTTGGTTTGAGACTTCTGTATTGAAAACTTCATACTTTGAAATTTGTTTTGATCATTAAACTCGTAGATGTTGCCGGATTCACTCATTAACAAAAAAATAATAAAAGGAATTTTAGTTGAAAAACTCATTGCAGCTATTTCCAGTTCTTTGCCTCTTTGCCTTCTCACTTGCTATCTGATCATCCAACAGCTTAAAAAATTCGGTACACTGAATATTGGATAATTAGTTGGCTACGCTTAAAAAGATATTAATTAAACTTACAGCAGGTGATCTGTACTCTGCTTGATCAAACATATTTTGTTTTTAGTCGAAACAAAGGTACTGTAACAAAGAAGCTAGAAAATGAAAAAAGTCAAAAAAATGAAAAAGTCAAAAAGAAAAAAAAAATTATTACATATAAATATCACAACCATTTAGTCAAAGAAAAGGACAGTACAGTTCTACTCATATATTTTATTATATATTATTCAATAAACAGGCAACCTTCTCATAAAAAGTTCCTGATCCCTTTATTTTATTTTATCTTTACATTTTATTTACTTATATTTGATCTTACGTAAAAGATCTGGTGGTCACTACAGTACCTTACTTTAAAATTTCAAGAAAAACCTCTATATAAAAATAACAGTACACAAATAGACGAAATAAGCAAGTTCATTTGATCGAAATGAGATGTCACTTTTGATCGAAATTGAAGTGGAAATACTGTATTTACAGTTGTGTAAGAGCGTCCACAGCAGTACGAGTAAAAAAATAGTCCAAATTTACCCAAGGGCTACACATTTTGACAAACATTTGTATATTTGGCCACCGTTTACACATAACCACTGGGAACGAATTGCGTGTAAATTTAGGTTTTAACCACTTTTACACGTACCGTTGTAGATGCTCTAATACGTTGGCTTAATAGTTTCATGATGTAAAATAAGAGTGTCTCTCCCTCCTTTTTACTTTCTTTAAAATACTTTATGCTTTTTCTATTCTATATTTTACATTGTTTCTAGATGATTCCTGAAGGATAATGTAAATGTTTGTCCAATGATAAATAGCCTTTGTTTCATTATGCATTTTTGGTAATCATTATAAGTTGAAAGTTACTCAAAAATAAAATAAAAAAAAGACAAAAAGAGTTATTTATGGCTATTCTCTTCTTGACATTCGTCGAGCTGATCAAATAAAATGTTGAATAACGAGATTGCTATTGATAATTGTGTATACAGAGCGAAGACAAAACAACGCATATAAGTAACATCAATTGATATGCAGCGTAACAATATACAGATTGAGAGTGGAATAACTGTACAGTGAGTCCAGCGCCAAAGGGCGGTTTTGTTTTTTGCACATATTTAAACAATAATGAGTGTTCACTTTTTTAGCGAAGATGACCAAGGAAAAATATTTGACAATCAAGGTGGCGATGCTATGGAATAGGAAGAGGAGACTGTCCACTATTATTTGACTACTTTGACACGCATTCGGGAGTACTGTGAAAAACAACTACCCGAAGGCGATGCCATTGAAGTCTTAGATGAGCACATGCAAGAGGTCACCGACAGAGTGAAAGCCCAAGTTAAGACTTACAATCTCTACTCTGACGATCAGAAGCTTCTTTTTGTCTATCATAATAGAGTGAAGCTCTACAATGCCACGAAATTTGGCAGATCAACGGGAATCGTAGAACGAACAGTTCAATAGTGGGCCAAACGTCTCAAAGAAGATAAAGATTGGAATATTTTTGAGAAGCAGACAAACAAAAGTAGGGGAGGGACTTCTCAACTGCAGGAAAGTCATAACCATTTAATCAGCTTTTATGATGGGAACCCCCAAGCTCGTGTAATTGACGCAATTGGATCATTGACTACGCAATTTGAAGGATTTAATTTGAAGAAAAACAGCGTCCTTAACTTTATGAAAAAAGAGTAAAACCTTTCATTCAAAAAGATCAAACTTCGGCCTGTGGCAAGAAACGACTCAACAAAAATTGCAAATCGAATTAATTGGGTAAATGAATGGAGCAAAACAGACTTGAGTTTCCTTGAAAATTGCATTTTCATTGATAAATCTGGATTTAACATCAAAATGAGGCCGCCTGGTGGCTGGTCTTTGACAGATACTCCAGAAATCGTGGAAATACCCAGCACAAAAGCTGTATCGCATACAGTTTTGGGAGCGATATCAGCCAAGTACGTTATAGCTTGGAACTCAGAGCGCCCCAAAAAAACATTTCAAAAAGACTGAAGATCGATTTTCCAAGAAAGCGTAGAAGAAAGGCTGATTTGCAAAAGCCTAAACCCAGAGGAACAGTTACTGGGCATTATATGAGTTTTCTTTCTAAGACTATGAATGAAATGGACCGTTTCCCTGAGATGAAAGGCTATTACATAGTAATGGATAATGCTCCAATCCATACATCGCAAGAAATAAGTGCTATGGTAGCTGATAGAGGTTACAGGAGTGTTTACCTTCCGCCCTATTCTCCTGAGCTAAACCCTATCGAGAAGTTTTGGGCTATAATAAAGAACAAAGTGAAGCGAAGTCAATTTAATGACACTGAGGACTTGATAACTAGAATATCCGAGGCATGCAACTCAGTCCCTCCAAAATATCTTCGAGCATTTGTACAACACTCAGTGAACGTTTTCGAGAAATGTTTGAATGGTGAAGCCATATAGTTTAATTTCAAAAAAAAAAAAACCGCTTTTTGACAAAAATAAACCGCCCTTTGGGATTTTAAAATCCGTCTTTTTATGAAAAAACCGCCCTTTGGCACTCGACTCACTGTATTATAAAACTTCACAAAATGCGACTTTAATTTCTGGAAATAGTGTAATTCCAGCTTTTTAAGGTTAATTTATCTAAAACGGGATTTAGGAAGTTTTTTTTTTCTCACCGGGAAAATTTAGTGTTTTATTATCCTAAAGTCATTTATAAGTTTGCTTAAAAATCCTTCATTTTTTTTTTTTTATTATTACATCTTAATACAAAATGACTTTATCTCTTCACGGTGTTTTTGTTCCTATACCCACTTTCTTCAAAGAAAATGAAGACTTGGATTTAGAAGCACTTGACCAACATATTCAATTTTTAGCTAACAGTGGTGTTTCTGGTGTTGTTGTCTTGGGCTCTATGGGTGAAGCAGTCAGTTTGAGTGATGAAGAACGTAGTAAGGTGATTGAACGTGTCGTTGAATCCAAAAATAAATACAACCCCAACTTGGTCATTATTGCAGGCACTTCTTCTCAGAGTGCAAGAAACGCTATTGCTTATACAAAACAAGCTGCCGCTGCTGGTGCTCAATATGCCTTAATTCTGCCTCCTTCATTTTATCGTGGATCGATTACAGATGAAGCCCTGATTGCATTTTATACAACGGTAGCAGATCAATCTCCATTACCTGTTATCATTTATAATTATCCTGGTGTTTGTCAAGGTCTGGATATTAGCGTTAAAGTATTGGCTCAGTTATCAAAGCATAAGAATATTGCAGGAGTAAAAGGAACAGAGGGAAATGTCGGTAAAATGGCTAATTTGGCAGAAAAGGTGAATTCAGAGGGTAAACAAGAACTTTATTTTTTTTTGTAAAAAAAAAAAAAAAAAAAAAAAAAAAAAAAAAAAAAAAAAAAAAAAAAAAAAGACTAATACTTTGTTAGATATTGCATTACTGGCTGGTTCGGCTGATTTTTTCTTAGCAGAGCTTATGGTGGGTGCAGTAGGCTTAATTCCAGGTGGTGGTAATGTGTTTCCATCACTTTGTGTAGAACTTCAACGCTTATATGAAAAGAAAGAATTCAGTAAGGCAGCTAGTTTACAGCGTCAGATTGTAGAAGCTGATGATGCTGCGTGTCGATGGTACGGTATTGCGGGTGTAAAGAGCTTTATTCATAAAAAGTTTGGATATGGTAACGGTGTGTGTCGTAATCCGCTTTTAAAGGTGTCTGATCAACAAGGAGCTCATGTTGAATCAGTGCTTGATTCGATTGTTATCCTTGATCAGCAAGTAAAAGCTACCTGGAAATAATAGAAATAAAATATTTCTCTTCACCTTATGAGCCTTTTTACTCTATATAACAAAAAGAATATTGGGTTCTTCCCCAATAAAGAAAGTTTCCCGTACGTTAAATGGTGCTCAACGTTGAAAATATAGTTTAGAATCACAATAATGCACAAGAATAAGACGTCAGTCTCATTACTCATCCATCAGTTTCATTTTCTTTAAAATGTACTTTTGTAAAAACATTTTGAAGTCAATGTCGCTAATCTTAATTAGAGAGGAAAAACAATTGACGTGGCTCAAACTATGGATTTCTCATTCACTGGTTTCCAATTTTTTACAGGAATTTCATGAAAAAAAATAAAATAACGCGTGCAGTAAACGACTGGTTGATTCGTATTTAGTCAATCCACAAATGAATCTTTAGTGTAAAGATAAAAAAAGAAGCTCTTTACTGGGATAGTTTTCATTGTACGTAATCAATCCGTAAATGAAAACAAGTGTTTATACTACAGTGCGGCTCGTAAATTTTATCCGTTGCACGATCATTCGTCATCTACATTTTCTTCAATAACGTCTGTTAGAGTTATCCAACCACACCGAAAAGCATACTATTAGAACCACCATGAATAGGAGCATCGTTTGATTACAAAATAAGCTTTAAAAATCAAAAAAGAATCGAAAGTGACTACCGACCAAAATCCGACTTTGTCATAATAACGAAGGAGAAGTAAAAGAATCAAAGTGTTACATACATTAGAGAAGTGTTTCATGTCAAGTTGGTAAAATCACACTAGCCAAGTACTCTATTGTGTATTTGAGAGAGTGCACAGCAAGACTTCTTCTTCACCTTCATATTTCTTAATGTTCTAATCGTATTCTTTAAAATGTTCAACATCTTCAAGCAACCCAAGTTTAACGGTGATGTCCACATTACAATAAATGCAAAGAGAGAAAAATGTATGCTCAAAGAGGTCCTTATTTGCGAGAACCAAATCTATATTTGCTCATATTCTTTTAGCTCAAAGACCAGAGTTGTCAGGCTCGTCGATTTCTTCTGCTAAGATGAAGCGATTGAAAAGAAAAAAAAAAAAAAAAAGAATTACTTTTTGGGTGGAAAAAAAAAGGAGTGGAAACCGAGGGAGGAGGTAAATGAGCGCGTGAATACATATAGCTGAAGAACGCCTAACCATTACGTTTAGGTTTTTGTCGAAAGCATTAATATCACTGAAGTGCTCAAGAGATTCAGGAAGCATTCGATAGCAGAAGATAATAGAAATAATAACGTAAACTGCTTGAGAATTCTGTAAGTATTCAAAAAGCTATTTTCTATCTTTCTCTTCAGACACTAACTTCAACTAGACCAAATCTTTTCAACCTAGTTCTCTTTCTCTCACATTTTTCCTCTTAATAAGCTTGATGTTGGAAAACGTGTTACCAAACACTTTGACAACAATGCTCGTAGAAATTTGAAGTCGGTAGCTAGCTACACAAAGCCCGAAATCAATTGTGCACCTGCCAAGGCAGCCGTGTACTTCAAGAATAAAGCTGACGTAAGTTGAACCAGTTCAAGAAATAGCTTTCTCTAACAATGCTTGCAAATAGGAGGGATATGATAATGATAACGGTAATGACGATGATGGTAGTGAGGAAGAAGACGAAAAAGGAGAAGAAGAGAAGGAAGAAGAAGGAAAAAAATAATGAAGTAGATGAAAGACTCTGTAGATAATCAACTGCGTCTCGGGGCAGAAAACCCTATATCTCTTAGTCTACTGGTTGAAGGTATGCTCTCATTTTGCGTGTTGTGTAGTAAAAAAAGAACATGCTATCTAATGCAGATGCTTTGATAGGCTTTAAATGTACACTTTTCCAAATAAAGCTTCTTGCTGATGGAATTTACATATCTATAGCATTCGGACGTTTCTCTCTGGTCGAAGAAATTCACCAGCTTGTACACTTGCCTTTAATTGTTAAGGCTCTTTACTATGTGAAGATATTGATTGCAAACAAACTAATCTTAGCAACAGTACACTAACGTATTCTATATAGTCTGAACTCGGAAAGTTTGTAGATGAAGTAAACCAAAAGAGAAAGAGAGAAGAGAAAAGAGCTGGGGAAGAACGTATATGCCTTTCTTTTGAAACTAAGTTTGTAGCAAAGAAGAAGACTAAGAAAGTCAATAAATAAGTTTTTTTTTTTTTTTTTTTTTTTTTTTTTTTTTTCAATTTCCTCTTACATCCACATTGTAAGATCATTATAAACAGAGAATACTATTTGTTGAATGTGCTGCTCATGCTCAGGAGTAAATGAGTTAGATCGGCCGGGATTTCTTTGAGACTTTTTTAAGCTATCTCCCCGGTTTCTAGGTAGTGTTTCCACCAACACATAGCAGTACGAGAGTTTATTCCATAATCTTTTGCATACAATGCCACTTCCTCTTTCTATAGGACCCTCGATCATTCGGTCAATAAACATCTCTCTGGTTTGATCATCATAGTCTTTGTAGACGCTATTGTCTATTGGCTTGACCACTTCTACAGCCCTTTTTGTCATATCTTTTGCTGTAATCTCCTTCTCTGCTGGTTTGAGACTCAAACAGGACTCTTGGCTCGCTACTGTTTCGAGTACTACGTTTGAATCACTGATATCGGTCAATATATCTTCCATCGGATCGAAAATTCTCTCTTCCTCCTCACTGTAGACATTATCGTATCCATTTTCATAAAAAACATGTTTTTTTATTATATTATCTAGTTAAAGAGTAGAAGAAAGAATTAAAGCCCTTAAATTATAGCCGACAATAATCTCTCAGTAACGCCAATTTGACTTTGCCCAAAAAACAAAGTTTCGAAAACGACAATCATTTGCTAACAAACGACTAAATATTTTCTAGACAGCGTCATTTATTTTTAGATAACCGCCATTTATT
This sequence comes from Rhizopus arrhizus, assembly GCA_024220505.1. Lineage (NCBI taxonomy): Eukaryota > Fungi > Mucoromycota > Mucoromycetes > Mucorales > Rhizopodaceae > Rhizopus > Rhizopus arrhizus. The sequence continues at coordinate 97,789 of JAKZZE010000038.1, read as the reverse complement.
TTTTTGGAAATCACCATTTATTTTTTAGAACGAACAAAATTTATCAGCCGCACTGTATTCAATTGGATAATCTTTCAATACCAACTTTGTCGATATTTCTATTTGTAGACTTCATTTTAATTGATAAAGTATATTTGAAATACAAAAAGTATATAAAAGTATTTTATTCATGTTAAAAGTGAAGGGGTATTATTAACAATTAAAGAAGAAGCATCAATAAACTCCCTAATATAAAATGAGTTCACATATAATAATTAACACTCTATTTACCATTCTCCTTCTACAATATCGTTAATCATTTCATACTTTACTATAGCTTTCATAAGATCGTCCAATGCGGATTGAATAGAAGAGACACCTTCGTGATCAATAACCGACCAAAGCTGTTCTGAAAGGTATTCTTTTAATTGCCTGCATTCTTCATATGCGTCCTTATTACTTATAAGTAAACAAGCAATATACTGTATTGATTAATTACCTTTGCTGTTTCATTCGATTTTATTTGCTGAGGTTCCATCATTCCGAGCATGTGTGTAAGAAATGATGTAGTTCTCTTTGATTTTTCAATAGCTTCTTCAATTGTGAGATTCAATGGTGTAATCTAATAAAATATCAATATGAATAAACACATTGAATACACAATACTACATTAGAGACAGTATATCCAGCAACAATACAAGAAGTCATTTTAAAGAATAAAGAAAAGAGAGAGAGAAAGAAAAAAGAATCCCTTCTTTTATAAGCCTACATAAAAAAATTCACATGTCAATGCCCTTTTTTTTTTTTATTTTAACAAAATACGCCTAAAAAAGGTAATCGTCACATACTTTGCCTGGTGCATAATACGTGATATAATTATGCCATCAAGTTGTTGTATACAAAGAAACATTTGATAAAAATAAGCAAATACTATTCCAAGCTTTTAAAAAGTAATCCTTGGTAAAAGATCATAGCAGATGTAAGATATTACATGGAATAAAGTTTAGGTCTTTTGATGCTTTCATGCTGTTTTTTTAAAAAAAAAATTCCGCTTTGCTTTATATATAAGAATGACCATCACTGCCGATTCCAGTGGGAACTTGGAAATTAATAAAAATCATTACGAGCAAAAAGTTGATTCTATTTTATTAAGTATTCATTTTGCTCTTTGAATATTTTTCTTTTTGATTCATTTCTAGTTCAAGAAAATAGTATCAACTATTTCATTACTCAGGTTGTCATATTCGAATATTTCACTAGGTTTGTTATTTTTGTTTTATTAGCACACTTCTTTGAACAGTTTCCTCCCCTCTCCCCTTTTCGGCACAATATGCAGCAAATCATATACATGAGGGGTGTACAGACATAATTGATTGCAGTATAGTCGTCAATGGTATGTTGCACATTACTTTGACCGCACACGATAATTTCTTATTTTATGACAAGTGATGTCTGCTTAATAATATATCAGAAAAGACTTAAATTTGGGTTTAATACATTGTTTATATGAAAATAGAAGCTTCTGAACTTTATATGTGTTTTGTAAACTTTTATTCGGTTCTCTCATAATATTTAAACTATATTTGTTGTTTGAATTACTTTTCTTTAAAACAAAAAGAGGAGGAGGTTCCTTTGGCGTAAATTCATAAAATAAGAATGCCCTGAATGGCATTTATCAAATGTATGCCACATAGTATGTTATACAATCCTTATTTGATATTCCGAATTCTCACAATTGTATTCATTTGACTTGTAATATTAAAAATAAATATCATAGATATCCTCGCATCTTTAGCGAAATCTTTTTTTTTTTTATATATACTTTGAATTTCAAGTTACATCATTTTCTCACAAGTACCATCTCTCAAATGACATTTCTTTTAAAATACACAAAAAACCAGCCACCTTGAACATATTCTTTATTGAATGGACACAATTGAGAATACTTCTCCACATTTACAAAAAGATGATCGTTTGTATAACTTAATTTATTCCTTAAAGTAAACATGTGAAGCCTCCTTATTTTACATAAAAGGATGCTTACAAAATTAGCTGGTATTTAACTGGTTTCTTGCCTTTTTTTTTTGATGTTTAACTCATCAAATTGTAAACAAACAACCTTTAATTTTAGTCTTTTGCATGTCCGTCATATAAACAAAAAAGAAAAATCCCTAGTCTACTGTTTTTTCAGTTGCCATTTTATGATTGAATTATTATCTATCGACTTCTTACGCTGTATGATACCAGTTCAAAAGTGGGAGGGAAAAAAAAAAAAAAAAAAAAAAAAAAGAAAAAGAAAACCCAAATTGGGTTTTTAAGACAATCAAGTCTCTCAAGAATTGGGAAGTTTAAAACACATGTACTAAATATGAATCTATACTGTTGTCGGCATATTTTGTATCCTTTTATAAAACTTGAATAAGAAATAGAAATTAAGAGAGAAAAGGATGGAAGCCATCGACAATGAACAGTGGAAGCTAAAAAGTATAATAATAATTAATTATGGCTCTGAAGGGACTGATATGTCGTATAAAACTAAAACAAGTTCAAAAATACATATTTATAACACAAGTGACAACCAAGAGAGTAATGGACTGTTGGAGTAACATCAATGTCGACAAGCGTAGAAAGGGCTTTTGTGCTTATTGATTTATAGCATATTCAAGAATAAACTTTGCTGAATTGAATGACTAACAAATAGCAAGTGATATCCTCACTTTAAATACAAGATATTTGACTCCATTTAGCCTTCTTTATATTTTACTTTTATATTTTGGAAGCATAGATATCACGAGTATACTCAAGAAGAAGTCTAAATCTGGAATTCGTTACGGAACAATCGTTGCAAGTCTCACTGAAAAATCAAAAATTTATATTTAATGAAACAAGTCTTTTCCTTCATTTATCTTTAATCTCAAAGCAATTGGTATAATTTGACAATCATCAGGGTTAGAAAAGACTGTACACATTGTCATTAAACAGTCTACAGGAATTGAAATGGTAGCTGACATTCACAACTGTAAATATATTACAATTCATGTGGATATATCAGATATCAGGTATAGGGTTTATTCCATTCATATTACATCAGGACTTTGGACAAAAGAAGAATAGAAAGCTCTATTGATGTCAAAGAATCAAAGACGGTTTAGTTTGTATGTTTATTCCATATACAAGAATAAGAAGATTTAATTACCAAAATATTTCTGAACGACCTTGTATGATTACGAATGTAGTTTACAGCTGATAGAAAAGAAGAGGAAATCTGACAATGGATAAATCCCTTGTAACTTCTTTTTTTTTTTTTTTTTTTTTTTTTTTTTGAGTGAGGACAGAAAAGAGAGAGGATGGTCATTGAATACAAACCATGCCTTATTTTATACACAAGTTAAATTATTATAGTTATTTGTGTACATTGATGATAACGCGTATTGTTATAAAATAATATGGAGTAACCTCACACTTTATTTAAAAACCTAGTAAGGATATTATACAAACTTGACCGCCTTAAAATATTTAACGAGATTGAGCGGAAACGCACCAATTCATCTCAAAGACCTAGCCATCAAGATACATCGGATCAGCTCTCTGTTTATCGACAACATACCCTTATCCATCTTTGTAAAAAATTGCATATTCATTTTGAATGCTTGTAAGCAGGAAAAAGAAACAAAAAAAAAAAAAAAAAAAAAAAAAAGAGAAACTATTGCTTCCTTTATATAAGCATAAACAATGCCAAGATAATTACTAAGCGATGAGTAAAGATAAATAAGGAGAATGTGAACACAATTTCATTGTTGGATCAAGTGGCTTCATTTTAGGACACAAAGTTTTTTTTTATACTTTTTGAAATGACTGTAAAGAATAAAAATTAAAGGGACGAATTCCCCTAGCAAAGTGGTCAAGTTCTTTCTGCTAGATTATTCTCTTGTTTAGCAGAACCAGTTCCAATCTCCATAGTCGTTTTCTGTTTGTTTGTTCGTAGGTTTAAGCCCTGTCATTAAAAAATGTTTCTTATGATAACCAACTAAAAATGCGGCATTCGAATAAAATCCTCATACACAAAAAAAGAATAAAGTTTTTTCATTGGTTGGAAAACCTTTTTTATCATTCCTATTTTCGCTTTTCTTTTTTTTCTTTTCTTTTTCTTTTCTTTTTGTTTCAAAAAAGAAAATGTCTTACAGAAACAGAGAGGGTGAACCACCTCACCACTTTCGTCCAGAGGTCTTTGAAAGGCTAGGTCCAGTTAGCAGACATTATCGTAGACCGTCTTCCCCTCCTCCTCCCCTTCCTCCTCCCCATTATTATTACCCATCAAGACCGCCCAACGTTGGTCTAAGAATTGCCTCTAGACATCAATATTACTCTGCAAGACATGATCCTCGCCACTATTATCCACAAGAAAAACAACGATTCAATTTTGTTAAAAATGACAGAACTTCCTCTTCCTCATCTACGCCTTCCTCCTCCTCTTCCTCCTCCTCCTCCTCTTCTTCTTCGTCCAAGCCTGTCATATCCTTTTTACCAAATAACAACACCACTAGTTCCTCGAATGACAAATCAAAATCAACTTCATCCTTACCATCTAAGCATGAAATCAATGACAGGGATAAAGTGGCAAGAGCCATTCAAATCACAGTGAAAATGGATAAGCCTGATTCAGAAATTGAAAATGAAATAAGTGTAAACATCCCTGGCCAAGATTCTGCTGCTGCTACTACTGCTTCATCCACAAATGTTTCAAGAAAAGTCAATGTAAGCACAATAAAAGATAATAACAATATCTCTTCAAAAGATAAAACCAAACAATCCACAAGTGATACAAATAATTACAGTTCAGCAGAGGATTTGTCGTCATCCAACAAAAAAAAATCTTTCAAGGTTGTACTCCACAACAGCACAAAATCTTTGTCTCACTCTTCCAATTCTACTGTTAACACTTCCTCTTTTGATAAATCCAAAAAGCCATCAACGTCAAGTAAGGATCCAAAACCTCCCACAGTTTCTTCCACTACCCCGAAGCCCGTAAAGTCTGGATCCGATCATTTACCAGCTCAACCTCCTACTGAGCCCGCTGCCATGAGAAATAGACATTCAAATACCCAAGCAATCAAGACGACAAAAGATCCCGAGCCAGATTCGAATCTTTCTCCTCTTATGGAACCTGCTGTCATGAAAAAAAAGAATGACGTCACCCAGAAAGCACTTGCAGAAGCTCCTTTAAATCATCAACCTGAAACGAAATCGGAAAAGATTAGATCAAGTACATCTGTTGCCAAAGCATCTGTCAAAGAAAGCTCGCTTCAAAGGAATGACAAGAAATTTGTAAACGATTCTTCAGTAGTGGACACACTGTTGGAAGAGAGAAAAAAATTAGAAAGTAGACTTGAAAAAATAATAGAGGAAAAGATTGCTAATTTGGAACACTTGAAGGCAGTCAAGGAACAATCAGTGCGTGATAAAATCAAGCAAGAAGAACAAGATCCACTCAACTTCATTGTAGATCTAAAGGATTTGATCAAAGTACACGTTGAAAAGCGAGACAACTTTGAGAGGCAGTTGAGATCACAGCATGTGGGAGAAAAACAACACTTTTTGAACCAAGAAATTGATTATGAAAAGCAGATGATCAGATTACTTGAAGATCGAGTCGTACTGCAAAATGAGAGGATCAAAAAATAAAAGAAAAAATGAAAGGTGATTTGGAGTTGATTCGATCTACATTTGATGAGAAAATTAAAGAGATTCGAAAACAATATGAAGAAGACAAAGCTCAAATAGCAGCAAAGTTTGAAAAACAAAAGACAGCAGTGGAATTGCAAAATGCAAATCATCCACTAAATATCATAGAAAATGAAAAAAATGCAATCCAGAGCACTTCTGTGACTCATAGCTCGAATCTGGCTGCAGCAGTAAATGCAAAAGCAGCAATTAAAGAATCGACAAAAGCAGGAGCAAATACAAAAATGGTAGTAGCAGCAGAAGAAACGATTCAAAGTATTCCCAGCTTGCAAGATGTGTTAAATGAGTCACTTTTAAAAACAACACAAGGTAAGGCTACTGATCAAGTACAGGCAGTTATGGAAGATACTGTGATGCAAGATGCTGAAAAAGAAGAACCGTCATTAAAAACGAGTGAACCTGATATTGAGATGGCAGTGGATGAAAGTAATAATCAATCCATAGCAGTGGCCTCAACAGCTGAAGATATGAAAGTGATTTCAGCAACTACAATTAACACAGTAAACGATTCAGTAACCACAAGTAATTCAACAAACGACGTAAAAACTACAGCCAGACCAGCAAATGATATAGCAGCCACAATTAATTCAAAAAATGCCCAAATGACAACAACAAATACAAATAATGATTTAAGCAAGGATGCTGCTACTTCATCTAATAATAATAGAAATAATGGCTCATCTTTTCAAAGCAGCACTAATCCAAAAAAAAGAAGAAGAATATTTGCAAATCACCCTGAAGATTCTTTTGCTACCGGTACAGATGTCAGTAAAAAAGAACAAAAGCCTCAAGAGACTCCAATGCAAAAATCTGAAAATCATCAACCTACCTCAATCTTACAAGGCATCATTACACCTCCAATGTCCAATAGCCCATCCGTTAATCTTTTAGATCGCGAAGCTAGTCTTAAGGAAAAAGAAGATGAAACACCCACGCGATACCTTTTGCTGCCTATTGATGAGCGTGATGATGTTGTGGTTGATATTTTCACAGACAAGATACCCTCAAAGCGTGCTACCGAATCAATTCACTCGATGGCTGCTGTATCTATGAGCCAATATATGCCCATGATTTCTGATACTGAAGAGAAAGTAGCTCCTGTAAACAATAATGAGAACCTACAAGCTGTTGACATGGTCAATCATAAACAACTTCTAGCAGAAACACAACCTAACAATATTGATGAATCCAAAATCTCTAATGAGCCAATCTCAATGCATATTGATGATAGAAATCAACCGGTTGAAAAGATATCACAGGCAGAAACAGTTGGTTCAGGCAATGGCAAAAACATACCAAAGGTAAACAGAGATACAGCCGAAATCATTAAAGATTGGAAAGTCGGTATGTCAGCAACTGGTGAAATATATTATGAACATCGAAAAACAAAAGAAAGAACCACAAAACGACCTACATGATGCTTTTTTACGCTTCATTAATCGCATTTACCACTTCAACTTTTTATAAAGAAAAAAAAAATAACATGTAAATCCAAAATTTGGAAACTTTGCTTATGGACGATAAAACCAAGAAAGAAGGAAAAAATGAGTCCAACTAGATTTCCTCTTACTGTGTATGTTTACCTTTCAGCTGCATAATTCCTTTTCATTATCTCATGTATTTATTTATTGTATTAACCTCAATAATTCTTAACATCATATGAGATTACTTGAAAATTCTTCAGCTAATAACTTGTGCTGCACATCATACATAGCACAAAGTACTATACGATAAACAGCCTACACAATTTATACCGTGCCACCTCAGCCTCCAAACTACATTATTATATTTCTAAGGCGTAGTTTGTATTGAATAGGCACTCTCTCCCATCTTTACACAATAAAGAGATTCATTGATTGTTTGATTTGTCGTTGGTTTTATTAACTGGGAGATATTAATTTGCCTATTCCATATTGTTTTCAATTATATTGATCAACTAAAGAATAAGGCCATCATCTTGCAATATTATAAAGACTCATCAGAAATTTTGCTTAATTTAGTTAATTTTATTAAACTGCTAAGGATAATGTATTTTGTAGTCTTTTTATTTTTATTTTTTACTTTTTATTTTTTTACTTTTTATTTTTTTAAAAAAAAAAAAAAAAAAAAAAAAAAATAGTGTTTTATATGATCTGAATAACAGAGACAAAATCCTTGAATTCCATTTGATTTTGTATAAATGAAATATTTTTTTTTGAGTATTCAAATGAATCTTCCACGTTGTTGATCTTTTTCCGCTATTATTGATGCCAACTGGTTCAGCAACGTCAATTTTGCCATGCCATTGCAAACAACTGAATATTCGATATGACTCGACTTCAGGTGGTACATTAAGTACATAAAGTTGAATGACAATCCTTTCTTCGTATTGATTATTGTGCATAACTTGACTAGGTTGTTTATTGAATTTTAATGTTTTGGTTTGTTCGTATCCTTCCTCGTCTTCTTGCTTTACTGCTTTATTAACATGTTGCTTTTCTTCTGAACTATCAACAACTGTACAATATCCAATATAACATTCTTGCATGGGATCTTCCTCCTTATTTGGTTTGTCTCCTTGAGTTTTTCCTGGCTGGAATACTTTGAAAGTCATATCATGTTTTTTCTTGAGAACACCATGCTCTGTCTTAGATACAGCTTTCTTTACTTTTGGAATAGTAATATGCTCTAATTTAGGTACAGTTTGTTCAATAGACAACTGTTCCACAGAATCGTCCGCCTGTTTAAATAAAGCCTGAAATGTATATTCAACACATCTTTTCTTTTCTTCTTCATCATCATCCTCTTCACCATCCTCTTCACCAACCTTTCTGTCCTCGCACCATTCACCATCATATTCTTTCTCATCCTGTCCATATAGTTCAGCATTTTCTACTAAGCAACGTTTGACGGAAAGCAATTGAGAAACGACATACATGATATTAGGTACAATATCCTTTGTGATCCCAATCTCCTGTACTATATCCAAAGCATGAATGCCACGCACGCCTTTGACCGCCAGCAATTTTTTAACCAGTTTGGTCACCATTCGGTTCTTACTCTTTTCTTCATCTGTTGTCGGATTTAAAAGGGCCTTCTCTTTTTCTGATTGTTTTACTTGCTTGAGGTTTTCTGTTACTCTATTTTGAGTCTTTTTGACAGATTTTCTTTGATTGAAAGTGGATGTGGTGGTTGTCATTGGATCAGAATTTATAGCTGTAGTAGCTGTCATTGAAGTTTTTGACTCAGGAAGACGGAAAGAAATTGTTTCTTTTAAAGGCGGATGATTTTCCTCATGAGGAATAACTAATACATGATCAGTAATACTGTGTTTATCTTCCTTGATGATAGGTAAAGGAAGGCTATTTGAGGGTACAGTGGATAATGATGGTATACTTTCCAATTGATTTTCGTTATCAGAAGAGAAAAGCCTTGCCAAGCCTTGGACATCACTTGTTTCATTAGTGATGTTGACTTGAATCGAATCATTAGCGGTTGGCTTAAGCTCGTCAGCTGCAGCATCTAGCAAATGTATATTTCCCATGCGTCGCGCATTTCCTCTTTTTTTGCGATGTCCGTTTGATAATTTACGCTTATAATCGATTGTCCTCTTATCGATAGGTCTAGGCAAATTAAGACTTTGATCACACACGTATTCAAAAGAATAACCTTCCTCCAATAACTTGGCTGCTCTTGTGAATTCTTTCATAATAATGTCAAGACCAATAGAACTGCAAGTTTTTCTACAAGGAGGTTAAAACATAAAAATAGAAAAAGAAAGAAACATACGCGACATTTTTTGTAATCAAAAAGGGATCTTGGATTATAATATCTCGATCATGACTCTTGAGAGGATAAGAAGTTAACATTTTCTCACCCGAGATGATGGAGACGCGCAAGTTTTCAGGTTGTGAATAATAATGAAAGAAGTCGATCAAGAGACTACCAACCAGAAAGAAATTTGAGCTTTTCCAAACTGTAGGAGTAGTGGACGTACTTGATTTCGGAGGAGTAAACTCATTTGTTATGAGATTTTCAATCGCAACACAATCATGAAAAAGCGTGGTACATTCCATGATACGTTTATCATGAAAGACAAGTGAAGGGCGTGCTGTTTTCGAATTGCATTTTTTGTATACACACGGAACAGATAGCTTTTGTAAACTGGGTATGACCGGTCCAGTATAATGAACCATCAAAAAGTGCAACGCCATGATAATATAAGCATAACTACTTAATGTACCACCAGTAGCTACATTAAATTAGTTATTAATAAACTTGTAAAAAAAAATTGCAATGCCAATAACGCGTACTATTGTTTATGTCCTTTTGCTTGATAAAATGCTTGATAGCAAATAAAAAAGGAGCCACACGGGTATCCATTTTGATATATTGATGAATAAGCTTTGTATTTTCAATACCCAAAACATTGTTTGTATTGATATCACAGTGGAGTTGAGTTACAGGGTCCATGAATTTACAAATTGGTACTGTTGCACTACAGATAGGCTCCACTTTTTTCATGCCCATGTCAATCAACATATTAGCTATATCTTGCATGTTATACACCGTTCCATGCAATTGATTCAATTGATGTTTATATTTTCTCAAATCTTGTTCATAGACTGCTTCTGGTACAACAATGCATAAATCAAGATCCGCATCTTTTAAGGCCAACTCATTTGCCGACGATCTACGTATTTATGTTGTTCAATGAGTAGGCTTTTTAGCATTTTCTCTCGATGTTACCCAAATACAGCAATAGATAACCCCAAATGAGGCCAAACTTGATTCAATTTAGCTTGTATTCTATTTTTCAGTGACCTTCTTTCATCAATCATAGATTGTTTAGGCCTTAGTTTCTATACAAAGGTCTGTTATTAGAATTTTCTTATTTTATAATACTAACATGATATAAGCACATTAATTCATCTGTTAACTCCCTTCTAATTCCTACTGGCTGTTTATTCGTATTAATATCTTGGAAATAAGCCAAATTGTTTTCTTCACTAAAGCACACGAATAAGAGCGTATTGGACGACTTTTGCTCAACTAACTCTGGGAAATATCGATAAAGGTAACGAGAATCATTCAAATAATCTTCCACCATAATCAACTCGTAGTTCCACTCATGCCATTCACCACATGCAATATATTGACTAAAGGTGCGAGCTTCTATTCTTAGGAAATTCTCGAGTGTTTTATAAAATGATAAAAAGTGGTGGTAATGACTGCTGTACTTGGCTAATAAAAAATGCTTCAAGGAGGCAACAGAGACAACGCGTGCGGCTCTTTTTGTAATAATACCTATACTATGCTTTACAGTGTAGTCTGTACAATCTTTCAGGACCAGTTTTACGTCGAGAGCTGCAGTCATATTAAAAAGAAACTCGCACACAAATACACCAACGCAGGCACAAAGAAATAAAAAATAAAAAAAAAAAAAGGGAAAATTGACCTGATTACAAAAAGAGTACATGTGACAGTAAGTGTCTGTTCTTCAAATTTAATTCAAAAAAAAAAAATGCAAAAACAACTTAAAATTTAGGAGGATACAAAACTATATTGCATGTAAGTAAACAATAAGATGAAATATAGAATATGATTACCTTGATCTTTCTCGTTTAATTATATTAATTTCACGTCTTAATTTATTTATTTCAGTTTCCATATCATAATCGCGACGTTTTAATAAAGAAATATATTCAACAGCTATACATTTGATATTAATATACAAACAAAAAAAAGATCAACTAATGCTTTTCTTACCTTTACTAAGGATCTCCCATTTGCTGGTCTTCATATTTTTTTCAACTGGTAAAGAATCACGAAGTTCATCAAATAAACACTTCATTTCCTTCCGTCTTTTACGTTCAGCCAACTTATGGCTTACTCGAAGTGCCGGACTACGAGAATAGGGTGTCTCCTTTCTCGGCTTTTCTGCATCTTCTGAAATATGCGGTAAAGAGTGACTCACAAGTGGCATGGAGGCTCTTCTGACTGGCATATAAGGTTGTTCATCCACTACCATTTTACGCCTTGTGACATGCTGTTGTCTATCGCCTGAAAATTCCTGACGACCCATCCATGTTGATTGAGGAGGGCTAGGAGGTGCAGAAAATGTGTCATATGTGGGTGACTCTGGAATAGTTGCGGGAAATGTAAATGCTACAAGATAGATGTAAATAAAAGCGATTTTTTTTATTCTTTCTTTTATACTTTTGCTTTTCGATGGTGTGAGATTATTGTTTCCATATCTTGATACAGATCCATAAGATGATTCAGCAGTTGCAATAGAGTGTCTTCGTTGAAAAGAGTCATAGAACGGGCCTGATGGAAGTGGAAGTGGATGCTTACTACTGCTATTATTACTACTGTTGCTATTCGATCCATTCGTTAAGGAATATCGCCTGTCTAACGAATAAGGAATGCCATCATCGTGATATCTTTGTCTTGAAATTGATGTAGGAGAGGGTGAGCGAGAAGAACAATCGTAATCAGTAGTTGCAGATCCTCTTCGGCTAGGAGCGATTGAATTTGGTAACTGCAAAATTTCTGCAGCAGATGGGCGACGGCTTGTGCTGTGGAATACAACAGGATCCGTCAGGGACCCACGTCGAGAGAATGATTCATAAATTGGTTGGTGAGAATTTGGTTCCAAAGGAGAGGGTCCTGAAACATATTGTCTTAAGTGAGGTTGAGAGACTGACATATCTGACATCCTATGCCGAATATAATCATCGGAGGTTTCCAGAGAAGAAGCTAACGGTGGTATAGACGATAAACTCTTTATGGAAGGAAGACTGGGCACGTCTAAGCTAATTGATTAGTCATTGAGTTGATATAGCATATAAGAGCGTACCCTTATTGTTGCATACTATCATATTATCATCAATCATCATTCTGTCCTGAGTATTTTCTCCTTGTTTGATTCTTTTTTGTGGCCTTAATGGATGATAGGTTTCTGTATTCACTATTTCCATAACAAAATAAAAATATATAAAAGAAAAAAAAAATAACAAATATAAAAAAAGAGGTTTATTTATTAAAGAAGAAGAAAAAAATGCAAAGAGAGAAAAAGAAAAACTTTTTAAGGGTTGGGTTGAAAGCTTTTTTTTATGTTACAAAGGAGAAATAGGTACTTGTGAGATTTGTTCCAAGTATCTGGGACAATTACTTGCTTTTGCTATTACCCCTTTTTTGTTTATTGTTCTCCTCTTTTCACCCTTTTATATACAAATACGTGCATTTATTGTTGAATAGAAGCATTTTGTTTACTAGAACATGCCACTCCCTCCCCTTATACATAAAATAAAATCTCCTTTGTAATTCCCTCTTTTTTTTTCATTGTTTATACAGTGAAGTGCACACTCTCTCAAGATTCGCTTCTCTTTATTTTAATCAGAAGCAGTTCCTGAATATTTGGATTTACAGAGTTGAATTTCATCCTTTATTTACAAATTTTACATTTTGTTAGTATTATTTTTATTATTATTATAATGATTTAGAGCATTGGATTACGGAACCAAAAAGTACTTATATTGACAAGCAAAAGAAGTAAGCTCCTTAAAAAACAATGTGTTTTCCTTAAATACCCTATAAATGACTTTTTTTTATACTTTCTCCCTTTCTTTGCCTTCCTTCCTCCCTTTTTTGTGTTTTTGCTTTTTTTTTTTTTTTTCTTAATTGTTTAATAAACACACAGACATGCAAAATAATTTCCTGAGTTTTAATAAAAGTCCAATTTATTTACCAAAGTTCACATTTATCAGCAGGATTCATACGACTTCCTGCAGGACAATTGAATACTTTAGCAAAATGCTCTGAGTTTTGTACAGCACCATTCACACGCCATTTAGGAGGAGAGTGTTCATCCGTTAGAACCTATACGAGAAAGATTAAGGATACATTTTTAATATAAAACAAGAAAAACAACTTACACCCTTTTTAGCTTGTGCAGGTGTAGCTTTATTACACCAAACACGACCAAAATTAATAAAGAAAAGCTGTTCAGGAGACAATCCATCCAAGCCAGGTAAGAGGACATTGTTGTATTTCTTGTTCTCCTTATCACTGTCATATTGTTGTTTCCATGCCAAATAGGATTCTCTTAATCCACCATTGTCTGCCAGATTTTCTCCCAGTGTCAGTTTGCCATTCACATGAATCTCTTTTCCGTTCTCATCCACCATCGTAAAGTCACCGTATTGTTTTACAAAACAGCTAGCCTTCTCATCAAATTGGGCAGAGGTTTCGTTGGTCCACCATTGAACAAGTTTACCATCTGCATCAAAGTGCCTGCCATTATTATCAAATCCATGCTAAGAGAAGTTAGTCTTCATATAAATTACATATACAAACACATATTACAGTTAATTCGTGACCAACAACAACACCGATTCCACCATAATTCAAGTAATCAGGGTAATTACTGCCAAAGAAAGGGTTTTGCAGAATACCAGCAGGGAACACAATCTATATAGTAAAACAAATGGTTAAAATAATTCTTTTCTCATTCTCCTCTTCCTTCTTTTGTGTACAGTGACACGTTCCCTGTCTCCTCTCCAAATGGACTGTTTGGGAGATCCGTCAAACAATGAAGAGTTAGAAAAAAAAAGGAGAAAAAAGGGAAGGGATTGAATGAACAATAGGGTTTTTTTTTACCTCATTGAAAGAAGGATTATAGTAAGCATTCACCTCTTGAGGATTCATAAGCCATTTCTTTTTCTCGGGTGCCTTTCCTACTTGATTCCACTCTTCTTGAATAGCCCATAGACGAGAGTTTAAATAATTACCAAAATAATCATCCTCTTTCAGCTCCAAGTCACTGTAATATTCCAAAAGTGAAATAGGAGACATAACATTGGGTGATGAGTCAGGATAGCCAATCTTACGAATCAGTTTATCTACTTTTTCAACAGCTCTTTCACGAGTTTCATCATCGATCCATGATAGTTCGGGCAATCTCTTGAGAAAGATATCTTTAATAGAATTGACAAAGTCGTCTGCATGTTTCTTTGCATCACCACCGAATTTATCTAATACATAGTAACGACCAGCTAAGAAACCAATCGAGTCATTGACTTCATCAAGACAAGTGTCCCAGCGGGGACGAATCGATTTAGGATCAGAACCAACCAGTTTAGCCTCGAGTCTGCGAATGGGCCCCCGAATGGATTCGCTTAAAGCATCTGCATAGACATAAATTGCCTTCCAAGTAAGAAAGGCCTGAACGGCTCGGCTTGATTCTTTTTGTACCAATTCACTCATGTTGCCAATATAGTGAGGTGAGGTCACAACGATCTGGTTTGGATAGGGAGCAGCTGAAGGCAAGAGATAGTTGACATACAATCCCCAATCAACTGATGGAGAAAGCTTGGCTAATTCAGAAAGTGTCATTGGATTATTGATACCCTCAGGGTCTTGAAAATATTCAGGAGCGTTACTGATCTTGGCCAGCTTTTTTTCAAAATCAACAATCATGCGAGCTGTGCTATTGGCGCTATACTTTGTCCAACCAAATTCGTTACCACTGTCAGCAAACACAGCATCCAAGGTTTCAGAAATAGTTTCATACAGAATTTGGATTGTTTCATCTTGATTGTAGTAATCCTTTGTAGGTAAAGTTAAACCAGATTGATACATGAGCAAAGAATTCACACTAGGATCCTTGAAATCAGCATCAACTGCAATCTCAAAGAGACCACCAACACCTCGCCTTGCTAAGTAAGAAAGGGCCTTGGTCAACTCACGAGCAGAATTGACTGTAGAGGCAGGTAATAATCGACGAATCTCTTTCAAGAGAGGATAGATAGGTTCTGCACCACGGGCATCAATCAAAGATTCATTTTTACACGAATCATACAAGTTTTTGGCCTTGTTAAAGTTTTGTTTATCAACAAGCTTTTCGGGGTCGGGTAATTGATTTGAAGAAGAGTGTGTACGACGATAGAAGTCATCAAAGGAGCCAGAAAGAATGTCACGAAGTGCCTCTTTGTTTTCGTCTCGAAGAATTAAGAAGGATCCAATAGCAGATTTTCCGTCGGGTATTTTATGATTGCTTTCCCATTTGCTACCTAGTATATTTGATTGATTAGAAAACAGTAAGAATAAAAACATATAACTTTACAAGTATATTGATAAAAATCATCACAAGGATCAACTGTCATATCAATATCCTATAATATTTTAGAATTAATATAATTCTAAAAATGTTTTAAGCGCAATAAAACCTGTAAGATTTGAGCGGCTGTCAGTACACATTCAGGAGTTAAACAAAGCGACTATAAAGAAAAGTTAGCTTTTGTTTTCTTACAAAATAAACTCACATCAGTCTTGTTGTTTCCAGGAAGAGGAGAAGGTTTATCTGAAGGCGCTTTACCAGGCTTTTCGTCATAAATACGTCGAGCATAAAGTCCTGCAAAGACACATAAAACAATAAAAAATATTGCAGTCAAAGCAAATAACACCTTTTCCAAAAAAGTAAATTTTCCTCCTCTGTTGTTTTCTTGTTCATTATTTTCGTCGTCTTCTATTCCTCTATCTTGTAAAAGAGGATCTCTTTCCGAATTCATCTTGTTTAGGGAGTACGAAAAAGAGAAGTGAGAAAAAAATGCAATATTCGAAGTGAACACAAATTTATATCTTTTTATTTTTAACGTTGACTACATACACCCCTCCTTATTGCTCCTCTTCATATTCAGCCAAGAATGCAACCAAGCCTTCAGGTAACTCATAGTCAAGTTTCTTTTCATCAATCAATTTTTGAGCTTCCTTGATGACATTAATTGCTTGTTCATATACTTTGTTTTGTTTTTCTTCGCCCAAAACTAAGTTGGCTTCATTTAAATGAACTTCTGCTAAATCGGCAAGGACCTGTGGCATCAATTTATCTTGTTCTAAGAATGCTTTACGTGCTGCCTCAAGATTTTTTTTGCTTTCTATAATGGCTGCATATGCCTTCTCTTCTTCCTCACTTAATTTTGTTTTTTCTTCTTCTTCTTCTTCTTCATTCAAGTTATCTAAATAATAGTGAGCAACTTGCAATTCGCATAAACCAAGTGCGTATAAAGCTTGAGCATTTTTAGATTCCTCTATTCACTTTTGTTAAAAACAATCTTTTTCTTATAAAATCAAACTTTTTTTTTCTACCTTTCAAGATTTTTTCGAGTGTCTTTTTTGCCCACGTAATGAATTTGTTACGAGATTCTAGAGAAGAATATAGAGCGCCATGGTTTTGAACGATATCAGCCAGCTCAATCACGACTTTAGATGGCAATTCATCCACGATTTTATCAGCAGCAGCTAAAGCACGTATAGCTAAGTCGGATACAGTGTCATCCTCGGACACCTGACTAGCAGCCTTTGCAAACCAGACTTTACAAAGAGCCAGATGGGTCTTGCTATATAATTCCTTATCGTCTTCCTTTAATTGTTCCAAACCATCCTCCAATCTTTCTTCAGCAGCATCTAAATAAGGCTCAAATTCTTCATCTTCCATCAAACGGCCTAATTCATACAAGGCCACACCATAATTATAATAGAAAAAAGCCGGTAAAGATTCCTCAGATTCCCATTTACGAAGGATTTGATCGGATTCATGAATTGTACCACGAAGTAAAGCCAAAGCTTCCACAGGGTTTTCCTCTAAACACACATCATTAAGCCCTTTCCGACGCATATACGCATGTGAAATAGTTTGTTATTACCGAGCTTTTCAATAGCACTTTCCAAAAGAGCAGCTACTTCACCGAGCTCGTCACCTTCTTCCACTTCCTTTTCGATCACAATGGTTTGAGCATTCTCTGGAATCTCGGTAGAAGCTTCCTCTACTTTGGCTTTTTTATTGGCCTTGGCACTACTTTTTAATCCTCTTGGTCTCTTTTTTTCTGTTGCCATGGTTTTTTTTTTAAAAAAAAAAGAAAAGAAAAAAGTTCAACTTGTCAAAAAAAAATCGGAGTAGTGACTTTTAGTAAACATTGTCGCGCTTGTGTAACTGTTTCACATACGCATTTTGAACAAACGCATAAAAAACTGAATTCACCTTAGAAGTCTATAAAAAGCAGTATTGACATCTATGCATTAAAGCCATCAGCTTTAAAGTCGAGAGATTTTTTTCAAGTAAAATTTAAATTTCAGTTAATTGGATAAGTTCATTGAGATTGATCTAATAAATACTATAACTTCCTCAATATCAAAAATTAAGATAGGTTATCCGGACAAGTATTATACTGTTTTAATAAAGATTACTATTTGCTGTGTTTAAGTATAATATTATGTAAAAATAATTTAACCTTGTTTACAGCAAAAAAAATCAAAGTATATAGGTCCATTTAATTTTTATACTGTATAAAGGTTTTATAAATGGATTTAGTCGGCAGTTTTAACCAAGATCCAAAAACCTGTTAATCTAACTATTATAGAGGACGCTAAGCAAAAAGAAACTCAAATGTGTGATTAAATGGTTGAAAGTATTAATAATATATTTAGCTCAAGTGAGTCTTCAACTTTAGGACTGTCATCAATTTCAAGCAACCATTACCTTCTAACTCATTAGCAATGAACTGTTGCGTGTTGAAAATGCAAAAACGCAGAGAAGATAAAATAGCAAGACAGGAAGAAACGGGTATTTGATCATTCTTTCAAGAGTGTATGCTCCCGTATAGGCTTTATATGTCAAAATATCAAGTATGCATATCTGACTTGGGCAAGAATCTACTTGGAAACATACCAAATAGACAAATTAGGAAGCTATTGAAAGCCAAGCATTGAACTACAGCTTATCTTTTATCAAGCAACTTGAGTACATAAGTAAATAAATGATGAATTAAAAAAAAAAAAAAAAAAAAAAAAAAAAAAAAAAAAAAAAAAAGTTGAAAGAGGAACAAGATGAAAAGTACAAATTATATACTTCCACAGCAAGTCTTTTTGATCTGGCTGATTGGATAAGTATCTGTGATCACTGCCTTAAATTCAATAATTCTGAAAATCTATTTAACGATAAAACGCATGTATATATATGTGTTTATATTTGTATATAGTTATCACTATCATTATTAACGCTGCAGAATACACGAATTTTATATTAATTTTGCGTGAATATTTATTTTAGAAATGCGCTTATATTTCAATTCAAAATAACGCAAACTTTTTCAAAAAGTGCGTCATTAATATATGAAAAGTGTATATATTATAGATTATTGTAGTTCGTATTTCGTTCATAATCAAAACTTGCTCTAGCAAATAGGAAGAAAGAGAGAGAGAAAAAAAGAAAGGTTGTATGAACAAAAAAATTCGGGTAATATTATACACGCACAAAAAAGGAGAAAAAAAAATAGGAAGAGAAGAAAAAGAGGGAGAAGGTGTTTATAAAAAAGTGATCTACAGGTTTTGTAGATTGTTTGATTGCTCTTGTTGGCCATAAGAGAGAGTATCCTTCTCATTCTCTTGCTGTGTCCAACCATTCATGATACTTTCCAGAATATCATTTGGGTTCAGTAATTCAGGTCCAATGCTTAGTTTATAAGTAGATAGCATGTCATCCAGATAAGTTGTTCCCTCATGACGATTATTTTCTTTAGCATAATCATAGTAATTATTATTGCTTGAAGGGTACATTACTGGGGATTTGTTTGTATCTTCATGAATTTGTTCCTCAAAGATACCGCCAGGACCAAACATAGGCTGTTGCTTGGAAGGAAAGCTGTAGTAAGCCGATTGTGGTTCGGCAGGAGAAGGCGTTGATTCAATACTTTCCAATCCGGCAGTACTTGACAAAATTGTTGGTGTGCTTGAGTAAAAATTGGAGCTTGCTACCGCTGCTGCAGCTGCTGATTTGGCAGTACCGTAAATTGCCTCATAATTGAAATGAACAGGTGGAGGAGAAGGAGAAGAATCATTGGTAAAGTTACAACCATTTCTTCGGATTTTACATGTTGGGCAGCATCGTACAAATCTAGCAATAAGTTCTTTAGGAATCCAAGAAAATTGATACTTGACCTAAGGAATGATGGTATTTAGTTTTTTGAAAATGTAATTTTATAATTCTTACAATGGCAGATGTCTTGTCTCGACCACCATGATTTGCTTCCCTATGAGCAGCGACTAGGATAGCATAGATATCTTCTTTTGTAGCAACTGGCTTTCCATCATGATAAATCACATCCTGAGAGCCAGGAAAGAAACTAAACATTTTTTTTACCCAAAATCTAAATTGTGCAGTGGATACAGAGGTATCTTTGGGATTTTTCAAGACTTCTCTAATCATAATGTAACGTCCTTGGTCAATCAGTGCTTTATCTCTCTTCTTGAGGCTGAGGCGAGATAAATAGTCTTCAACAACTGCATCAAACTCTCCTTTGCTAGGTACGCCATATACTTCCTCTTCGGAGGGATATGTTGCACGTCTCAGGATGGCATGTGTTTGAGATGGGAAGAAGAAGTTGGAATAAGATGGAATATAGGGTTGCATATCTAAACTGATTAATAAATATCTTTAAGTGATGTTACTAAAGAGTAAAAGAGAGAGAGAGAGTAAGAGAGAGTGAGTGTGAGAGAAAGAGAGAAAGAGAGAAAGAGATAAAGAGAATATATATAAATTGAAGCATATTCTATAAATATGTAAAAAAATCAACAGGCATGCATCAATAATTCCCCGTTATCCCATTGTATTCTCGGTGTTTAAATAGTGAATGGCATATCATTTGTACCTTGATCTGCCGGATGATGACAGAGTTACGTAAACGTCATTATACACACATTCTTGTATAGAAAAAGAGGTTGATTTTCGTACAAATTAAAACATTAAAGAAAGAAGAAGAAAATATAAAAAATTATGCTTTTTTTTACATTAAACACACAAACTTACATTCATTCATACGTTCAATTTAAAGCAACTTTTTGCTTCAGATGTTGTTAAAATACTTTTTATTTTTTGAACATTACTTTTATTTTCATAGACATATTTCTGTTACTGTAAAAGAGAAATTAAAGCCTGGGGGTCCATAAATAGTAAATCAAGTACAATAATATGATGTTTATATATCAAACAAAATAGTTCCAAGAATCATCAAGCTTTTTTTTATCATTATTATTATTATTATTATATCTTGAATTTACTTAAAAGTGCTTTATATTTCATGTAAAAAAAAAGGGGGATAAAGAGTTACCAAGCCTACTGAGTAATACCTGCATATTGTATGTTGTATCATATGCACACGTATAGAACCCTTTTTTTTTTTTTTTGCTTGTTTCCGAACAGATTTGATTCCGAAGACAAAAAATAATAATAACAATGAAAACTATTGTTATTCAAGAAAGCATACAGCATTAAAACAAATATGTAAGTTAATAACGTGAGCTGTGCTTAATAAGAAAAATAAAGAGAATTTTGTTATAAGAATACATGAACAGCAGAAAATATTTTATGCTGTGTTAACAAGTGTTCTTTTTCTCCTATCAAAAGGTTTCTTTTTTATTTTCTATACGGCCTGGTTTAAAAGGTGTCTTTACTAGAGTATACAATTATCAAAAGAACCAATAGTTCATCTATTCAATGCTAGAAGAAATCCCTCTTTTACGATTTAGTTTCTTTAATTTCTTTTTCCATTGTATTATCGATTGGTTTCTCTCCCTCCTCTCCCTTTTTTTTTTTTTTTTTTTACCCTTTTTGAAGTCTCTTGTAATTTATATGATAAATCCAATGTAAAGTGTTAATAGAAGATTAGTGAATGAATTGTGTATAAAAAGAAGAATAATTCTTTATTAGGATTAGTCTGTAGAATCCGTATTATCATTTGCTTCAAAAGAATTCATTTTTGCGTATATTCCTTGGGCTTTCATTAAATCAAGCATGTATATATTTATATGAGAATTAATAGCTGGGCATTGACATCTACAAAAAGTGAATTAGATTGGTGATCCAATACTTTTCTTTTATTGCTTTTACTCTTTATGCAAAAAGATTTGACTTTTTAACTGAAACAACTCCTCTTTTAGTTGAGCTACAGATTGAGTAAGACGATCGTTTTCAGTTGATAATCTATGCCCCTTTTTTTCAAGTTCTACTACCCATTCTTTCTTTTTTTGTCTACATTTATGAGCTGTGCAAATATCGGTTTTTGTTATTGAAATAAAATAAAAAGGTTTTGTTTAGTCTACCTGCTATTCTATTTCTTTCTAAATTTCTTCTTCGTGTTGCTGCTACTAACACTTCTTTCAACTTTGAATAGTCTTCTTTAGAAGGACAATGCTTTTTTAAAATAGCGCTTGGGACATGTTCTTGATAATTCTGCGAAAAATCGGAAGAGTAAGATATATCCATTCCTTGCGTAGTATACTCAGATTCGTATTGTTCATTAATAAAATCTTCTGGGGAATTCATTGAAGAGTATTCCATGTCCAATGAAGAAATAATAACAGGAAATAAAAAAGAAAACAAGAAAGAAAGACAAAATATGTCAAGTCATTTATGATCATGTCTTATCCTTGATTTTATTTTTATGTCGTTTACATTTAAATCACCGCATGTATTTCAATAACAATAAACAGCTTTTTAAAAGAGAATTGTACAAGGCGCGTAAAGAAAAACAATGTGCATTGCTTCTCTCTTTTGTATTTATCTTGTGAATAAGATGCTAAAATTTACTGCAATTGAATATAAAATGAACGTTTGCTATGTTTTACTATTAATATTCCCTTATTTTTGTTTTCTTATAATTGTTCAAGATATAAAACCAATTGGTTTCTTTCTGACTTCATACGATAGAGCAATATAATTTCTTGTTAGAATTAGCCAAAATCATTACTAGGCAATCAATACCATATCCCAATTACCCGTACACAGAAGACCGAAATCAAGAATATGACATTTATCTTTATCATTTATGTTTCTTCACTTTGCTACCAAGATCTCTACAAAAATAAGTATGGTTATGACAATTTATTGAACAGGAAGAATACTTTTAAGAACATATAGTGATGAGGAGTATATTTATTTCATGCTGAAAGATATTCATTAACCAACTTGTCCAATAGACAAGTATTTATACAAGAAGTTTGAGACAATCACTCTTTTTGCTTCATACAGAAATTAGACAAGAATCCATTAGCCTCAACTATACAGAGTTAATCAAAAAGACGTATGTTTAATGATTATATCTTAATGTCGAGTTTCGGATCATATCTCCACAATCAAAGGAAGTACTGAAGTTGCCATCCTATCACAAGAGTCATAAGAGTTGAAGGTAGCGTTGGATTTATCAAGTGCTAAAGAAACTCCAGACCAAACCAATCATAAATAATTCAGACATATTTGCAAGATTCCACATGTAAGTATAGGTCATATAGAGTCTGTAGAAGGAGTTCAGGATTCAATGTATCGAGACAGGAATGAAAAGATAGGCATTTTTTTTTTTTAAGCTGGCGGAGTTTTTAGTCATTGACCAGCAACTTTATTTTTTATTGGATACTATTAATTTTTTTTTTTTTTTTTTTTTTTTTTTTTTTTTTTTTTTTTTTTTTTTTTTTTTTTTTTCCAGTAATGGGCAAAGCAAAAAGAGATCAACAAAAAAAAGCAACACCTTATACTCGATCAAAAAAAAGCCGATAACAAGATCAGAGAAACTAAAGAATGCAAATATAATAGAAGATCTTGATAACAATCTTGAAGAATTAACTCAACATTTAAGACCAAAAAAGAAGAAGCCAATTCAAATTAGAAATGAGTCCATGGAAGATGTAATTATTCATTATTAAATTATAAGTTGATACTAATCATTTATGCATTTAGGATGATAAAGTAGAAAGAGAACAGCTGGAATATGAAAAGACACAAAATGACTTAGAAGATGCGCTTGGATTATTAACTAAATTATAATAAACATGATGTATTATTATTTATTTTCTTTTTTATTTTTTCATGTTAATAAAAAAAAATGATATATTTTTTGAGACAAAAGAAAAAGAGGGAAGAAAAAAGTATAAAACGTATTATCAAGAAGCTTAGAAACACTTTCTGTGGACAATAGAAGGACCAGATTCGTCGTATTCTTGCTTTGAGATCCACATTTGTTGGAAGGTAGAAAGAGAAGCCAAGATGGAACCACCAATCCAGACAGAGTATTTTCTTTCGGGAGGAGCAACAATCTTAATCTTCATAGAAGAAGGAGCAAGAGCAGTGATTTCCTTTTGCATACGGTCAGCAATACCAGGATACATAGTGGTACCACCAGACTATAAAAGTGTTATATAACGTATCCTTTTTCTTTATCCCGTTTTTTATATTTACCATGACAATATTAGAGTACAAGTCCTTACGGATATCAACATCACACTTCATGATAGAGTTGTAAGTAGTTTCATGAATACCAGAAGATTCAAGACCCAAGAGAGAAGGTTGGAAAAGAGCTTCGGGAGCACGGAAACTACAGATAAATCAATAAATAAAAAGCTTACAAAGTAAATTTATAGTATACTTTACCGTTCATTACCAACAGTAATGACTTGACCATCAGGAAGTTCATAGGACTTTTCAAGAGCAGATGATTGAGCAGCAGTTTGCATTTCTTGTTCAAAGTCAAGAGCAACATAACAAAGCTTTTCTTTGATATCACGAACGATTTCACGTTCAGCAGTGGTAGTGAAAGAGTGACCACGTTCAGCGAGGATACGCATCAAGTAGTCAGTCAAGTCACGACCGGCCATATCCAAACGCAAGATGGCGTGAGGAAGGGCATAACCTTCATAAATAGGAACAGTGTGGGTAACACCGTCACCAGAGTCAAGAACAATACCGGTAGTACGACCAGAGGCATACAAGGAAAGGACAGCTTGAATGGCAACATAGAAAGCAGGAGCGTTGAAGGTTTCAAACATGATTTGTGTCATCTTCTCACGGTTAGACTTGGGGTTCAAAGGAGCTTCAGTCAAAAGAACAGGGTGTTCTTCGGGAGCAACACGAAGTTCATTATAGAAGGTGTGGTGCCAGATCTTTTCCATATCATCCCAGTTGGTAACAATACCGTGTTCAATAGGATAACGAAGGGTCAAAATACCTCTCTTGGATTGGGCTTCATCACCAACGTAAGAATCCTTTTGACCCATACCAACCATCACACCTTGGTGACGGGGACGACCAACAATAGAAGGGAAGACCTAATGAAGAGATGAGTTAAAAACACGACATCTCATCTTGCAATAAAACTTACAGCACGAGGTGCGTCATCACCAGCAAAACCGGCCTTACACATACCGGAACCGTTATCGATAACAAGCTATAGTGAAAATGAAAGCTTAGAAGACCAAGAAAAAAGTATAAAGAAATAACTTACAGCAGCAACTTCGTCCTCCATCTTTCGGGATTAAACTTGAATAAAAAGTAAAGAAAAAAAAAAGAAAAGCAAAAAAAAGGGCGGGTGAGGGGAGAATATATAAGAAAGAAAAAAAGAACTCAAACTCCGTGACGCAGATAGATTTTGTTTTATCTGATTGGTTGCTCTGTGAATTAATTTCTTAAACTAAAGTCAGATATCCTTTTTTATATTATTCTTGGCTCAGCTAAAGAGTACAAAGAAAGGAAGCGTAATGGCCAAGCTATATAAAAATAAACAAGTGATTTACACAAGAGCAAAAAGAATGCTTTGCATTTAGGAATTGTAACTCTTGGCTTTTATTCCCCCCCTTGCTCTTATTATTTTTATTTTTCCCCTTACACAAAAAATCTATATCTCATTTCTCCCTAGTTTAATCAGGTAACAAAAATTGCTTCAGAATGGTAGAACGATATACATAAAAGTGATATATGCATTTTATTTTACTTGAAAGGCAAGTATACAAAAACGCGTTACTCTTTTCCTTTCTTGTCATTAAAATAGAAATAAAAAGGTGGTGAAAATCTAATCGGAATGTGAAATTTAAGATCGTCATTTCTTCCAATCGCTTCTCGGCAAGAATACAGATATCTTATGAGGTTTAGATTACGTCAAGCATAAACTTGTTACCAAGACCAGTTTGAGTTGATCTGTAACATCCCACTTTGAGCCTGTTACACAGTTAACAATTGAATTAAAAAAAGTGACAGTTTTATAATAGAACAAACATACTTGTTGACAATAGGATAGTGCAAAACGCGTACAAAAAAAAAAGGAAATGTGAAAAATGTTGAAAAGAATTGCATTTGCAGATTCCTAAAATAGTATTCTATTTAGATTTGGGGATCGTTCTCTTTTCCCTTGGCATAACAGGTGATATACATATGATTCTGTCCCTAGGCTACGCATAATCAAATTTCTTTAATTGATGTATGCATACATTTTGTACAAAATTGGCTTCGTTAGATGATACACAAATCAACTGTATATGCTAAAATATACTTGGTAAAATAAAAAACAAAGAAGCTAACAAAAAAAAAACCTTTTTATGCCAAGTTTGAATGATTCTTACAAGTTATTGCTCTATGGATATTAAGCTAAATAAAACACATTTTTGATATCTGCAGTTATATTTTTGTATGTTTTAGTTATTTCCTTAGAAACAGAAAAATGAACAGTTTGTAGCATCAAAAATAGTAATGAATATGTTTACCCCTGAAATTTTAGCTAAAAAATACGTGTTCTCGTGTATAAGGTTACAACGTGGATGATGTATATTAAATCCTAACTTTGTTTCATTACACGAGTTTTTTACTTTGTAAAGAAAATTCAGCTTCTCACAATATTCTTTACGCACATTTTTAGGAAAATATTCATTTGCGTACAAACAAATCAGAAAAGAAAAGATACTTTGGTTGAAATAGTCATAGTTCTGTTCATATACTTTGAGTCTATTCTCTTACATTTTAATAATATTCTGTAAATACATCATATGAAAGGATTATCATAATTTGCCTTTATCAAGACAGTCTATTCACATAATAAGGTACAGTCTTACAAGTAATCCCTACATCCTCCAAGCCCTTGAATTTAAGAAATAGGAATGGTTGAATTTTTTTTAAAAAAAAAAAAAAAAAAAAAAAAAACACTTTTTTTAACTATGACTTAATTCATAGTGGAAGACTATAAAGTTGCACGTCCTGTCACATTTTCTACTAACGAACACATTAACAATAATGAAATTTTTTGGATAAGATTCTTTTATAACATTACGGAATCCATTTGGGAGATTTCTATCTGTCTCCTTCTTTTTTCACTCCTTTTCTCTCTTTTCTCCCAAATTATCTTCATATTCATGCTGTAGATAGTTCTTTACTGTGCTTTTTTATTAGCCTCCTACACTTGCTGAATTAAAGTCAAATAAATATTCAAACGTGACTGATACTAGTTAAGACCTGACTTATACACAAATATTGATTCTATTCGTCAACACAGATAATTATCCCTAAAAACATCTTTTGCTATAGATACATGAAGCGTTCCCTGTCATCACTATATTTAACAATCTTTCAACTCGCTTTAATTTCTCTGGCTTTTTTTTTGCATTTTGCTTAAGCTTTTAATACTATTTTTAAGGTTGAAGCTTATTAAATCTTCTATGTACATTAAAAAAATGTACTTTATTTTATTTTTTACATGCATTTTTAAGCATCACCTACCGTTTCTACCATAAACTCATGGCATGCAGATTTGCTAATTACATTTTTTGTACGGATTTCCTTTTCTCAAAAGATGCATAAAGTTATTCAGCGTTTATATAGAAATTACATGCCTTAAAACCTTGGGATTATCAAGATGGAGGCATAATCCTGCTATTTATTCATACATTTCACATTTGTGAAAAGTAGCAGTAAAATGCGATGGAGTGCATTTAAATCACGTACAAAACAATAAATAGTAAAACACTAAAATACAATATGGAAGGCTTTGACAAATTTGCTAATGAGTCTTGCTTTTTAAAATTAAGTAATTGATAATCAGGCATTACCGCTCCTATCCATATACTATCATTATTGAGCAATCCATTTTCATATGCTACACCACCAATATGCCATTTCTTTGCCATCTCATTAATCGCATCCTCTTCCTCACTATCATTCTTTGAAGGATCAAATGGTGGTGTATAGAAAGGATTAGTTAGATCTTGTGAAGATATACCAGTAACTTGAGAGATCCAATCGAGTACAGAAGCAATGTTCACAAAGATCTCTGTTACTGTGTTGAGTGTACTGTTGGTACTATGAGCGTTGAGGTCGAGAGGGATAGGGCAAGTGAGGGTTTGTGTATCTTGAGCACCATAGATCCTTACCAGATTTCCGACTACAAATGACACCTGTACTTTTTTGTTCTTGCTTGGGTCTGCCACGGTTTGATGAACTACCAGTGGGCTTCCAGAATCACCATGACAGGCAACACGGTCCTCTGTTTCTGATCTTGCTTCGATGTTAAAAGTATTTTCAAAGCGAATGATATCCAAATCAAGTTTTTGCATTGTCTTTGCTTGTTCATCACCTGTAAATCCAAATCCAATGAGCTCGCCTGTAAATTTTTAGTACTTTACATAAATATTTACTAACTATTATATACCCTGCTTTATTAAAGAACGGTCCATATCTGATGACCAGAGAGGAACACGATGTACTTGACGTGATGGGATGAGTGAGTTTTCTAGTTCAATAATAGCTACATCATAACTTGGATTTATTATCGATGAGACGTTATAAAGAGGATGAATTGTCCAATCAGCAATACTAGCCATTTTTTGATAAGAGTGTTGAGTATCACGATAGCTGACAAAATATCGATTCTTTGAATGTTGAGGAGATGCTGTGTCTGCTACACAGTGTGCAGCTGTCAAGACAAAGGCAGGGTTATATGATAGTAACGTTCCACCACAGAGATGAGGGTTGCCGATCATGATATAAAATGGATATTCATCCAATTCTGTTACATCTTTTCCGTTTTTTATACATGAAATCCATCGAAAATAAATCATGATCAAGTAAATAGTAATGATTAATGACATATGTTCTTTATCCGGGGTTTTTTTAAAAAAAAAAAGAAAGAAAGAGAGGAAAAGTATAAGGCTCTATAAATATGCTTCAGAGAATTAAAACATTCTTTCAAGTAGCCCCTTTCTTACTTGTTGTCTTCAAGACAAATCATTTATTGTTTTTATGACAGAAATTCCTTCTTGTCCTTTTTTGGTTATTTAACGTCGGGGATTCAGCTATTGTTTGTGTCCCGTTTTAGTCCCTGTCAGATTTTTTTTTTTGGTTCAATGTTAATTCTGAAAAGATGGTTTCAATCAAATGGTCAGAAAAGATACTTAACAACGTTGAATGTTGAATTAGACAAAGCAGAATATTACTTTGAAAATGGTAAGACGAAATAATAATTCTCAATATGAAATAAGCTAACAGGAAAAAAAAGGGTTAAGAAAAGTAAAGCCTTATTATTATAATTTTCATGTTTTTGCTAAACAAAGAATGATTGGACAAACAGTCTTGAGTACATTTTTAAAAGAATACAGAGGAAGATCAGAATATTATTATGTAAGACATATATAAATAAACATGTGCTTATAAATAATTATGATTAAATATAGAAATATGCAATAGAAAAAGGGCTTGTAACAATAAATGGTGAAAGAGTTAATTATGATACAGTATTGAAACCTCAAGACAGTATAATACATAAAGTACATAGGCATGAACCACCAGTTACAGATCAACCAATTAAAATTATTTATGAAGATGACGGTTTGCTTGTAGTCGATAAACCTGGTGGTATTCAAGTACACCCAAGTGGAAGATATAGACATAATACAATTGTACATGTCATGACAAAAGAATTAGGTTACAATAAACTATATCGTAAACACAAAAAAAAGTCTATACATAAGTCATGTTAATTATGCTTTTTATAGCAATCAATAGACTTGATAGAATGACATCTGGATTGATGATGATAGCAAAGACTTCGCAAAGAGCAGCAGAGATTAAAAAAGAACTAAGAGAGAGAACAGTTGAAAAAGAATACGTTTGCAGAGTAATAGGTTTATTTCCAAGGTATAGTGAACTAATAATACTTTATATTCTATATTAAAATGAAAATTAGAGAGCGAATTGTATGTCATGCACCTATCAAGCAATTATCTTACATTGTCCCGTTCAATTATGTACATAATCACGGTAAAGATTGTACAACTGTATTTGAGAGGCTAAGCTATAATGGAATGACAAGCATCGTACGTTGTAAACCTCTTTCTGGGCGTACGCATCAAATTCGAGTGCATTTGCGTTATTTGGGTTATCCTATTGCCAATGATCCTATTTATAGCTACTCTGCTGCATGGTCCCATCTACTTCCTTCTCCTCATCATTCTCTTGATAATTCTCAAAAAATTATTCAGTCAATGTTAGATACAGCGTCTTATGATTATATGGTGGATCCATTTGAGGAAACAGACCTACCAAGATGCCAAGAATGTAGTGTACCTATTATACAAAAAGATCCAGCACCAGATGAATTATCCTTATGGCTTCATGCTGTTAAATATACAGGCCATTCTTGGTCCTATAATTCTCCCTTACCTGCTTGGAGTGATGATTTATTTAATGGAGACAAGTCTAAGGTAACTGCTTCATTTGATTAAAGATCTGTCATTTGATCGTTATCCTTTTTTACTTGCCGACGTTCTTACTGTGAAAAAAAAAAAATAAACTTTTATTTTTAGACTTTTCTTTTTTTTATATATTTTTTTTATTACTACATTAATGATTGAGGATAATTTTCATACTTGCGACTCACCTTCGGGCTCTTCTACATCAGAACCGCACGAAGAAACAAATAACGCACAATCACTTAATTATATCGACCCAGCTTTTTTTCATAAATTAAACCAACTTAATTCTGATAATTCTTTACTTTTTATACAACCGAACACAATCAGTTCACCACCAAATGTCTTACTCACCCCTAGTTTTGTAAATCCTCTTTTACCAAACAGTAATTCTTTGAACGAACCACAACCAAATCTATGGCCTAATAACAATAATTATAAAACCGTAAAGAATAGATATTTGACAAGATTATATAAAACCAACATGTATCATTCATTAGGCTATTCCTGAACTTACAAAGAGCTTTATAAATCATTCTGTTACAAAACAACAATGGTATTAAGTCTTTTAAATCCTCGTATATTTTCTTTTTAATAATGTTTTTTTATTAGCGCAACATCCAATACGAACTTGCCTGGGTAAATATAAAAAATAGTACAACAATGAGAGACATTAAATAGGACCTTTTTTTCTTTATAGCATGCAGATCAGAGTCTTGGGTGTACCTCAAACAGGTGCAAAATCTCGCGTTGAAACACAAATCAAATTATGTATTCAATTGGTCACTGATGATGGTGACAAAGCTCAACGTTGGTCTCACCTTAAATTACCTGGTCCTTTGGTGGCAAAGGAAAAACTAAAGAGACAGATATTGATATCATCCAATGGTTCAAAGATTACCAACATTTCTGGATTAGAGAATACAACCCTTCTACCAGAGAAAGTTTTATATTTATCAGCTAGAGTGATATGTGCAAGTGATCCAAACCGGAAAGTAACTACTTGTATTGGCTGTATTCAACGAGAGGTACAATTGTGTTCTTTGTGAAAAGAAAGATGTTCTTTAAAACTTTATATTACTTTTAGCGTAAACGATCACAAAGAAGAAAAGAAAATAAGAATAAATCAGAAGCAGAAGAGAACAAAATAGAAGATGAAAAAGCAATGGCCATAGAAGAACAAAGAGTGTTATTATTTAATTGTTCAGAAGTAGTAGACTTTAATTCTGGTGATGCAATCTTGCCTACTAGGATCACTTGTTATTGCAGACATCATAATGAAAGACTTGGATTTTGGTAATAAGCAAAAAAAAAAAAAAAAAAAAAAAAAAAACTTTTTTGAATTATATCAGTCTAACCTTAACACTAGTATTTATTTTGAAATGAACGATCATACTGGGAAGCAAGTTGCTTCTGGCATGTCACCTCCGATCATGATAACAGACGATCACAAGTCAAACAAGCAGAAAATAAACAGAAAGAGACCTCGGACAGAGTTGGATAGCACAAATCGCATTAGTTCTTTTGATTCGAGACAACTAGGAAATCATTATCAAATCCAACCTCGCTCATCTCTATCAACCGATCTATCCTTTTTACCTCCACCTGCGTCTTCACCCGAGCAACCTTTACTTCAACGTCTTATTCCCAACGAAGGTCCTACTTATGGAGGTATCGAAGTCACCTTATTAGGTTCTGGCTTTCGTTCTGGTTTGACTTGTATGTTTGGCGATGTTGCTGCTTCTAGTACTCACTACTGGTCTCCTAATACGCTTGTCTGTATCCTACCTCCAGCTGTCAATCCTGGTACGGTCGTCGTGTCCTTTAAAGAACATCCTATGGTGATAGACAGTCAAGATGTGACTCTATTTACTTATTATAATGAAAATGACCATGCCCTGATGGAACTTGCTCTTCAAGTCGTTGGACTTAAAATGACGGGTAAAGTAGAGGACGCTAGGGAGATTGCTATGCGTATTGTTCAAGGTGGAGACAATCAAGATAGTGATTCAAATCAGAAACAACCGCAGACTGCTAATCTCGAGCTTCACATTATGCAAGTACTTGAGGTCATGATCACCTTTCGTGACATTGATTCGCATGATGTATCCATCACAAGTGCGCAAGGCCATACTATGCTTCATTTGGCTGCTATGCTTGGCTTTACTCAATTGATACGCATGTTGATCGATCTTGGTTGTCACACGAATGCAACGGATAAAAATGGTTACACTGCTTTACATTATGCTGCTTGGTACCAACACCGAGAAATAGTTCGACTTTTGTTGGACAGAGGCTTGGCAGATTCCCAGATAGCTAATAGATGGAACAAAAGACCTATTGAAATGACTGAGGATGTTTCTATTCGTCATATGCTTTGGAATCATGTTGTATTGGCTGAAGATGACACCTCAAGTGGATACAGCTCAGTTGATGATTCTTTGGACGATGATGATGAATACAGTGAAGATGAAGAATCGAGTGTCTGGTTAGGTGATGTTGAAGAAGAAAGTGATGAGAGTTGGGGACCTTGTTACCTTTCTGATTCTGAAGTATCACTTCCAGACGAGCTCGTATCGGTGACTGAAGGACTGCGTCACAGGCGAAAGACGCAGCAGCCATTCATTCAATATCTGAATGACGTAGAAACCGCATCTTATTCTCCCGAAGAGATAGTAGATGCTGAACCACTTCATAGTATTGATTCCCTTACAGAGGATGAAAAGGATGTACCCAAAGAGATGAACTGGATGCAACGTACTTTGTCTCATTTTCAACCTACAGCGTCTAATGATCTCTTACAAAATATTAAAAACACGATTCCTGCTAAACCGACCGAACTCAATCTCAAAACGATTGCCGATCACATTCTTCAATTTCCTAGTAAACCTGCCTCAATGATGTCTGGTCTATTGTTTTCTAACAATCAAACAAATGAACAAGAAGAACCACCTGCTGAACAAACATTGGCATGGTACATGGCCTTAGCCTATGCCATGGGCGCACGAAGTCTGACATCAGAAGATGAAAAGGAAGAAAATCAAACTACTACCAGTCAAGAAGAATATACAATCACCAGGGACAAACGCCGAGACAGAAGACTATATTCATTCTGGGTGCCAATGCTTTGCCGTAAGCTAATTTCCTTTTTTAATCATTATAGACTAATATGTGTGTATGTAGTTATGATCGTCTGGCTTATCTTTCAATTTATATCCTCTCATCCAGGTGTAGTGGATACGATTATTAGCATATCAGGGTTCAGAAGACAATATTTAACTATACATTGAGACATACCCCTTTCTTTACCTTCATAACTATTCTTTTTTTTTATTTATTTATGTAACTATATAATACTGAATTTCTCACAGTTGTAGGCTTTTTTTTTTTTTTTTTTCCTTTTTTTATTGTGTGTTTTCAATATTGTCTATATCTTGTAATAATTTTATAAATACTATAGGTGATATATCTAAAGAAGATAAATTAAAAAGTATTCTCGAAAGATAAAAAAAGTACAAAATGAACACCATCAGAACAAATCTTAAACAAACAAAGCGGTTGCACCTTATTCAACTTTTTTATAAAAGATAACTTATGTTTTTGACATAATGTTGCTTGATATGCTTTAAAATTTTTTTGTGGTTTGCTGCACAAAGTTATCCTACCTATATACTCTTATTCTTTACGCATTTGGGACATGAAAGTGAGGATTAAAAGAGATAAAAGTATAAATAAGTACATCAAATGCTTTTCCAAAGCACTTATATATGTATTTTAGCAAATGGGTGTTATAGTAACAGTTTGGAAAATACGATTATTGGGCAGTGCTAGATCAAAGGAACTGTATAGGAAAATTTATGAAACAAGTTTACTTATCTTGTATTTTTAGAATATAACATACACTATATCAGTGAAGGTCTTCTTTATCATTCCAAACAAGTTAAAGACGGATCTCCACATCATATTCCAGTTAACTCACTGCTTAGCTAACACGCACATCCTTCATTTACTGCTTCCCCTTAGAAAGTGGCTGAGTTAAATATCTAAGCCACCAAATCATTGAAGATTGTCTGCTTTTTTTCCCCTGTTTTTTTTTTTTTTTTTTTTTTTTTTTTTTCTTTCTCATACTTTATTCAACACATGTCTTCTCTTGACACTCACATTTACAAGTATCTCTTGTCCAAAGGTTACAATGAAGTTGCCAATTCTTTGAAAAAGGCTAATTCCTCTGTAAGATTTCTGATTTAAATAAATAGACAATGTAACTGACTACTATTTCCTATAGGTTACCAAAGAAACAACAAAGAAGGATCTTATAACTATCTTTGAAGCTTATAAGAAAAAGTAAATTAACAAAGGTTATAGTATAACTTTAATTGACATTTTCTTTTACATTTAGTGATTCCTCCTCGGACGAAGATACTGAAATGACAGATAGCTCTTCTTCAAGTTCCTCTTCCGACGAAGAAGAGGAAGAAAAGAAAAATAGCTCCTCCGATTCAAGCTCTGACAGCAGTGACTCTGAGTCTTCTGATGAAGAGGAAGAAAAGAAAGGAGAATCCAAGAGTTCTGATAGCGATGATGAAGACAAAAAAGACTCAGCTTCTTCTTCTGACTCTAGTTCGTCTGACAGCGAATCTTCTGAAGATGTAGAAATGAAAGATGCAGAATCCAGTTCTTCTGACAGCGACTCATCTGATAATGAAAAGGAAAAAGCAAAAAAAGATTCAAGCAGCTCTAGCTCTGATAGTAGCAGTGATTCATCTGATGAAGAGGAAAAGAAGGATTCTGAATCTAGCTCTGAATCTAGCTCTGAATCTAGCTCTGATAGCTCTGATAGCTCTGATAGCTCTGATAGCTCTGATAGCTCTGACAGTGAGGAGGAAAAAGAAGAGGAAACAAAGAAAGAATCTTCTGAGAGCTCCAGTTCTGAATCTGATAGTTCCGACTCTGAAAGCTCTGATTCTGACAGCTCTAGTTCTGAAAGCGACTCATCTGATGACGAAGAAGAAAAGAATAAAGATAGCTCCAGCTCTAGTTCTGACAGCAGCTCTGACTCTGATAGCTCTAGCTCCGAATCATCCGATGATGAGAAAGAAGAAAAGAAAACTGAAAAGCGTAAAGCTGAAGAAGTTGCACCAGAGCCACCAGTTACAAAAAAGGCTAACATAAAAACGTAAGTTATTTATTGCCTAATCAAAAGAAGGGCACTAACGACGCTATTTATCTTAGCAATGAAACACCAAAACAAAAAGGGCCAAGAAAGCAAGGTACTCCATTTCAAAGAGTGAAGCCAGAAGAGGTTGAGTTTTTTGATGAGAGATTGAAAGACAACACGTACGACAGTAAAGGAGGGTCCGGTGTAAACTCATATGGATGGAAGGCCTCTCAAGATTTGATCAAAGTTCGTGGAGATAAATTTAGAGCAGAAAAGAACAAGAAAAAGAGAGGATCTTATCGTGGTGGACAAATTAGTTTTGAAAGCCACAGCATAAAATTTGATTAAATCACCAATCCCTTTTGTAGAAGAAAACATTTATACTTTTTGAAAATAATTTACGCATAAATAAAACCATTTGATCCTCACTATTCATTTGCTTTTTTAAAACGCTATCTAACATTGTTTAGTTCTTGTCAACTTCAGATAATAGAATAGATTGCTCTAAAAAAATGATTATAGGATTTTATGAGTATATCAGAATTGGTTCAAGACTCGGTGAATATTTTAGTTCCTAGGTACTTGGCTTGTTTGAATTAAAAGATAAACTTCAACGTTTTTATTATAAAGATATTTAAGGTTTGTTGCATAAAGTATAAATAATAACGTTTTAAATTTAGTGAAGTTTAGCAAAATAATCTTGAATTCTTCTTTCTCGTTTTGCCATTTATCCTCGCGGAGTAAAATCGGATGCATTCAAACCATAAGGACTAAGATTCTCCTTATTTTCTTTTATCTAGACGCTTTGGCCCTTTCCAAAACCTTCCTTCCACTGGAGATTTACCACTATCAATATTACCATGTTTACTTCCTTTGTCAAGAACAAATGTCTAAAAGAATACAATTTTTCAGTGGAATTGTTTCATAATATTTTCATTTCAAAAAAAAAAAAAAAAAAAAAAAAAAAGTATAGAATAAAAAAAAGCGCAGCAATTTTGTTACATTTTAATAGCAACAGCAGATTTGGATAAAAGTATCTCAAATTAACACAAAGGTCGAGATTGTACTTGAAGTAATGATAGATATGGTCGATGTCAATATTTAGGTAAAAGTCCCCGCATTATTTACTAAAAAATAAAAATTTCTGGAGTTCTCGTGTGAAAAGCTGAAAGAAAAAAGGCTTTGCATTTAAAAGAGAAAGGTCTTGACGTAATAATACACGAGAGATGCCAACATTATCGATATTTTGAAAACTGACTGACAAGAACCTAGTTATGTGGACGTTTAGTACGAGTGTTTATACTACTATGTTGATTCATCTCTTTGGTATTGAAAGTAATGTATTCACTTATTGCTCTTTCTTTTTGTTGTTTAACAAAATGTCTAATCCTAATTTATCGATTTTTTCTGACCATGACAACTTGGGGTTACTCTCAGTGAGCTCATCACAATTATTTCAATATAAAACGTTACACATACACTCTATTTGTGCTATAAATAAGAAAGCTATTTCACAAAGCCTGTATAGTTTTTTCTCTACAAAAGCCAGTAAACAGTAAACATAAACACAAAGCTATTATAAATTGGTTGTAAATCTTATCCTTATATGTACAGAATCCAGTTTATCTCATGTTCCTTGCAAGTTTTTCAAACAAGGAACATGTACAGCAGGAGCAAACAGTACATTTTCTCACAGATCAGATTTAATCAGAGTGCAATATGTAAGTATTTTATGAAAGGAAACTAAATTTGTTACAAAATTTGCCTTACTGCATACAGTATCGCTTTATAGTATAAGTGCTGGTGTGATTAGTGTCAAATCAAATACATTGCCTAGCAATACACATCCCAGCAGTAAAAAATAGAGTATATGCATTTAATGACTCATTCCACTCCTCTGCTCCTTTATTTAATCAAGACTATTTCAAATTGCTACAGCGCAACCAGAGCCTACGAATAAATGGAACTGACCTTATTAATTTACTTTCTTCTACGCATAAATCATTCGATCATTATCTTTTTGTCAGTAATAGCAGTAGAAATCGTCCTTAATTGTAATTAAAGAATGGGTGCTTTTCAACCGATAGCTTTAGCACAAGCATATCAGATACACAACACCATAAAATAAGCAATGGTCCTGGATATGATTTAAATGACACCATGTTACCTTCTTCTTTAGATAATTTATTTATATCAGAAGAACTACAAGTTAGAACAAGAAGGACATAATTATTCAGTTAATCCAACTGGTAATGATCAGCTATGGAAAAAGCGATAGTGAGTACCATTTTTTACAAACAATAATAATGAACTAGAAGATACATTAATAAAAAGCATCGTTACATCAGCCATAAGCATTCCAAAAGGAAATATAAACCAATAGTACCTATTGTCAATACCAAAAGGGTGATATTTCAAGCCATTTTATGCGTAAAAAAGCTCATTATCATGATTTAATAAAAGGTTCTTTATTTTAAAATAGTCTCCTTTGCTAAATGTCTTTCATAAAAGTCAATCATTTTTTGAGGACATCTTGCATTGATTTGTGTCGAATGATGTACAGATCGAATACCCTCTTTCCTACATAAAATACAGTTATCAGCATATTAAGACACAAGCAAAAAAAAAAAAAAAAAAAAAAAAAAAAATACCATTCAACATATATCAAAAATCCAGGTAACTTGCATTTTTCAACATATACAATTTTATCAACTGCTTCTTCCCAATCTTCAATTGATTCCAAATATGCAAAGAAGTCATCGTTTTGCTCATTTTGTGCTGAAGAAAAGTCATACAATTTACTAGGTAACCTATCTTTAAGGCTCTTTTTATAAGTTTCCAATAGCTCAGGCCATTCTCTACAAAAAAAATAATCAGTAACATGTCTTTTGTTCTTAATAATACTAACTCTTTAACCACGTCTTCTGTTTCCCATGTTGTATCTTCACAATCGTAACCAATCCATTTTACTTGATATAATAATTCTCCTTGCTGTACTTTTATAAGACAAAAGAGGTTAAAGGTAACT
Organism: Rhizopus arrhizus; assembly: GCA_024220505.1. Classification (NCBI taxonomy): domain Eukaryota; kingdom Fungi; phylum Mucoromycota; class Mucoromycetes; order Mucorales; family Rhizopodaceae; genus Rhizopus; species Rhizopus arrhizus. The sequence goes on along the minus strand of JAKZZE010000038.1, from coordinate 59,351 downwards.
TTATTATTATTTTGCTTGTTCTTACTTCAGTAGTCCTATGATTACATATAAACTCTGGGTTATCAACCATATTAAAAAATAAAAGAAAAAAAAATTAAAACAAATCTAGTGGTGACTGAGTTGTGTGACTGACAGTGATCCCTTTCACCTGTTCTTTTTTTTTCTTTATTTACTAAAATTAAACATGCTGTCTGCAGAACCAGCTTATGCTCTTGCTAGAGCAACTTTTAAACGTGCTCAACGTGGCTTGTTTGGAGGAAAACATATTCAATTTGGCAACAATGTAATGAAAGGCTATGAGCTATATATGTTTCGTTTTTTTTTTTTTACTAATTCCTTCTTTTTTTAATAGAATCCTTTCTCTAAAAAGAAGACAAGACGTAACTGGTTACCTAATGTTCAAAACAAAAATTTGTATTCAGAAACGCTCTCAAAGTTTATTGAAGTCAAAGTGACAACTTCTGTACTGCGTACTATCGATAAAAAGGGTGGATTGGATAAATATTTAATGGAAACAAAGGATAAAAATTTGTTTAGTGAAAAGGCACTTGAATTAAAAGCAAAGATTCGAAATCAACAAAAAATACAAGCCAAAACAGTAGCAAAAACAGAGGCTAAACAACAAGCACCAAATATTGTTGTTTCTTAGAAAGAGTGAAAGAAAGAGAGAGAAATGTAATAAAAATAGATCGCTGTGACGATCTTGTAAACAGTTTGTTTTCTTTTTCTTTTCCTTTTATATTAATGGAATTACCTCAAGTTGGTAAGAACTGTAATCTTGAAAATTGTAATTCGTTGGACTTTTTGCCAATCACATGTCCATTTTGTCAGAAAACATTTTGGTAAACAGAGAAACCTACATGTCTAAAAAAAGGATGAAAAAGCTTATATTTAAAAAGTGGAGAGCATAGACTTCCTTTAAATCACAACTGCTCACAGTGGAATCACGTTGACAAGCAGTTAATACAATGTGTTACATGTTCAAACTTAATCAAGGCACCAGAACAACCAAACCTAAGTCCAAAAGAAGCTGTAAAAAATAATTTTAGACAATAAGTTATATATTTAATCCTTTCTACATTTCAGCTAGAGGAACACTTGAAGTCAAACTGCAAAATTCATTTGTATGCTCTGCCTGATACAATAAACTTTGACCGAAACTGTTCTGTTCAAGGTTGCTCCAGTGTTGATCCACATATTGGTCGTATATATTGTGAAGGATGTGGTCAAGATTATTGCTTAAAGTAATTCAATTGATGTACGTTTCTCGTATCCAACTCATCTCAACGCCTTCATATTAGGCATAGACACCCCTCTACACATAATTGTGAATGTCTTTTTGCTGATGAAAAAAGAAAACTTGAAAGGAAATTAGCTGCTCAAGAAAAGATGGCCAAAACACTCAAATTACCTGACAGTAGCACAAGGCAAAAAATCATAAAGCCAATACCAGCAAAGAGTAAAAAGGGAAGCATAGTGGAATTGATGAAGATGAGAACTCAAGCAAAAGGCGATTCGTCTATTCCCCCTGCTTCTCGTATGTATCTTTATGTTCAATGTCCAAAGACATCTAATATGGGCTCCCTATCTGTTTTTTTTGATAAAGTATGTGAAGTAAAATTGATGATGAGAGTAACATTTTAATTGCTATTTAGAAAAGCTCTATAGGAAGGATGCTCGATGCCTTAGCTAATATGTGCAACATTACCAATAGAAATAATATGATATCTGCAACCGACCCAGAGGTAAAAATAAAAATAAAATAAAATAGTTGCTTATTGTGTGCTTAATCAATTCATTTGCATAGCGTCTCTATTTATACAAATGCCCTGAAATGACAATAATTGATAATTCAATGATGTTAGAAAAAGCTGTAAAAAATTTGGACACACTTTTACTTGAAAGACAAGGCGATGTAACTTCATCAGAAGAATAATCATATGCCTTGTTAGCCGCTTATAATGGAAACCAGTAAATGTTTGAAATTAATCTTGAACTTAAATGAACAATATGACTTACTTAATTTGTTCTTCTGGATGTTCGTATGCAAGTGCGTGTGTAATGAGTTGGTTTTGTTTTAGATTGGTTTAAATGACCATTTGGTATATTGATTTCGAAACAATAGAAGTGATTACAACTTATAACTTCTAGAAAAGAACGTAAGAATATTTGATGTTCTAAAAACATTTTCTTAATATATGAAAGGATATCATGACTCTTCTTTATTTTTATCAAAGTTCAAATATCCCTACAATAGAAGTCAATTAGCGTCTTATAAAACGAAAATGTTAACTTTGTTTTTCATATTTTTCAGATGCTGTATGATAAGCCGACCTAAATATATTGACGCACATCAGGCAACATTATCAACCATAATTCAAATTTATGGCGTACGTCCTTTTTTTTTTTTTTTTTTTTTTTTTTTTTTTTTTGCGTAGCTTATACCTTCTTTATCATAATGCCAATTTACCTTACTCTTTCTCGCTGATTTAGTTACGAATGAGCTTTAGGTTTAGCTTCTGTATTGTTTCATTCCTTGTTAAAGCTTTTGCATATAATTGATGCAGTCATGCAGCACCTTTAATACTATATAACAAAAAATTATCATTAAACATGCCACATGTTGTATAATGGTAATAATTATTCAGGAAAAGATAAAAACAAAGATCTAGAAACAGTTTGAGTACTTTTTGAGACTGATCTTTATTTCAGTTTAAGTTTAAAAATTATTCTAATTGAAGGCAGGTATTTATATCTTATTGAGTGAGTGGCTTGATATCTTCTATTATAAGCGTTCTTCTAATATTCAGGTACTTTAGCAAGTGTCATCTATAATTATGATTATGAAAACTTTTCATTTGTTCTTTTGTATGTCTGTCATAGATTATCTTTTATTCTGGGAATTCCTCACTGATTTGAATAGCGTTATTTTACGCGTTATTTCAATTATGTGAAAGATTAGCAATATTCCTGATATTGGATTGGATCTTGTTATTTTAGTTGATACTTCTTCTTATCAAAGAACTCTCATTAATACAAAACATATTCTAAAAGAATATATTTAATTGGAATTGATTGTATGATCTTATTTAAATAAGCTTATATTTTATTTTATTTAATTAACGTGCCACCAAGCTTAAACCTGAAAAATTTTAATTTTGTTTCAATTTTTTTTTTTTTGACATCGTGGACATGAGGTGTATTTTTTTTTTTTTTTTTTTTGGACATCTCATGACATTTAGTGTAGACATTGCTTATTTCCTGAAATTAGAGGGACTTAATGACGTTTTTTTCTTAGAAAAAAAGCCTAGTTTTAATGATATTTATTGTTAACTATACCAAACCTGAAGGCACTCTGACTTTTCTGTGAGACAAATACTTTTTCTCGACAAACTTTTTCACCTCTTGAACAACTTCTCTGACATCAGTACATCGATTATAAGCTTCGATAAAGTCCATTGATCTCCTAAAATACCTACGTATATGTGTTAAATCGCCGACTTTATCCAAAAATAAATCGATATTTTCCTCAAGAGACTTAAAGAAGTAATCGCATTTCAAGCGAGCTTCTCTTTTTGCTGCACCCCAGTACATTTCGATCCAATTACATTCGCAATGGTATTTAGGATACAGCTCAAAAACGTGTCCAGAGTTTATGATCACCTCCTCCAAAGCAGACTTTTGATTTTTAAAATCAGGGCAATTCTCTAAAAAATGGAGAGCGCAGCAAATTGGATTAACTCTATCTGGAGCCCCACAATGCAACTTCCATTTCTTGCCTTCCAGATCATGTCCAATCCATAGACTTCTTTCCTCCAAAATTTTTCTTATTCCCTTGAAATAACGTACTTTTTGTCGTGTTTGGTCATTAATGATGTCTTTATTTATTATTTTATTATTCATCTCAGTCCAGCCTACGTCAGATTATATAATTAATAGTCAGACAATATAATCCAGGGTTCGTTCTAAATTATTAGTTCCTCTCCTTTTTCTTACTTAATAAATAGTAGTTGTTAGCTATTGACTTCTTACTGTTTTCATATTATAAGTACCAAATATCTCATTTTTTTCAATAAACTACTCCAACTACTACTACAACATGGCCGTCATCACCCGCAACAACCGCCCCACTCGCACATCTCGTGCTTCCATCTCTTCTGTCTCTTCTTTGTCCTCTGTTGTTTCTGAGGTTGCTTCTTCTCGCCCTGTTTCTCCTGTGGCTCCTGGCCTGGACAACTTTTCTGACCGTCCTGGGTCACCTTCCTACGTGGAAATGGTCACTGGTTCCCGTTCTCGTTCGCCTTCTCCTGCTGACTCAGTCAGTGGTGCTATAGGGGAGAGACTTAACTCTCTTTCCATAAAGAAGGACGAATCGTCTTTGGTACGTGGTGACGCCATTAGTCTATCCACTGCTGAAGATGACGTTGTGATGGAGGATGCACCTCTGATCAACGCTCGCCGCGCCATTAGTGGTGAGAAAAAGAACGCCTCGCGTTACTCTAAGCCTGTCTCGAATAATAAGAGCAGATCCTCTGAGAAATTGAATTACTTTCATCGTAAGTATGATGAGACAACTGGCTTGATCGAAAAGTTAGTTGAGAAACGTGATTTGGAAGAGGATGAGTCGAAAAGAAAGGCTCTTAAGATCCAAATACGCGAGTACAGGGACGATTTGGAGTACTATGAGGAGCGTATTACCAAGCTGAATGAGATCATTGCTAATGAAATTAGCCAAAAGATGAATGAGGTTGGGAATAATACCAACAATACTCGTGAATCTGAGCCTACTATCCCCATCAAGGTCATTCCTCCCTTTCGCCTGTTGGTCAGCGCTGCTTACAGTCCTAAGTATTACAATTCTAGCAAGGTCAGCCCTGACGATGTGAAGAATGACAATGCCTTTAAAACGGTAAAGGATTTCATCAGGAAGTTTGAAACAATCCTGAAGCACTACAATGTCAACCTTGACAAGAACGGGCTGAGATATCTCCAGGTATCCATTGAAAATGGCCAGGATGATAGGAATATCAACTGGCTCCAACATAAGCTGACTGTAGCTGATTTCAAGAACAGTAATTGGGAAGGAGTCAAGGCCGCTCTCATAGGCAAGTTTGGTGAGTCCTTCACCTACAGTGGCCAGCAAAACCGTTCGCACAAAACGCATTTTTTTCTTTCTGAGCCTTTTGCGACATATTATTTCTATTAAGCGCTACTTATAATACATATTGCCTAAAAGTACAAACTCTTGGCTTTCTGATGACGTACAATATGTCACCCTACGCGCACCCTAACCAGTACTGCAGACAATCAAAACGCAAAGGTACATTCGAACGGTTTTGCGGCTAAATGAAAGATTTACCGTCCACATTTTTGCAAGCCTGTAGCGGAGCTAAAATCAAGCATATAGACATAAGCTATACATCATTCGAAAGCCCGGACAATTTACTCTCCGATGGTGTAACATTTATATCCAAACAAGGCAATAGTCGGACATTAATGAAGCTAGAAAATAGACGCTATATAGCCCTGATTTGCATGGTTATCAATGAAAGTTTTATTTGTTTATTTTAAGCAGTGCAGAGCTTTTTCATGGTGGTACGAGAAGTAGGAGTATAATCTTCATCGTATTCGTTATCGGAATCCTCATCTGAGATGAAAATAATTGGTTCCGTTTCCCCTTGATCGCTAGTGCTATCCTCTAAGACGGTAGTCAGCAAAGATACCAGGGGACCTTGGTTGGCAATGCCTGCTCTAGTGAACGACACTTGCGAAAAGCAAGCAAGTATTGCCTTCCAGTGATCACCGGCATGTTTTCTACGCCATATAAACTCTACTAACTTCCATGGCATCATCGATGCTGTACGATGACGACTAGTCACTCCTCGTTTGATACCATTCCAGGTGCCTAGTAGCAGGTTGTTAGCATCGTCTAAGAATTCTATGATATACACAAGTACGTACCTTCTATAGTATTAGTACAAGCACCTGTCTTGGGATCACGGAACGTTTTTGAGTGATTGACCGTTTCAACTATCAAGTTTCGGCTTGGATCACTGTCAATCCCTTTATAGCCTTTCCAGCAATCTACCATAACATGCGAGCCTGTCATCAATGATTAGTTGCACTGATCATCTAGCATATACATATTCTAATCATTACCATCCTTTACGAATGTATCGACTATCAACTTCAAGGTATTTTGATTGCGGTTAGGCACCGTCAACAAGAACACCTTACGCTCGGGCGTACGCTCTACACCTCCAACAACCCAAACACCATCGACCCTCTTCCCCTTATTGTACTTTCGCTTCCCAAACTTGCTTTCGTCTATTTCAACGACAATTGGCTGCCCATCACTGTTAACTCCACCTAAGTATGACTTGTTAATCACATACTCTGATGTAAACAAAGCATCACGTACCGACTTGAACATCTTCAATTCGAAGATCTGCCTCCATTACTTGGTATATGTCCGTAATAATATTGCGGACAGTCGGTAGACTAAGACCAGTCATAGTAGATATTGTTCCGTTTGGAACTTGTAACAGAAAAAGGTACACTACTAAGAGTGTTTGATGAATAATGGACTTGCGACCTTGGAAAAAGGAGCCGTCCAAGTAAGAAATACGGCTACGACCGCACGCACAGTTCCTTGAGCCACAACGCCAAAAGAATCCATCTCGGCTGGACTGGTTCAAGCGCATTTCAGAGCCTTCTTTACACTTGCGTGTAGAAAAAAAAGCACCATTTTCCTTTAAATACCTTATACCAGTTGCCTTTAGTTACGTTCCCTCCCATTTAAAAACAAACTTACTTCATAGTACAGTCAGCCGTCATAGTTCTTTCGGCAATATAAGCAAGAGTTGGCATGTTGTTAGCAGCGTTGGAAGACATTAGATTTTGATGAAATGGATAAAAAGATGAAGGAAAGAACAAAAAAAAGAAAAACGTATCTCTTTTTATACTTTTTTACAAGCTTTGTTATCATTCCGAGATCAGCCTATAGATAGGAAGCATCTCCGCAACGGAAGTTCGTTTTACCGTAGTGAGATGACAAAAGTTTTACCGAAACTCTTGAGATTTTGAAAAAAAAAATGCTAAGTAACTTAGAGCAAAAGTTATGTAAAAAGTAGATGACAATGTATGAGCATCTACAGGGAATCGAATCAACGACCTCCACATTTGAAAGCTATCGACATAGCAATTTGACCAAGAATGCTGATTTGCCGGTTTTCGTTTTGCTACTCCTTCTGTCATCAAATTCCTGATTTTTGACAGGCTTTTTCTCGACTGTCAGAAGTCGTATCTCCACCCGGATTTTTTTAATGATCTTGTACTTGCCCGCACTTTGGCCTGGAGTAATAGGAAGTAGGAAAAAAAACAATGGAACTTGGAGAATCTCGCAGTTGACCATTTTTGGTCTAATAAACTCCGCTTGAAAATAACAGAATCGTGTTCTGTGACCTTAATAACCATATTAAGCATAATAAACTCCGCGCGCGGAGTTTAATATATACAGTGGGTGGACTAATTGTCCCAGTGTTTCAACATTTTTTACTTTGGACACTGTAACTCGACCAATTCTTAGGCTATGTGACTAGGTTTATGCTCATTAGAAAGGTCGCACTTCGTGCTACATAATATTAAAGAGCCATTGTTCGGAGATTGCACAGTCTGAGTTAATCAGCGATAGAAAAAAAACACCGCACTGGGACAATTTTTCCGCTTGAACATAAATTTTATTTAATAACAGGTATGTCCCCCTTTAGCACTAATAACTGCTTTACAACGATCCGGCATGCGATCTATATATCTTCTACACTCATCCACTGTAAAAGTATTCCATTCTTTTTCGATTCTTTCCCATAACTCATGTACTCCTTTAGCCTTAGTGTCATATACGCTCTGCTTGAGTTTAAGGTGATGCCATACGTGTTCAATTGGATTTAAATCGAGTATTTGGGCTGTCCAGCTAAAGATATGATCACTCTTGAAGTTATTATCCACAAACCATTGCTTAGCAAGCTTCGAAGTGTGCTTGGGATCCTTATCTTGTTCAAAATAGATATCCTCAGGATTGTATCCATAGTACTTTAGGCTGTCCATAAGTGTAGTTTCCAAGATATTTACATAATCCACAGCTTTCATAGTTCCATCATGTATCCAACAAGCATACTCAGGGTCATCATAAGTAATACAACCCCATACCATGACACTTCCTTGGCCGCCTTTAACTGTAAGGTCTAAGTGATGAGGCTGCAATACATCGTCTGGTCGACTCCAGTAATACTTGCAACCGTCTGATCCGAAAACATTGACTTTAGTCTCATCACTAAACACCATACGCCTCCAGTCATCGGTTGTCCAGACTTTGTGGGCCATAGCCCATGCTAAACGTCGTTCCTTGTGCTGTTTACTGAGCAGAGGCTTCTTCGCTTTGATTTTAGCTCTGAAGTTCATACTTTTAAGAAGCTTCAAGACTCCAGAATAACCAATAGTATATCCCAAACCATTCAGGTATTGATGTACTGTTTTGGCTGTCTTGAATTCACCCTTTATTACTTGTCTACGGATGTATGACTTAGTAGTTTCACCAATAGTTGCTCTTCTACCAGGGGCTGCCTTCATTCGGTTTGGAAAAAACTTGTTCGCGTACCTACCTAAAGTTGACTTTTTCAATCAGGGAATGCGTTCCATAACTTGTTCATATGTCATATTACTAGCCAAAAGCATTTGGATTTGTTTCTGAACAGATTTGCTGATAGTAGGAGTCATTTGATGCGGGACAAAGTCGTAAGAAGTGCAGTATATAAAGAGACTAAGAATAATGTAAAAAAAAAAGAATAACATAAAGCTATTTATACTTTACATTAAAGATATGAGTCATAGATTATCATAGATAAGACTTGTATATTAGTTCCGGTGATTTCTGATTGATAAGAAGGCGATGTTTAGAACACATTGCAAAATAAGCAGGTAGCGGAAAAATTGTCCCAGTGCGGTGTTTTTTTTCTATTGCTGATTAACTCAGACTGTGCAATCTCCGAACAATGGCTCTTTAATATTATGTAGCACGAAGTGCGACCTTTCTAATGAGCATAAACCTAGTCACATAGCCTAAGAATTGGTCGAGTTACAGTGTCCAAAGTAAAAAATGTTGAAACACTGGGACAATTAGTCCACCCACTGTATATATATAGTATGTGGACGGTAAATCTTTCACAGATCCGCACAGTACCCATTGATAAATATTGGCTTAAGAGAAAAAAGTTGAAGGAATTAGAGCAAGCAAGAAAGCAAAAGATGATAGCTAACGAAATAGACTACACTAAAAAGACTTCTGCTAGACCTAATGTGACTGAAGAAAACAAGAACTATAAAAGAAAGGACATGGTACAAGATAGCACAGTCCTTAGAAAAAGTAAAAGAATAAGAAACAATAGAAACTAAAAAAAAAAAAAAAAAGTTCATGTAGCAGAGCGGCCGCTGACTTCATAAACTTGCTGAGCATCAAGATACATAAATTAACCAATAAGAAAATAACATTTAGTATCTGCATGAATGCCGACCTGACTATTGTCAAGTCTGGGGGAGGATAATGTTGTAAACATAGTTATTTTCTATATGATATCAGTTGTATTAAAATAAATGACGATACACAAAAAGATTAAACTATGATTGAACAATTCCACACTTTTCCAAATTTAGAACAATAAGATCAATATCTGTCATCCTAGAGAGTCTAATCAATTGTCAACCCCAAAAGTAATTAGATCAAAGTTAATTGACTGGTTATTATTTCTATTGTTCAATTTCAGATGCATATATTAGAACATCGACAAGCTTTAGCTTAATCATTGGTTCTTCAGCACGACATCGTGACCGAGTCTATATCTTTTATATCTACGCTCACAAAGAATATAAATAGATGCCAACTTTTTATCCATAAAGCAAGGCTTTTCGCAATATAAAGAAATCTGCAATAAAGAAGGATTTTAATTTTATATTGCTGCTATTGTTTTTTTGTTTAATTTTTTATTTAATCTTGCGATTAAAACAGTATGGGCTATCTAATGGTTTTTATTTCGTAGTTCTGACGTAATTATAGCACTGTGCAGGCCATTTTATGGTTTTGTTAGGCAGTTGACAGTAGGACTGTATTAACTTCACATACTTAAATAAGATGACATGGTTGTAATTTAGTTTATTGATAATATGAGCATGTTGAATAAGGAATGACGATTACTTACCGGATCATCATTAGTCATGAAAACATTTATCCTGACTGAGATATTATTGTTAGCAATGATATCCAATCACGGAACTAAAGGTCATTATATTCATCCGTACCGTCTCCTTAAATAGTTATATATCCAGAGTTATCTGAAACCATCCCAATAGCATAATTGACAATACAAGCTAGGAACAGGCTAAACTCATAATTGAAATAGTAACCATCTATTCTGTCAAGTTGATTATAAATCTGTCCTAATTCTTTATCCGTATCATGTCTATAAATACTCTTGCTTTTTACATGTGGAATATATTTTTTTAATTTTAATCATAGTTATCTTAACTTAATAAAGAGATACCAAGTTCTAACAGTATTTCTTTATCGTTGTTGCTATATTATATTTTTTACCTAAAACTCCCCTTTTCTAAACAGATGGTAATTAAAAAAAAAGAAACGTGGAAAAAGAGATTCTTAAATCATAGGCATTAGCATAAAAGCATAAAAAAAATAAAAAAATAAAAAAAAAGGTTACTGTGTTATCTCGTAAGAATAAAAAAGACTATAAAATTCAACGAGACTTAAAAAAGTTATATTTTTATTTAATATTATTGTATCTGGTATTTATATCCTTTTCATGAAGATTCAATTAAATCCTTTTCAAGATACTTTAATTAATTATAGCTGTAGACCTAGCATGAATAAATTTTAGTATGAAGACCTGTTCCTGGTTATGCAAGTGGACTGTTTATAATTATTCAAGTAGATCTATTTTTCATTTATGTTTCATTACATCAGGAGCTATATTAAAACAACTTGTATTGAGTTAAAGGAGTGGAATTAGTTATGACCGAATAATAGAGAAAAGACTGTAATAAATCTTTGTAAAAGCATTCACTACTCTGATTTCTTATAAATTGAATATGAATCATGTTTAAAGTATGTTGGGATACGACAGTTACATAAATGAAATGAAGAAAAAGGCATTAAAGGTCGGAAAGCATACCATTATGTCTACCGCCAGTTCTGTCACTCGTCCTACTTCTCGTCGTCAAAATAAAAAGAGAAGAATATAATTGTTTCTTTTTCCTTTTATTGTTTTATCTTTTGTTAAATAAATTCTACTATTATTTGTTAAATGTCGTTTAGAATTGTCTTGTCATGACTAGATCTTCATGATGATAATGTTAGTACTTTTTTATATAACTTATGCTATAGGTAGACATAATAAAATAATAAATTATGCTATAAACCAAACATATCCAACACTAGCATAGTCAAACCATAAAGATCTGACGATGAATTATATCATAAAGAGTAATAAATGTTGTTGTATCCACACAACTAGCAAAGTGAACATTCATGGATAAACGTGATATTTCCACAATAGCCAACTTTGCCCTGTTGTCCCTATCGGCGTTCTAACGACTACATCGGAACCTGATTACAACAACGGCAGTTCAATCCAACCTTATTCGATAATTATCGTTAGATCAATAATTTATCTACTTCATTGTCCCTTGATTCGTCAAGAAGACAGCGGCTATTGATTATCCACTATCCTTCCTTTACCTTCTATATTCTTCTTTTAATTGATCAATTTAAATAGCGGTAAAGACCCAGACATCCAAAAAGTATAAATAGCCTCAAATGTTTTTTATTAATAAAGCAATATATAATCTTTAGTTTCACAACTATTGTCTTTTTAGTTTTTGTCTCTTATTTTAATACTTGGCAAAACAAATGTATTGCGTATATAATACCAACCTGTTATAGTATTAAGTCTTTGCATAATCTCTTTTACGATCCAATGTATTAAGTTGCATTGAGACGATGTATGTCATAATAGAATATTGTTTTTCTTGCATAGTAACTTTATCGATCTAAACGAATGATTGAGAAATACTCTTATCAATAATCCGATTGGTGCCTTAATGATTCCTGTTGTCTCCATTATTAGGTTTCAGTCTTTCTGTACTAATTTAGTAACCAAGTTTACTCAAACCCAATAACCATTCAGGAACAAAATACAAGTGCCGTCTTAAACAATGATTCCATGGATGCCTATTTATAAATGCAACACTAGTAGCTTAGAACAACGATTTATAATATAATTATACAAGATAAGATTCCATGGAACAATATATGATGACAATGCCCCAATCCAGAATGAAACATCAAGAAAGAACCAATTGATTTAACTCAATCGTCCCCATGAATTATTATTCAAAAGAATATAAATATCCCACCTAAATCCTCATTAAAAAAAGGGAGAACTTTAACTTGGATATAATCAAGAATAAAAAGTATCTCAAAGTAATTATCGTTTTGGTGCTTTTTTATTTCTTTTATCTTCGTTTATTACAGAGATTTGAGAATAGCGAGTTTGCGGTTGTCACTATGTGTGTTGCTGAGCACAAGGTAGGAATCCAGTAGCTCTTAAAAATGACGGAAGTCTTCGCCTTCATAGCCATAGAATTCGATTAATTTAGGACGGTATCCTTGAATTTGGTTGCTGTTTTGCACCAACGCGATACGTTCTGTTGTTGCCATTGTTGATAGTAAATGTTTTGATATTGTTGATTCGATTTTGAGTAAGTTCTTTTGATTAGTTTGATAGATTTTTTGATTTGATTTAGTTTCTTGATTTAATTCGATTTATTGATTTAATTCCCTCGTAGTGACCACCAAATGTAATTTGTTTTGTTGCTTTAATGGCTTGGGATTTGAATAGGCTTTTAGATTGGTAATAAAGTTGAAAAAAAAAAAGGTTTGATAAAAGTTTTGAAGGTAATTTTGTTGGTAATAGTGACCACCAGATCTTGTTAAGTAGATCAAACTGTTGTGAATAAAATAAAGTAAAAAGATAAAAAAAAAGGGATTACAATGAAGTGTATTTGCTTCAAGGGACTTCTTGTTCTTGATATTAGATAAAATAAAAGAAAAACAAAAGAGATTTACTTTGTATGATATTTATTAAAATAATCAAAAAGTAAAGTAAGATAAAAGTAAGTAAAGTCAAGAGTAAGTGTAAGTAAGTAAGTAAGTTAAAATATAAGAAATATTGATGTTATTTATATGTTTTTGGCTTTTTTGATTATATGCTGTTTTTGATGATTTTGTGGATATTCTGTATTTTTTTGTATTTTTCTGGATTTATCTGTATTCATACGTATTTGTTTGTATTTTCCTGGATTTGAGTTAGTTGGAGAGAGAAAAGTCAAATGCTGCTAAAGTTTGCTGCATTGTGTTACACTGTGAGATTGGAGTTTATATGGTTTATATAGTGTTAAATAGGTTTGATTTAAGAGAGGCTTGATATAAGATCAAAGATTTAAGTAGGATTTGATTCCAAAAAGAGTAATGATTTGAATATAAGTTGCTTGAGTAAAGTGACCACCAGATCTTATAAGTAGATCAGACTGTTTTAAGTAAAGTAAAAATAAAAAGGTAAAATAAAGATAAAATAAAATAAAAAGGATTTACAATGAAGTGTATATACTTCAAGGGACTTCTTGTTCTTGATGTTAAGTAAAATAAAAGAAAAACAAAAGAGATTTACTTTATATGATATTTATTCAAATAATCAAAAAGTAAAGTAAATAAAGTAAAATAAAACAAAAGTTAAGAGTGAAGTAAGTAAGTAAGTCTTGATTGCTGCTAAAATGTCGAGGTATTTATATGTTTTTTGAGTTTTCTGATTATCTGTTGTTTTTGGTTTTTAGTGTGGAAAATTTTTGTATGAATCTACATAGCCATCTGAACTCAGACACTGTCTGTATTCATACAGTTGTCTGTATTCATTCAATTCTTGTGGTACAATTTTTTTTTTAATATTTTCCCATTGTGTGTGTTACAACACTGTGTTGTTGTAGAACAGTAACTGATCGTAGTTGACATTCATAAATATAAGTCTTAATACAAGATCATAATTAAATAAAATAAAATATAAGTTTATTTAAATAAGATCATACAATCAGTTCCAATTAAACATGTTCTTTTAGAATATGTTTTGTATTAATGAGAGTTCTTTGATAAGAAGAAGTATCAACTAAAATAACAAGATCCAATCCAATATCAGGAATATTGCTAATCTTTCACATAATTGAAATAACGCGTAAAATAACCTTATTCAAATCAGTGAGGAATTCCCAGAATAAAAGATAATCTATGACAGACATACAAAAGAACAAATGAAAAGTTTTCATAATCATAATTATAGATGACACTTGTTAAAGTACCTAAATATTAGAAGAACGCTTACAATAGAAGATATCAAGCCACTCACTCAATAAGATATAAATACCTGCCTTCAATTAGAATAATTTTTACTTTAACTTAAACTGAAATAAAGATCAGTCTCAAAAAGTACTCAAACTGTTTCTTGATCTTTGTTTCTACCTTTTATTTTATTACATTAACCATTATACTGTAATTTTTTGTTGCTTTAATGGCTTGGGATTTGAATAGGCTTTTAGATTGGTACTAAAGTTGATAAAAAAAGGTTTGATAAAAGTTTTAAAGGTAATTTTGTTGGTAATAGTGACCACCAGATCTTGTTAAGTAGATCAAACTTGTTTGTAATAAGGTAACTTGATAAGAGTTTTAAGAATGTTTACAATGAAGATAATTGACTTCAAGGGACTTGTCTTGCTTGTATTTTAAGAGTATTATACCAAAAGATTCAGGGATAAAGATACTTGATTTATTGGATAAAATATATTTAAGATAAGTAAAGTTAAAATATATAAGTCAAGAGAAGTGAAGTAAAATAAAAATAAAAACTTGTCTATTTTATAGACAAAGAGAAATAAAGTTTCATTTTGATATAAGGTTTGATTTCGATATAAGGTTTGATTTCAATATAAGGTTTGATTTCGATATAAAGTTTGATTTTGAAATAAAGTTCAAAAAAAGAATAAGGTTCAAAATTAAAAATCACAAACCGCAGCCATTGCTGGTGTTTATGTTGTAATCTTCGTTACAATACAACATGTGTTACAACATTTACTGCTTGTCTTCTTTCATTGCCATTTTCGGTACAACAACACTAAAAAGATCACAAGATCTCCGTTACAACGGAAAAAAAAACAGCAGATGCAATTTCACGCAAGGAAAGATCACCGTACTACGGGCTTCTCCGGGAATCGAACCCGGGACCTCTCGCACCCTAAGCGAGAA
This sequence comes from Rhizopus arrhizus, assembly GCA_024220505.1. NCBI lineage: Eukaryota > Fungi > Mucoromycota > Mucoromycetes > Mucorales > Rhizopodaceae > Rhizopus > Rhizopus arrhizus. Next base: position 43,939 of record JAKZZE010000038.1, on the reverse strand, counting down.
TTATACCACTAAACCAAGAAGCCAGGTGTGGGTGTTTGTCGTAGTGGTTAAGGCGCTACCGTATGGGTTGAGTGTCCTCTGGACATGCAGGTTCGAATCCTGCCTTCCTCGCACCGTCTCTTCCACGCACGGTCACATGACTTCCTTAACGTGCGTCGTCTCTGGCTTTCGGTGTGTCCCGCCTGTGTGTTGCGTTGCGTGCCAGCTGGGTATCTGGTCCACCTTCCCTCCCTTTCGGTGTCCCCGTTGGCATCCCTTTCTGTTCTCTCTTTCCTCCCTGGGTTTTGACGCCGCTGCTGTTCTGGTCGGTCTGCGTTGTGTGCTGTTTGGTGAGCAGCATTATCAGCGTTGCAAGGATGCCCACCTCGGGCTTAATGAAGCATGTCTCTCTCTCTCTGTTCTAAGTCTTCGTCTGTCGCTCCAGCTAAAATAATTGCCCTGCTTACCCTCCCTTCCCTTCCCCCTTAACAGTTTGTATGCTTTCCCAGTTCGTTCTGTGGTCTAGCAATTAATGACACATATGTCGCCTGCATATTTGACCAATAAAAATAAAAAACTTTCGTCTAAACCAAGAAGCCACTTTTCTTTCGCTTTTGGTTCAAAAGGTAAACTTGACTCTTTTTTTGCAAGCCGATATCTCTGTCAAATCTATCCATCCATCAACAATTTTTACATCAATCGACTCCTTTTGATCTATACTTTTATTTGGTACAACTCATATCTCGATATCTTTCATACTTGTTGCTTAATCGTTGCTGAAAGTTTGCATCCAAATGTCTTCAACAAGAAATACAAGAGGATCTAAAATCCTGAATGCCGCCGCCGGACCCAATTCGTCCGACCTCGAAGTCACAGTTCAGAATCTCAGTCACGCACTTGAAGCGGTCACTGCTCGTCTCTCTGCTCTAGAACAGCTTAAGCTAGAGCTTGAAAATTTACGAGGTGAGAATGCTCGCCTTGCCGAAACTAACCAATCTCAAGCCAATGAGATTGCTTCTTTGCGGGCCCAACTGGCCGCACAAACTGCCGGGGCCCCTACAAGCACCCCCAATTCAAATGCCGCTCTTTCTTCTGCTGCCGCTCCTAACGGTGCTAAAGATACCGTTTCTTCGCCCACCTTGGGTACTGCTGCCTCTTCTTGGGCTACTGTTGTTTCTCGTTCCACCAAGAACAAGCTTCGTCGTCGTGCTGCCGCTGCTCGTGGTTTCCAGCCCGTTTCTGGTGAACAAGGCTTCGAGTATGTCTATATACCTCGCTCTCGTAGGATGACCTACACTGAAGCTCGTCGTCGTCTCTCTCGTCTTGGTGTGGATAGCTGGCGCATCTTGGATGTTTGCTATCCTGCCCACTCTGTTGTCGGTCTTCTGGTACATCTTCAGTACAAGCCTGCTCTTCTGTCCTTGTTGGAAAAGGCCAAGATCCCCACCTTGGATACGTTCGACCCTCTTGATCCTGCTAACCTGGCCGATCCCAAGTTTGACTCTGTTTCTGCTGAAGAGCGTAGCCATGCCATCTCGCTGATTAATGATGATCGTTCTCGCAAGGCTTTAGAGCGCTTGCGCTATCCTGTTGCTGTCTCTGTCTCTCGTTACTTGTTGGCGCAAGCCCTTGTCTCTGATGAGACAGTATCTGAAGTTCTGTCTGTCAAGGAAGATCGACCCAAGACTGCTCGTCATTACGATGATATGGCTGAAGACATGGCTCTTGATGACTATGAGCATCACCGTCCTGCCTCTCGTTCAAGCTTTGGATCATTATAATGATGAGTAGTAATACTTGTCGTTATAATGCATCCTCGGTCTCTACATCTGGTATGGTCCCAGATCAGTCAACACCTTCCTCTCCTTTGGTTTCCTCTGGTTCTCATGGCTCCCATGGTCCATCATCATCCTCTTCATCATCTTCTATTCCGCTCACCATCGGCTTGTGGAATGCCAATGGGCTTCAAGAATCCACAGCCGAGGATCTCCTCCGTCACTGCCAGTCGTTCTCTTTGGTCTTCATCACTGAAACCTGGTTGCTTCCGCCTCACAGGATCCGTACCTCTTGGACCCAGTTCAACCTGTATGGCTCTCCTGTGATCAACAGCTATCGTGGCTCTCAAGGTGTTTCTGCTCTGGTGTCTCCGCGGTGTCCGATGGCTGTGGTACAGTTCCCGGTTCATACCAAGTATGCTCTGGGTCTGCGGTTGGGTCGCTCCTTGCGTCTCATCTGCCTGTATTTGCCCCCTTCCTTGTCCAACGACGAGGTCTCTTCTGTGTTGGTTTCGTTGCCCTTGACAGACGACACGATCATCTGTGGTGATCTGAACGCGCGTCTTGGTGCACTAACGGGTGATTCCGTTGCCAATACTCGAGGTTCGGTGCTGCTTCGCTGGTGTGAAGAACATGGTTTCTCTGTTCTGAACTCGACCCTCGCTCCTGGGGTACCTACCTTCTTGTCCTTTCGTGGTGGTCAAGTCAAGCAAAGTATGATCGACTACTTCTTGACCAACATGACCTCTGTCCTTAGGTCCCCTCGGATGCAAGTCTACAGTGATCTCTCTCTTGGCTCTGACCACAAACTGTTGTCCTTGTCCTTTGACTATGCAGTCCCTGATGGTTATCCATCGCAGCCCGTTCTCTCTTCTTCTTCTTCTTCTGCCCGTCGGCTATGGAACCTCTCTCGGTTGAAGGAACCCGATGTCTGTAGTCTGTACGTGGCCACATTCCAGTCCTTGGTCTCTCCATTGGTTGATCAGCTCAAAGCTTTGAAGTCAAGTCCTCCTTCTGCTGCTCCGCCTATAGACGCTCTCAATGACACTTTGAATGAGGCGATCTATAGTGCACTCGACAAGTCGGTTGGCTCTCGCTCTTCTCGACCTTCCCAATGGAAGCCATTCTGGAATGCGCACTTGCAAGAACTCGCCGATGTTCGTGAACACCACTACCGCAAGTGGCGTCGTGCTATTGGCATCGACAAGGCCTTGTGGTGGGATCGACATCAGGTTGCTCAAGCCCGGTTCCGCTCTGCTCTCAAGTCTGCTAAGCGTCTCTCTTGGCGTGCTTTCTGTGACTCTCTGGCCCGTGGCGAACTTGCTCGTGCGATGTCGAAGGTGAAGGTGATTCGGAACCGACGACGTCAACAGGTTGGGTTTACTCATCCTGACGGCCCTGCTGCAGGTGCGAACGCGATGCGTCAACACCTTGCCTCGGTCTACTCTGGTGACGGTCTTCCGTCAAGGCGTCCTGACCCTCTGCCCTCTGTCTCTGGTATGGTGCCTTTTGACCTCGATAGTCAAGACCCTGGTATGCCTTCGTTCTCTGCTGATAGTGTGGGTTCACTGATGCGACGTCTCCCTCTGCGTAAGGCTCCTGGTCCTGACCACTTGCGTACGGAGATGCTCCTCCCCATCAAGTCTGTTCTGGCCCCACTGCTCTCTTTGCTTTTCAGTATCTGCTACCAGTGGTCATATACCCCTTCTCTCTGGCGTCAAGCACAGGTGGTCCCCATTCACAAAAAGGGTGATCCTACCTCGCCAGGGAACTATCGTCCAATCTCCTTGACCTCCATCGTCCGCAAGCTCTTTGAGATGTGTCTCTTTCCCTCTGTTGAAGATGTCTCTCCTCCGCTCGATGTAGTTCAAGGTGGTTTCCGTCACCAGCGTAGTGCATTGGATCAAGCTCTCTGTCTCCATGATCTGATGCACGCTTACCGACGCCGACACAATCATTATCCTGTGGTCGCTTTCCTGGACATCAAGTCAGCCTATGATACAGTCGATCGTCGTATCATATGGCAATCGATGCTCGCCTCTTCTGCTCCTCTGTCCTTGGTGTCCTTGTTGGCCAACATGTTTGATGATGTCTCGGTGACTGTGTTGTTGCAGAACAATGTCTCTGATCCGTTTGTGCCGAGTACAGGTGTCCTTCAGGGCTCTGTCTTGAGTCCTCACCTGTACTCTATCTATGTCAACACATTGCCAGCTCTGCTTCGTTCTGCTGCTTCTGCAACAACCACCTCGGTGTTATCGGTGTCTCCTTCTGGTCCTCCTGGTCCTGGTGCTCTGGTCTCCGATGGTCTTCCCTTTGGTCCTTTGGTTGGTACTGCTGCTTTGTCTTCCTCGTCTCTGTCGCCCACACCCATCAACAGTCTGTTGTATGCGGATGATGTGGCGCTGGTTGGGTCTGCTAGCGAAGTTCGGCATATGCTGGACCTAGCGCAGATCCATTCTCTGACTCTTGGTTACAAGTGGAGTCCACCAAAGTGTGCTGTTCTGAATGCACCTGCCTCTACATCAAGTCGGTATATTCGAATGTCTCTATACGATCAAGACCTTCCCTCTGTTGAGGAGTTTACTTATCTTGGTGTGCCCTTTGATGGTAAGGGTATCTCTGTCTCTGCCATGATAAAACATCGCTCTTCAAGTACCTTGGCGGCTATGGCTCAGCTTCACTCTATGGGTCTTAACCGTCAAGGCTTTACTCTGCTGCTCTCTTCTCGTCTGTTCGCTGCGTTCATACGTCCTAAGCTTGAGTATGGCCTTGCCATTGCTCAGCTTACAAAAAAGGACTATGACGAACTCAATCGTGCGCAAGACCGATGCTTACGAATGCTTGTCGGTGGTCATCGAACGGCCTCAACTGTTGTACTTCGTCATATCTGCAACCTGCCTTCGATGACCTTCCGTGCTGACGCCCTGGTGCTCAAGTTCTGTCGTCGTTCTGAGGGCCTACCTGACGATTGTCTCTTGTCTTTGCTCTCTCAGTCTGTGCCAGTGTCTCTTCTGTCTCGACTCCGTAAGCGGCGTATCGTCCTCGATTGCCCTTCGGATGTCTCTTCATCTTCTCGTCTTGCTTCTTGGTTGCGAAGGTATCGTCAAGACCAGTTTCATAGCTTCTTACAGTCCACTCCCCAGGTTCTGATCCGCGCTTGTCGCCCTGTTCTTCGGGTGGATCCCATCCTGTACTTGCCTGCCTCCCGTGCTGACCGGTCTCGTCTCATCAGATGGCGCATGGGTTGGATCCCAGGCAAGCCTGCTCCCTGTTCCTGTGGTCTTGGCGATACTTCTCGTTCTCATCTCATGGTCTGTACCTTGGTTCCTTCTGCTCTTTGGTGCTGCTTACCTGTTCCGCCGACTGGTTATGTGGGTCACCACATAGACTATGTCTTGAACTTGCTTCCTGTCTCTGCTTCTGCTCGGTGTCCGCCTTTCTGGTCCGCTCTTTGTCAGATCCTCTGTCACTTTGACAAGATCTGTCATCCTGACACCGAGTACAACTCGTCTTCTGCTCCAGGTCAAGTCTGGATTGACAAGTCCTCTGTTACTACTGTTCCATAATGACAAGCGCTCTGATCCACCCTCTGGCTTCTACCTCCCACTGCCAAACCATTTTAGTGCACGATGCGGAGGAGACCATGGTGTTGACGAGTTGCTCAGTAGTTAGCGTATCCATTGGCCTTTTCTCTTCCCTTTTTTTCGCTCTTGTGTGCTCTGCGAGTGTTTTTTGTTTCTTGTCTTTTCTCTTTTGTTTCTTGAGTATGACTATCATGATATTTATCGCTTGTCAATATACTCCTTATATATTAATAAAAATCTTCGTCTAAACCAAGAAGCCAGGTGTGGGTGTTTGTCGTAGTGGTTAAGGCGCTACCGTATGGGTTGAGTGTCCTTTGGACATGCAGGTTCGAATCCTGCCTTCCTCACACCGTCTCTTCCACGCACGGTCACATGACTTCCTTAACGTGCGTCGTCTCTGGCTTTCGGTGTGTCCCGCCTGTGTGTTGCGTTGCGTGCCAGCTGGGTATCTGGTCCACCTTCCCTCCCTTTCGGTGTCCCCGTTGGCATTCCTTTCTGTTCTCTCTTTCCTCCCTGGGTTTTGACGCCGCTGCTGTTCTGGTCGGTCTGCGTTGTGTGCTGTTTGGTGAGCAGCATTATCAGCGTTGCAAGGATGCCCACCTCGGGCTTAATGAAGCATGTCTCTCTCTCTCTGTTCCAAGTCTTCGTCTGTCGCTTCAGCTAAAATAATTGCCCTGCTTACCCTCCCTTCCCTTCCCCCTTAACAGTTTGTATGCTTTCCCAGTTCGTTCTGTGGTCAAGCAATTAATGACACATATGTCGCCTGCATATTTGACCAATAAAAATAAAAACTTTCGTCTAAACAAAGAAGCCACTTTTCTTTCGCTTTTGGTTAAAAAGGTAAACTTGACTCTTTTTTGGAAAGCCGATATCTCTGTCAAATCTATCCATCCATCAACAATTTTTACATCAATCGACTCCTTTTGATCTATACTTTTATTTGGTTCAACTCTTATTCTGATATCTTTACTGCTTGTTGCTTAATCGTTGCTGAAAGTTTGCATCCAAATGTCATCAACAAGAAATACTAGAGGATCCAAAATCCTGAATGCCGCCGCCGGACCCAATTCGTCCGAGCTCGAAGTCACAGTTCAGAATCTAAGTCACGCACTGGAAGCTGTCACTGCTCGTCTCTCTGCTTTAGAGCAGCTCAAGCTAGAGCTTGAAACTCTGCGAGGTGAGAACGCTCGCCTTACCGAAACAAACCTGTCTCAGGCCAATGAGATTGCTTCCTTGCGGTCCCAACTGGCCGCACAAACTGCCGGGGTCCCTACAAGCACCCCTAATTCAACTACCGCTGTTTCTTCTGCTGCCGCTCATAATGGTGCTAAAGAGTCCGTTCCTTCGCCCTCCTTGGGTACTGCTGCCTCTTCTTGGGCTACTGTTGTTTCTCGTTCTGCCAAGAACAAACTCCGTCGTCGTGCCGCTGCTGCTCGTGGTTTCCAGCCTGTAACTGGTGAACAAGGCTTCGAGTATGTTTACATACCTCGCTCTCGTAGGATGACCTACACCGAAGCTCGTCGTCGTCTCTCTCGTCTTGGTGTGGATAGCTGGCGCATCTTGGATGTGTGCTATCCTGCTCACTCTGTTGTCGGTCTGCTCGTACATCTGCAGTACAAGCCTGCTCTTCTGTCCTTGCTCGAAAAGGCCAAGATCCCCACCTTGGATACTTTCGATCCACTTGACCCTGCCAACCTGGCCGATCCCAAGTTTGACTCTGTTTCTGTCGAGGAGCGTAGCCATGCTATCTCACTGATTAATGATGATCGTTCTCGCAAGGCTTTAGAGCGCTTGCGCTATCCTGTTGCTGTCTCTGTCTCTCGTTACTTGTTGGCGCAAGCCCTTGTCTCTGATGAGACAGTATCTGAAGTTCTGTCTGCTAAGGAAGATCGACCCAAGACTGCCCGCCATTACGATGATATGGCTGAAGACATGGCTCTTGATGACTATGAGCATCACCGTCCTGCCTCTCGCTCTAGCTTTGGATCATTATAATGATGAGTAGTAATACTTGTCATTATAATGCATCCTTGGTCTCTACATCTGGTATGGTCCCAGATCAGTCAACTCCTTCCTCTCCTTTGGTTTCCTCTGGTTCTCATGGCTCCCATGGTCCATCCTCTCCTTCGTCATCGTCATCAACTTCTTCTATTCCGCTCACAATCGGCTTGTGGAATGCCAATGGGCTTCAAGAATCCACAGCCGAGGATCTCCTCCGTCACTGCCAGTCGTTCTCTTTGGTCTTCATCACTGAAACCTGGTTGCTTCCGCCTCACAGGATCCGTACCTCTTGGACCCAGTTCAACCTGTATGGCTCTCCTGTGATCAACAGCTATCGTGGCTCTCAAGGTGTCTCTGCTCTGGTGTCTCCTCGGTGTCCGATGGCTGTGGTACAGTTCCCGGTTCATACCAAGTATGCTCTGGGTCTGCGGTTGGGTCGCTCCTTGCGTCTCATCTGCCTGTATTTGCCTCCTTCCTTGTCCAACGACGAGGTCTCTTCTGTGTTGGTTTCGTTGCCCTTGACAGACGACACGATCATCTGTGGTGATCTGAACGCGCGTCTTGGTGCACTAACGGGTGATTCCGTTGCCAATGCTCGAGGTTCGGTGCTGCTTCGCTGGTGTGAAGAACATGGTCTTTCTGTTCTGAACTCGACTCTCGCTCCTGGGGTACCTACTTTCTTGTCCTTTCGTGGTGGTCAAGTCAAGCAAAGTATGATCGACTACTTCTTGACCAACACGACCTCTGTCCTTCGGTCCCCTCGGATGCAAGTCTACAGTGATCTCTCTCTTGGCTCTGACCACAAACTGTTGTCCTTGTCCTTTGACTATGCAGTCCCTGATGGTTATCCATCGCAGCCCGTTCTCTCTTCTTCTTCTTCTGCCCGTCGGCTATGGAACCTCTCTCGGTTGAAGGAACCCGATGTCTGTAGTCTGTACGTGGCCACATTCCAGTCCTTGGTCTCTCCATTGGTTGATCAGCTCAAAGCTCTGAAGTCAAGTCCTCCTTCTGCTGCTCCGCCTATAGACGCTCTCAATGACACTCTGAATGAGGCGATCTATAGTGCACTCGACAAGTCGGTTGGCTCTCGCTCTTCTCGACCTTCCCAATGGAAGCCATTCTGGAATGCGCACTTGCAAGAACTCGCCGATGTTCGTGAACACCACTACCGCAAGTGGCGTCGTGCCATTGGCATCGACAAGGCCTTGTGGTGGGATCGACATCAGGCTGCTCAAGCCCGGTTCCGCTCTGCTCTCAAGTCTGCTAAGCGTCTCTCTTGGCGTGCTTTCTGTGACTCTCTGGCCCGTGGCGAACTTGCTCGTGCGATGTCGAAGGTGAAGGTGATTCGGAACCGACGACGTCAACAGGTTGGGTTTACTCATCCTGACGGCCCTGCTGCAGGTGCGAACGCGATGCGTCAACACCTTGCCTCGGTCTACTCTGGTGACGGTCTTCCGTCAAGGCGTCCTGACCCTCTGCCCTCTGTCTCTGGTATGGTGCCTTTTGACCTCGATAGTCAAGACCCTGGTATGCCCTCGTTCTCTGCTGACAGTGTGGGTTCACTGATGCGACGTCTCCCTCTGCGTAAAGCTCCTGGTCCTGACCACTTGCGTACGGAGATGCTTCTCCCCATCAAGTCTGTTCTGGCCCCACTGCTCTCTTTGCTTTTCAGTATCTGCTACCAGTGGTCATATACCCCTTCTCTCTGGCGTCAAGCTCAGGTGGTCCCCATCCACAAAAAGGGTGATCCTACCTCGCCAGGGAACTATCGTCCAATCTCCTTGACCTCCATCGTCCGCAAGCTCTTTGAGATGTGTCTCTTTCCCTCTGTTGAAGATGTCTCTCCTCCGCTCGATGTAGTTCAAGGTGGTTTCCGTCACCAGCGTAGTGCATTGGATCAAGCTCTCTGTCTCCATGATCTGATGCACGCTTACCGACGCCGACACAATCATTATCCTGTGGTCGCTTTCCTGGACATCAAGTCAGCCTATGATACAGTCGATCGTCGTATCATATGGCAATCGATGCTCGCCTCTTCTGCTCCTCTGTCCTTGGTGTCCTTGTTGGCCAACATGTTTGATGATGTCTCGGTGTCTGTGTTGTTGCAGAACAATGTCTCTGATCCGTTTGTGCCGAGTACAGGTGTCCTTCAGGGCTCTGTCTTGAGTCCTCACCTGTATTCTATCTATGTCAACACATTGCCAGCTCTGCTTCGTTCTGCTGCTTCTGCAACAACCACCTCGGTGCTATCCGTGTCTCCTTCTGGTCCTCCTTGTCCTGGTGCTCTGGTCTCCGATGGTCTTCCCTTTGGTCCTTTGGTTGGTACTGCTGCTTTGTCTTCCTCGTCTCTGTCGCCCACACCCATCAACAGTCTGTTGTATGCGGATGATGTGGCGCTGGTTGGGTCTGCTAGCGAAGTTCGGCATATGCTGGACCTAGCGCAGATCCACTCCTTGACTCTTGGTTACAAGTGGAGTCCACCAAAGTGTGCCGTCCTTAATGCACCTACTGCCACCTCAAGTCGGTATGTTCGAATGTCATTATATGATCAAGACCTTCCCTCTGTTGAGGAGTTTACTTATCTTGGTGTGCCCTTTGATGGTAAGGGTATTTCTGTCTCTGCTCTGATAAAGCATCGCGCTTCTGGTACTTTTGCTGCCATGGCTCAGCTCCATTCGATGGGACTCAACCGTCAAGGCTTTACTCTGCTGCTCTCTTCTCGTCTGTTCGCTGCGTTCATACGTCCTAAGCTTGAGTATGGCCTAGCCATTGCTCAACTTACAAGAAAGGACTATGACGAACTCAATCGCGCGCAAGACCGATGTCTAAGGATGCTTGTCGGTGGTCATCGAACTGCTTCAACTGTAGTATTTCGGCATATTACCAATCTACCGTCAATGTCTTTCCGTGCTGACACTTTGGTGCTCAAGTTCTGCCGTCGTTCTGAGGGTCTACCTGATGATTGTCTCTTGTCTTTGCTGTCTCAATCTGTGCCAGTATCTCTTCTGTCTCGACTCCGTAAGCGGCGTATCGTACTCGACTACCCTTCGGATGCTCCTCTTTCGTCTTCTCGTCTTGCTTCTTGGTTGCGAAGGTATCGTCAAGACCAGTTTCATAGCTTCTTACAGTCCACCCCACAAGTTCTGATCCGCGCTTGTCGTCCTGTTCTTCGGGTGGATCCCATCCTGTACTTGCCTGCCTCCCGTGCTGACCGGTCTCGTCTTGTTAGATGGCGCATGGGTTGGATCCCAGGCAAGCCTGCTCCCTGTTCCTGTGGTCTTGGCGATACTTCTCGCTCGCATCTTATGGTCTGTACCTTGGTTCCTTCTGCTCTTTGGTGCTGCTTACCTGTTCCGCCGACTGGTTATGTGGGTCATCACATAGACTATGTCTTGAACTTGCTTCCTGTCTCTGCTTCTGCTCGGTGTCCGCCCTTTTGGTCCGCTCTTTGTCAGATCCTCTGTCACTTTGACAAGATCTGTCATCCTGACATCGAGTACAACTCGTCTTCTGCTCCAGGTCAAGTCTGGATTGACAAGTCCTCTGCTGCTGCTGTTCCATAATGACAAGCGCTCCGATCCACCCTCTGGCTTCTACCTCCCACTGCCAAACCATTTTAGTGCACGATGCGGAGGAGACCATGGTGTTGACGAGTTGCTCGGTAGTTAGCGTATCCATTGGCCTTTTCTCCTTCCTTTTTTTCACTTTTGTGTGCTCTGCGAGTGTTTTTTGTTTCTTGTCTTTTCTTTTTGTTCTTGAGTATGACTATCATGATATTTATCGCCTGTCAATATACTCATTATATATATTAATAAAAATTTTCGTCTAAACCAAGAAGCCGGGGATGTGGATGTAGCTCAGTCGGTAGAGCGTCTGACTATTATTGGTGTGGTCGCAAGTTCGACCCCTGATAGGATCTTCGGATCTATCCCTTCCCTGCCCCTCTACATGTTCTGTTTGCCGAGTGCATCAAGCACTTTTGTTTCTCCGCCTGTGTGTTGCGTTGCGTAGCAGCTGAGCATCTGTCTACTTTCCTTCCCTTTCGGGGGACTTTGGTGTGCGCTCTTGATGATAATACTGGTTTTAACGCCACTGCTGTTCTGGTCGGTTGGTCTGCGTTGGTTGTTTGTCGAGCGTTGTTGGTCCGCGGTGCCGGGATGCCCAGCCCGGGCTTAATGAAGCGCGTTCTGTTCTGCCTCAAGTCTTCGTCTCTGGTTCCAGCTCCCCCAATAATAATCCGTTCCTTCTTTCTTCCTTTCCCTCCTCCCCCATAATAGTTTGTATGCTTTCCAGTTTATCACTGTGGATAGCAATAATGACATATTTGTCGCCTGCAATTATCCAATAAAATATAAAATCTTTAACCTAAACCAAGAAGCCACTTTTCTTTCGCTTTTGGTTAAAAAGGTAAATTCAACTCTTTTTTGGAAAGCCGACACTGCAAATAATTGGTGATTTTCAGCGTTCTCAGTCATTGACAATCATTGCTAACATCAAAAAATCAACGATTTGAATACCTTTGAGTAAACGAAAAAAATTAAAATACTCTGTATTGCACCTTTTTGAATTTTGAAAGAAGATTTAGATGCGAAAAAAATAAAGAAATTTAACAATCTTATTAATTTTTTGTAGGGTAAATATTCATAGAGTTATTCATGTTTTAAAAAAGTGTCTTTTTTTTTTCAAATAGTCTTTTTTTGGAAAGCCTGTTCTCCTCTATCGTTGAAAGACCGATATTTTCTTTTTTTTCTTTTTGAGGGCAAAATGCGGATATCAAAAGCACTCTGCGATTATTTTGATCAGAAAAATACATAATAGGAAGACAGTCTATGATTTTTAGCTTAGTTCATTAGAAACATGTAACAGAACGTAACAAAATAGTTGCGTTTAGTAAAAAAAAAGAAAATAAAAAAAAAGACAAAGTTAAAAAAAAGACCTAGTGAAAAAAAAAAAAAAAGAGAGCATAGCAATAAAAAGTTCCTTATTCAAATGAAAATAATAATCTAACAGTAAACATGTTTTATAAAAATACAAATGCTTTTACATTATAACAAAAGAATACGTGTATATTCTAAAAAGAATAAAAAAAAAGAAGCTTTGATAACATCTTATTACAAGGCAGTTATAATTGACAGATACAAGCACAGCGTTTTTGTTTTTTAAGTAAATAGATTGCTTTATTATTTTTTATGACAAATAATATAAAAGAATATATGTTTTTAAGCTTATACTGGTTCATTACTTACTTTATGTTTGCACATTGGTGTAATTTGCCATTAGCCATTAGCCATTAGACATGTCAACATTACCAACTTTATCAAAAACAGCTTTTTAACAACAAGCAACAATAAAAGTTTGATATTCTTATAGCTTTATCGTGTTAAAAAGAACAACTTTGCTCATGAGGTTCATGTTCGTCATCCGAATGTGACCCATTAGGAATTCCTAATGGAAAAAAAAAAAGAAACTGACATTAGACTTGGTTATTACCTTTTTTTTATAAACTTACATATGACCAATACTTGAGCTTTCTTTTTTATCTTTCGTATCTTCAATGTTAAATATGTTCTCTGAAACAAAACAAGGGAAAAAAAAAATTTCTTTAGAACACGTAAAACTGTTACTGTTTAAGAACCGACATCCAAATTTAGTATATTTGCTTTAGTTTTTTTTGATCATGCATTTTTTTCTATCTTATTCCTCTACTAAATCCTGAATATTTTTTTTTTTGAAATGAACGCTACTACTGGCATCCAAGTGTGGAAGAATCAATTTGATCCAGTTACAAGCAACAATATACTTACAATTTACATGATTTTCAACCCTGTTGCTATATGTCCATATGTTGATAATCACCTTCTTACTCTCGCTCTGCCAAGAAGAATTTATATGTAACAACTATGCTAAATTATTCAAACATTCTTTTATTATTATTATTATTTATTTTACTAAAGAATCATTCAATAGACTATTATTGTTATTTTTTTTTGAAATTTTTATTCAATTTGTACAGACAACAAAAGAGGCAGCAAAAAAAAAAAAAAAAAAAAAAAAAAAAAAAAGAGAGGGGGAAAGAGAAAAGAGAAAGTAAACGCTTACTGCATAGGATTAGCAGCAGCAGAAGAGGAAAAGCCAAGGCCAGGAGAAGAAAAGGCCCAAGAGGGATAATCCTCATGGTCAAGGTTTGTGGGGAACTCCTTGTCGAAGTAGTCCACCACCCTTCTTGTTCTATTGATAGTGCCTTTTTTCGACAAGGAATCTCTCCATGCTTTTTGAAGAGAAGCATGGAGTTCGTCCACCTGTAGATTAGTTAAAGGTATATTAGAAAATGAATACTATAACAAAAATACTACTTACTGCTTTACTTCGAAAGAGTGGTCTTTTTACCACAAACACAGGACCATGTTCATCCTCAGGACCATCTTCTTCCTCTGAGGTCCAATCGGCTATCAGAAGCTTTTTTCCAAAAGGAAAACGAGCTTCAAATTCCTCTGGGACTGCATTGTAAGCATTTCGCCTCATGGCGAGCTTCTAATGTAAAGAAGTAATGTAAGTACTTGAAACACTATATATTTCAATTTTTAAATATTAATTACTTACTGCATGCACACGACTACGACGCGTTGATTCTTCTGACGTAGCCGTTAGCCCCTTACTTTCTCTCACCATGTAGTTGAATTTGTTTCTGACCATGCTGCGCATGTCAGAAACAGTAATGCCAGCAGAAAATGGCTCCTTCTTGGCAGCTGCTACAAGCAAATCTCTGACCTTTGCGTTTTGCTTGTAGCGCAAGACCTCCTTCAGGTCAAAGGTGATACCCCGAGGGACCAGATGCTCTCTGTAGTACTTCAATATGAAAGCCTATATTTCAAAAAGGGTAAAACAAAAATTTAGTTATTATTTTGCACATGCTAATTTAGCTTTTAAATTCAAATTACACTTGTCGAGGCCTTATTCTCTTTGACCTCAGAAGGTTGCTGCTGTGGAGGCTGCTGTGGAGGCTGCTGCTGCTGTTGCTGCCCTTGTTGCTGTTGTTGCAGCAATTGCGTTAACTGCTCAATCTTCAGCTCCTGCCGACGTTGATTCTCCTCCTGTCGGCGTTGAATCTGCTCCTGCTGCTGCATCTGAGCAAAGATGGCCTCAAGGGTTTGGCCATTTGCAGAAGAGCCAACTGCGCCTTGCAGGCGAGAAGGCTCAAAGCTGTCAAAAGACGCAACAGCAGTGGGAGCAGGAGAAGAGGACGGGACAACAGTGGATGATGATCCAGTAATGCTTGAAGATATTCTTGCCCTTTTAGGGGCATTACTGGGAACGTTGATGGGGGTGGCAGCACGACGAGACATTTTTTAAAACAAATTATATAAGGAAAAAAAAAAAAGGAAAAAAAAAGAAAAAAAAAAAAGAAAAAACAGGGGTACAAAATAAATTGAAGATGAGTACAAAACAAGGTGATACTTACATTTATTTTACAAAAGAAGCAAAGAAAAAAAGTCTTTGGTGTTAAAGATATTACATTTAAATAAAAAAAAAGAATTTAAACTGTTTATGAATAGCCTCTCTGAATGTTTCAATAGTTAAACAGTGTTAAAGAAAACTTATTGTTAACCGTTAATGGGTAATTGTAACCCATGTAAAATGAGTTATAAAAAATGTACTTTTTTTCCTTTTTTTTTCCTTTTTTTTTTCCTTTTTTTTTTCTTCTTTTTTTTTTCTTCTTTTTTTTTTTTTAAAAAAAACAATTCTTTCTAAAAGGTAAGTTCTTAACATTATATATATTCTATTTCTATTCTTATGGTATTTGTTCTTTAGTAAATTTGTGTTGGTTGCTTTCTTTATAGTTTAAATGGTCTTTATAAAGTCTCTTCCAGGATTATCATTGCTTCTTTTTTTACTTGTTGCTATAAGCTTGGCTGGTGTCTTTTTTTTCTTTTTTTTTATCTCATGGTCTATCTAAAGCAAGGTACTATTACTTTTACTATATACTCGATAGCTAATATTTACTATAGATGCGTTCTGCTTCCTTTTTTTTATACTTGTTGGTAAAGCTTAGCAAGGTTTTTCTCTTAGCCCATCTAAATAAAGGTACTATTACTTTCATTATATATACACGATAGCTAATAACTATTATAGATGAATGCTGCTTTGCTTTGGCCTCGTCTATCTCTTTTCTGTCTTTGCTTTGGTTCTTAAGTACTGATGTTTTTTCTTTTGCTTTGAGTGCCCAAGTCCTCGAATCCTTGTGTCTCTGAATCCTTGAGCTTGGCTTTTTTTTTTAAAAATTTTTTTTTGAGTTCCACGAGATTAATTGATGTATTTTTAGATTAGATGCTGCTATCCTGATGACATTAGGTAAGTCAATTACACTTTTAAAACGCTACTAGCAAAGAAATACCATGTATTGTTATTGTTATTTTATTTAAATAAAAAAAAAGCTGTTTTTTATAAACCAAATACCTATTTTTTGTGTATATAAAGCAATATTTATTGCAATATGAATAGCCAATAAAGAAGTATATAAAGCTATATAAGTGGTTCATAAAGAAGTATATAAGCTATATGAGTGGTCAATAAA
This sequence comes from Rhizopus arrhizus, assembly GCA_024220505.1. NCBI lineage: Eukaryota > Fungi > Mucoromycota > Mucoromycetes > Mucorales > Rhizopodaceae > Rhizopus > Rhizopus arrhizus. Next base: position 28,028 of record JAKZZE010000038.1, on the reverse strand, counting down.
GAAATATATAAGGCAATATAAGTGGTCAACAAAGAAGTATATAAGGCAATATGAGTGTTCGATGAAGAAGTATATTAGGCAATATGAGCGGTCGATAAAAGAACAAAAAGACATATAAAGTAATGTTTTAAAAAGTATCATTCGTTGCCCAAACGTTGACTATCATTGATTAAAACGTAAAAAATGCTTCAGTAAAAGAACACTAAATGACCTCCTCTTGCTTGCGTAAAAGTTATTTAACGATTACTGCTCTGCCTCGAAAATCGTTTAAAACAGCAATAAAATTCCGCGGATTTGCGTTAAACTTCGCGTAGTTGCGCTCATTTATGCTAAAAAACTGCGTTTAATATCTCCAATTATTTGCAGTGCGATATCTCTGTCAAATCTATCCATCCATCAACAATTTTTACATCAATCGACTCCTTTTGATCTATACTTTTATTTGGTTCAACTCATATCTCGATATCTCTTATACTTGTTGCTTAATCGTCGTTGAAAGTTTGCATCCAAATGTCTTCAACAAGAAATACTAGAGGATCCAAAATCCTGAATGCCGCCGCCGGACATAATTCGTCCGAGCTCGAAGTCACAGTTCAGAATCTAAGTCACGCACTGGAGACTGTCACTGCTCGTCTCTCTGCTTTAGAGCAGCTCAAGCTAGAGCTTGAAACTCTGCGAGGAGAGAATGCTCGCCTTGCCGAACACAACCAGTCTCAGGCCAATGAGATTGCTTCTTTGCGTGCTCAGCTAGCCGCACAATCTACCGGGGTCCCTACCAGCACCCCAAGCTCAAATGCCGCTCTTTCTTCTGCTACTGCTCCTACTGGTGCTAGAGAGTCCGTTTCTTCGCCCACCTTGGGTACTGCTGCCTCTTCTTGGGCCACTGTTGTTTCTCGTTCTACAAAGAACAAACTCCGTCGTCGTGCTGCCGCTGCTCGTGGTTTCCAGCCTGTGTCTGGTGAACAAGGCTTCGAGTATGTTTACATACCTCGCTCTCGTAGGATGACCTACACTGAAGCTCGTCGTCGTCTCTCTCGTCTTGGTGTGGATAGCTGGCGCATCTTGGATGTTTGCTATCCTGCCCACTCTGTTGTCGGTCTTCTTGTACATCTGCAGTACAAGCCTGCTCTTCTGTCCTTGTTGGAAAAGGCCAAGATCCCTAGCTTGGATACCTTTGATCCACTTGATCCTGCTAACCTGGCTGATCCCAAGTTTGACTCTGTTTCTGCTGACGAGCGTAGCCATGCTATCTCGCTTATCAATGATGATCGTTCTCGTAAGGCCTTAGAGCGCTTGCGCTATCCTGTTGCTGTCTCTGTCTCTCGCTACCTGTTAGCACAAGCTTTGGTCTCTGATGAGACAGTATCTGAAGTTCTGTCTGCCAAGGAAGATCGTCCCAAGACTGTCCGCCACTACGATGACATGGCTGAAGATATGGCTCTTGATGATTATCAACATCACCGTCCTGCCTCTCGCTCTAGCTTTGGATCATTATAATGATGAGTAGTAATACTTGTCGTTATAATGCATCCTCGGTCTCTACATCTGGTATGGTCCCAGATCAGTCAACTCCTTCCTCTCCTTTGGTTTCCTCTGGTTCTCATGGCTCCCATGGTTCATTCACTCCTTCATCTTTATCAACTTCTTCTATACCGCTCACAATCGGCTTGTGGAATGCCAATGGGCTTCAAGAATCCACAGCCGAGGATCTTCTTCGTCACTGCCAGTCGTTCTCTCTGGTGTTTATCACTGAAACCTGGTTGCTTCCGCCTCACAGGATCCGTACCTCTTGGACCCAGTTCAACCTGTATGGCTCTCCTGTGATCAACAGCTATCGTGGCTCTCAAGGTGTCTCTGCTCTGGTGTCTCCTCGGTGTCCGATGGCTGTGGTACAGTTCCCGGTTCATACCAAGTATGCTCTGGGTCTGCGGTTGGGTCGCTCCTTGCGTCTCATCTGCCTGTATTTGCCCCCTTCCTTGTCCAACGACGAGGTCTCTTCTGTGTTGGTTTCGTTGCCCTTGACAGACGACACGATCATCTGTGGTGATCTGAACGCGCGTCTTGGTGCACTAACGGGTGATTCCGTTGCCAATGCTCGAGGTTCGGTGCTGCTTCGCTGGTGTGAAGAACATGGTCTCTCTGTTCTGAACTCGACTCTCGCTCCTGGGGTGCCTACCTTCTTGTCCTTTCGTGGTGGTCAAGTCAAGCAAAGTATGATCGACTACTTCTTGACCAACATGACCTCTGTCCTTCGGTCCCCTCGGATGCAAGTCTACAGTGATCTCTCTCTTGGCTCTGACCACAAACTGTTGTCCTTGTCCTTTGACTATGCAGTCCCTGATGGTTATCCATCGCAGCACGTTCTCTCTTCTGCTTCTTCTTCTGCCCGTCGGCTATGGAACCTCTCTCGGTTGAAGGAACCCGATGTCTGTAGTCTGTACGTGGCCACATTCCAGTCCTTGGTCTCTCCATTGGTTGATCAGCTCAAAGCACTGAAGTCAAGTCCTCCTTCTGCTGCTCCGCCTATAGACGCTCTCAATGACACTCTGAACGAGGCGATCTATAGTGCACTCGACAAGTCGGTTGGCTCTCGCTCTTCTCGACCTTCCCAATGGAAGCCATTCTGGAATGCGCACTTGCAAGAACTCGCCGATGTTCGTGAACACCACTACCGCAAGTGGCGCCGTGCCATTGGCATCGACAAGGCCTTGTGGTGGGATAGACATCAGGTCGCTCAAGCCCGGTTCCGCTCTGCTCTCAAGTCTGCCAAACGTCTCTCTTGGCGTGCTTTCTGTGACTCTCTGGCCCGTGGCGAACTTGCTCGTGCGATGTCGAAGGTGAAGGTGATTCGGAACCGACGACGTCAACAGGTTGGGTTTACTCATCCTGACGGCCCTGCTGCAGGTGCGAACGCGATGCGTCAACACCTTGCCTCGGTCTACTCTGGTGACGGTCTTCCGTCAAGGCGTCCTGACCCTCTGCCCTCTGTCTCTGGTATGGTGCCTTTTGACCTCGATAGTCAAGACCCTGGTATGCCCTCGTTCTCTGCTGACAGTGTGGGTTCACTGATGCGACGTCTCCCTCTGCGTAAGGCTCCTGGTCCTGACCACTTGCGTACGGAGATGCTCCTCCCCATCAAGTCTGTTCTGGCCCCACTGCTCTCTTTGCTTTTCAGTATCTGCTACCAGTGGTCGTATACCCCTTCTCTCTGGCGTCAAGCACAGGTGGTCCCCATCCATAAAAAGGGTGATCCTACCTCGCCAGGGAACTATCGTCCAATCTCCTTGACCTCCATCGTCCGCAAGCTCTTTGAGATGTGTCTCTTTCTCTTTGTTGAAGATGTCTCTCCTCCGCTCGATGTAGTTCAAGGTGGTTTCCGTCACCAGCGTAGTGCATTGGATCAAGCTCTCTGTCTTCATGATCTGATGCACTCTTACCGACGCCGACACAATCATTATCCTGTGGTCGCTTTCCTGGACATCAAGTCAGCCTATGATACAGTCGATCGTCGTATCATATGGCAATCGATGCTCGCCTCTTCTGCTCCTCTGTCCTTGGTGTCCTTGTTGGCCAACATGTTTGATGATGTCTCGGTGTCTGTGTTGTTGCAGAACAATGTCTCTGATCCGTTTGTGCCGAGTACAGGTGTCCTTCAGGGCTCTGTCTTGAGTCCTCACCTGTACTCTATCTATGTCAACACATTGCCAGCTCTGCTTCGTTCTGCTGCTTCTGCAACAACCACCTCGGTGTTATCGGTGTCTCCTTCTGGTCCTCCTGGTCCTGGTGCTCTGGTCTCCGATGGTCTTCCCTTTGGTCCTTTGGTTGGTTCTGCTGCTTTGTCTTCCTCGTCTCCGTCGCCCACACCCATCAACAGTCTGTTGTATGCGGATGATGTGGCGCTGGTTGGGTCTGCTAGCGAAGTTCGGCATATGCTGGACCTAGCGCAGATCCATTCTCTGACTCTTGGTTACAAGTGGAGTCCACCAAAGTGTGCCGTCCTAAATGCACCTACTGCTACATCAAGTCGCTTTGTGTCAATGTCGTTGTATGGTCAAGATCTTCCTACAACTGAGGAGTTTACTTATCTTGGTGTCCCTTTTGATGGTAAAGGTATCTCAGTGTCTGCCATGATAAAGCATCGCTCTTCAAGTACCTTGGCGGCTATGGCTCAGCTTCACTCTATGGGCCTTAACCGTCAAGGCTTTACTCTGCTTCTCTCTTCTCGTCTCTTTGCTGCCTTCATCCGTCCTAAGCTCGAGTACGGCCTTGCTATTGCTCGACTTACAAGAAAGGACGGTGAAGAGCTCAACCGTGCTCAAGACCGGTGTCTACGAATGCTTGTCGGCGGTCACCGAACTGCCTCGACTGTCGTCCTCCGCCATATCACTAATCTGCCGTCAATGACATTTCGAGCAGATACCTTGGTTCTGAAGTTCTGCCTTCGATTCAATGGCCTTCCTGATGACTGTCTCTTGTCTCTGCTGTCTTCTTCTGTCTCGTCTTCATTGCTGACACAGCTCCGTAAGCGGCAAATCGTACTCGACTACCCTTCGGATGCTCCTCTTTCGTCTTCTCGTCTTGCTTCTTGGCTGCGAAGGTATCGCCAAGGTCAATTTCAAAGCTTCTTACAGTCCACCCCCCAGGTTCTGATTCGCGCTTGTCGTCCTGTTCTTCGGGTGGATCCCATCCTGTACTTGCCTGCCTCCCGTGCTGACCGGTCTCGTCTTATCAGATGGCGCATGGGTTGGATCCCAGGTAAGCCTGCTCCCTGTTCCTGTGGTTTTGGCGATACTTCTCGTTCTCATCTTATGGTCTGTACCTTGGTTCCTTCTGCTCTTTGGTGCTGCTTGCCTGTTCCGCCGCCTGACTATGTGGGTCACCACATAGACTATGTCTTGAACTTGCTGCCTGTCTCTGCTTCTGCTCGGTGTCCGCCTTTCTGGTCCGCTCTTTGTCAGATCCTCTGTCACTTTGACAAGATCTGTCATCCTGACACCGAGTACCACTCATCATCTGCTCCAGGTCAAGTCTGGATTGACAAGTCCTCTGCTGCTGCTGTTCCATAATGACAAGCGCTCTGATCCACCCTCTGGCTTCTACCTCCCACTGCCAAACCATTTTAGTGCACGATGCGGAGGAGACCATGGTGTTGACGAGTTGCTCAGTAGTTAGCGCTTCCATTGGCCTTTTCTCTTTCCTTTTTTTCGCTCTTGTGTGCCCTGCGAGTGTTTTTTGTTTCTTATCTTTTCTCTTTTGTTTCTTGAGTATGACTATCATGATATTTATCGCTTGTCAATATACTCCTAATATATATTAATAAAAATTTTCGTCTAAACCAAGAAGCCAGGTGTGGGTGTTTGTCGTAGTGGTTAAGGCGCTACCGTATGGGTTGAGTGTCCTCTGGACATGCAGGTTCGAATCCTGCCTTCCTCGCACCATCTCTTCCACGCACGGTCACATGACTTCCTTAACGTGCGTCGTCTCTGGCTTTCGGTGTGTCCCGCCTGTGTGTTGCGTTGCGTGCCAGCTGGGTATCTGGTCCACCTTCCCTCCCTTTCGGTGTCCCCGTTGGCATCCCTTTCTGTTCTCTCTTTCCTCCCTGGGTTTTGACGCCGCTGCTGTTCTGGTCGGTCTGCGTTGTGTGCTGTTTGGTGAGCAGCATTATCAGCGTTGCAAGGATGCCCACCTCGGGCTTAATGAAGCATGTCTCTCTCTCTCTGTTCCAAGTCTTCGTCTGTCGCTTCAGCCAAATAATTGCCCTGCTTACCCTCCCTTCCCTTCCCCCATTACAGTTTGTATGCTTTCCCAGTTCGTTCTGTGGTCAAGCAATTAATGACACATATGTCGCCTGCATATATGACCAATAAAAATAAAAAGTTTCGTCTAAACCAAGAAGCCAGGTGTGGGTGTTTGTCGTAGTGGTTAAGACGCTACCGTATGGGTTGAGTGTCCATTGGACATGCAGGTTCGAATCCTGCCTTCCTCGCACCGTCTCTTCCACGCACGGTCACATGACTTCCTTAACGTGCGTCGTCTCTGGCTTTCGGTGTGTCCCGCCTGTGTGTTGCGTTGCGTGCCAGCTGGGTATCTGGTCCACCTTCCCTCCCTTTCGGTGTCCCCGTTGGCATCCCTTTCTGTTCTCTCTTTCCTCCCTGGGTTTTGACGCCGCTGCTGTTCTGGTCGGTCTGCGTTGTGTGCTGTTTGGTGAGCAGCATTATCAGCGTTGCAAGGATGCCCACCTCGGGCTTAATGAAGCATGTCTCTCTCTCTCTGTCCCAAGTCTTCGTCTGTCGCTTCAGCCAAAATAATTGCCTTGCTTACCCTCCCTTCCCTTCCCCCTTAACAGTTTGTATGCTTTCCCAGTTCGTTCTGTGGTCAAGCAATTAATGACACAAATGTCGCCTGCATATTTGACCAATAAAAATAAAAAAAAAAAAAACTTTCGTCTAAACCAAGAAGCCACTTTTCTTTCGCTTTTGGTTAAAAAGGTAAACTTGACTCTTTTTTGGAAAGCCGATATCTCTGTCAAATCTATCCATCCATCAACAATTTTTACATCAATCGACTCCTTTTGATCTATACTTTTATTTGGTTCAACTCTTATTCTGATATCTTTGCTACTTGTTGTTTAATCATTGCTGAAAGTTTGCATCCAAATGTCAACAACAAGAAATACTAGAGGATCTAAAATCCTGAATGCCGCCGCCGGACCCAATTCGTCCGACCACGAAGTCACAGTTCAAAGTCTCAGTCACGCACTAGAAGCTGTCACTGCTCGTCTCTCTGCCTTAGAGCAGCTCAAGCTGGAGCTTGAAACCCTACGAGGTGAGAACGCTCGCCTTGCCGAAGCTAACCAGTCTCAAGCCAATGAGATTGCTTCCTTGCGGGCCCAACTGGCCGCACAATCTTCCGGGGTCCCTACCAGCACCCCAAGTTCAAATGCCGCTCTTTCTTCTGCTGCCGCTTCTACTAGTGCTAAAGAGTCCGTTCCTTCGCCCTCTTTGGGTACTGCTGCCTCGTCTTGGGCTACTGTTGTTTCTCGTTCTACAAAGAACAAACTCCGTCGTCGTGCTGCTGCTGCTCGTGGCTTCCAGCCTGTAACTGGTGAGCAAGGATTTGACTATGTCTACATACCTCGATCCCGTAAAATGACATATACCGAAGCTCGTCGTCGTCTTGGTCGCTTGGGTGTTGATACCTGGCGGGTGTTAGACGTTTCATTCCCCGCCCACTCCGTTGTTGGTCTACTTGTACATCTTCAGTACAAGCCTGCTCTCGTCTCTTTGCTGGAGAAAGCAAAGATTAAGGTTCTTGATCAGTTCGATCCTTTGGACCCTGACAATGTTGCTGACCCTGCTTTCGCTTCTGCGTCTCTTGAGGTACGTCAAGAAAAGATGGCCTATATCTCTAATGAACGCTGTCTTCGTACCCTTGAGCGCTTGCGCTATCCTGTTGCTGTTGCTGTCTCGCGCTTCTTTTTGGCCAACGCCATGGTGTCAGACGAGGCTGTTTCTGACGTCTTGGCCTCCAAGCAAGATCGTCCCTCGTTCCCTCGTCACCGCGATCAACCCGACGACGACATGGTTCTTGATGACTATGAACATCACCGTCCTGCCTCTCGCTCTAGCTTTGGATCATTATAATGATGAGTAGTAATACTTGTCATTATAATGTATCCTCGGTCTCTGCTACTGGTATGGTCCCAGCTCCTTCCTCTCCTTTGGTTTCTCATGACTCCCATGGTTCTTCCTCTCCTTCGTCATCCTCATCAACTTCTTCTATACCGCTTACAATCGGCTTGTGGAATGCCAATGGGCTTCAAGAATCCACAGCCGAAGATCTTCTTCGTCACTGCCAGTCGTTCTCTCTGGTGTTTATCACTGAAACCTGGTTGCTTCCGCCTCACAGGATCCGTACCTCTTGGACCCAGTTCAATCTGTATGGCTCTCCTGTGATCAACAGCTATCGTGGCTCTCAAGGTGTCTCTGCTCTGGTGTCTCCTCGGTGTCCGATGGCTGTGGTACAGTTCCCGGTTCATACCAAGTATGCTCTGGGTCTGCGGTTGGGTCGCTCCTTGCGTCTCATCTGCCTGTATTTGCCCCCTTCCTTGTCCAACGACGAGGTCTCTTCTGTGTTGGTTTCGTTGCCCTTGACAGACGACACGATCATCTGTGGTGATCTGAACGCGCGTCTTGGTGCACTAACGGGTGATTCCGTTGCCAATACTCGAGGTTCGGTGCTGCTTCGCTGGTGTGAAGAACATGGTCTCTCTGTTCTGAACTCGACCCTCGCTCCTGGGGTGCCTACCTTCTTGTCCTTTCGTGGTGGTCAAGTCAAGCAAAGTATGATCGACTACTTCTTGACCAACATGACCTCTGTCCTTCGGTCCCCTCGGATGCAAGTCTATAGTGATCTCTCTCTTGGCTCTGACCACAAACTGTTGTCCTTGTCCTTTGACTATGCAGTCCCTGATGGTTATCCATCGCAGCCCGTTCTCTCTTCTTCTTCTTCTTCTGCCCGTCGGCTATGGAACCTCTCTCGGTTGAAGGAACCTGATGTCTGTAGTCTGTACGTGGCCACATTCCAGTCCTTGGTCTCTCCATTGGTTGATCAGCTCAAAGCTCTGAAGTCAAGTCCTCCTTCTGCTGCTCCGCCTATAGACGCTCTCAATGACACTCTGAATGAGGCGATCTATAGTGCACTCGACAAGTCGGTTGGCTCTCGCTCTTCTCGACCTTCCCAATGGAAGCCATTCTGGAATGCGCACTTGCAAGAACTCGCCGATGTTCGTGAACACCATTACCGCAAGTGGCGTCGTGCCATTGGCATCGACAAGGCCTTGTGGTGGGATCGACATCAGGTTGCTCAAGCCCGGTTCCGTAGTGCTCTCAAGTCTGCTAAGCGTCTCTCTTGGCGTGCTTTCTGTGACTCTCTGGCCCGTGGCGAACTTGCTCGTGCGATGTCGAAGGTGAAGGTGATTCGGAACCGACGACGTCAACAGGTTATGGTTATGGTTATGGTTATGGTTGTACCCTAAAATCCTGTGGTTGCCCGCTTAATTTCAGAGTTGTGGTTAGGGCACTTTTCACGACGATAACTAAAGTTAGAGTCACGGCTATAGCGAAAAAGTAAAATCCAGTGTTGTCCGGTTACTTTTCGGAGTGATAACCATCACTAGGCGCACCCCATTGGGCATATAAACGAGATAAAGCGATTTTTACAGATAGCTCACTATTTTCGTGCCTATGGCTAGGCTGATAGCTAAAATTTGGCTTATGGCTAAAGTTAAGCGGAGTGATAAGCAACACTAAGAGCACCCTATTTGCTCTATAAATCACACAAAGCGATTTTTACACATAGCCCACTATGTTTATGCCTATGGATAGGCTTATAGCTAAAATTTGGCCTATGACTAAAGTTAAGCTTGGATCTCTGATTATTTGCATGGTTGTACCCTAAAATCCTGTGGTTGCCCGCTTAATTTCAGAGTTGTGGTTAGGGCACTTTTCACGACGATAACTAAAGTTAGAGTCACGGCTATAGCAAAAATATGAAATTCAGTGCTGGCCGGTTACTTTTCGGAGTGATAACCAACACTAGGCGCACCCCATTGGGTATATAAGCGAGATAAAGCGATTTTTACACATAGCTCACTATTTTTGTGCCTATGGCTAGGCTTATAGCTAAAATTTGGCTTATAGTTAAAGTTAAGCGGAGTGATAACCAGCACTAGACACACCCCATTTGGTCTACAAATCATACAAAGCCATTTTTACACATAGCCCACTATTTTTGTGCCTATGGATAGGCTTATAGCTAAAATTTGGCCTATGACTAAAGTTAAGCTTGGATCTCTGATTATTTCTAAAATTATACCCTAAAATCCTGTGGTTGCCCGCTTAATTTCAGAGTTGTGGTTAGGGCACTTTTCACGACGATAACTAAAGTTAGAGTCACGGCTATAGCGAAAAAGTAAAATCCAGTGTTGTCCGGTTACTTTTCGGAGTGATAACCATCACTAGGCGCACCCCATTGGGCATATAAACGAGATAAAGTGATTTTTGCATATAGCTCACTATTTTTGTGCCTATGGCTAGGCTTATGACTAAAATTTGGCTTATAGTTAAAGTTAAGCGGAGTGATAACCAACACTAAGTGCACCCCATTTGCTCTATAAATGGGATAAAGCCATTTTTACACATAGCCCACTATTTTTGTGCCTATGGATAGGTGAAGTGTTTTAAGTATTCAAAAATAAGATAAAGAACAATTAACGAGACCGAACAATAGTTCTAAAGTCGAATACTTTTATTAAAGAAAGATTTCAAGGCTATTTATATTAGTTGAGCAAGACCTGAGATTAGATGACAAAAATAGTTACGACCGATATGATTTGACATGTATAAGAAAAATTTTATAGACTGATGTTAATAATCAACTGTTGAGATGAAAGTGAAACTTGGCTGTTTAGGGCAGTGATAATTATCAGGTTCTATTCTTATTCAAACTCATTTGGAAAGATTTAGTCCAGAATGATAAGACTGTATCTTATTGACATGTCAAAACATGACAATAGGCTTATAGCTAAAATTTGGCCTATGACTAAAGTTAAGCTTGGATCTCTGATTATTTCTAAGGTTAAACCCCAAAATCCTGTGGTTGCCCGCTTAATTTCAGAGTTGTGGTAGAAACACTAGCCGCACCCCATCCATCGCTAAATGGATGCAAAACCACCTAACAGTATCGAAGTAAGATTAATATTGGCTACTGGATTCGAACTCTCGCCTAATGGCTAGCATCACCGTAGCGTTGCCACTAGGTCAAACAATAGTCAAGTCGAGGAATGAACTGGACAACATTCAGTATAATATTGGAAAAAGTTTTGGCCAACAAAACTTATTTTTGCATATTATGATTAGAAGTATTCCAGTGATTGTAACGGAAAGCAATATGCACTCTTGCGTTCTGATCTCTTTGTGAGAAAAGGTAAGATGTAACCTGCTTAAGCTCATTATGTAATTGCTTATAAGGTATGGGGTTTTTCTTCCTTCGATCGATGTCAGATTTGATATCAAATTTATATGTTTTTTTTAGAAGAAAGCTATAATAAAAAGTTGCTTTTTCATGCATCATGGAATAATTGCCTTCTTGATGATGATTTTGTTTTATAGTAATCATTTTTTATTTGTAATGAAAGTTAACAAAGCACCAAAATTGTGGACTTTTATTAAAAGTCAAAATGATAAAATAATCATATACATCCATCTATTACTTTTTACTGTATAACGATAAACAATTATCACTCGTATTTTTATCTTAATGTACAAGACTGAATTTTAGTAAATAAAAAAATGGAAACCATCAATGTTAAGGATAACTTACTAAGAGAATATCAAATTTTAACAAATGAATACTAGAAATTCTTAAATTATGGTTGATTAATAGTTAGTCAAAAAAATACTTGGAGCAAAAAGACTTACTCCTATTTGTAAAATTAACAAAATTAAAAATATTCTATTTGAAAAACCAATAACAATATCAGTTTATTTCTTTTTAGTTGTATTATTTGGTGTTGAGGATTATAAGGAGCCATAAAATACTTTAGAAAAAGGCTTATTGATATTATACTTTATTATGATTGTTGTAAACATAGTTATTTTCTATATGATATCAGTTGTACTAAAATAAATAACGATACACAAAAGATTAAACTATGATTGAACAATTCCACGCTTTTCCAAATTTAGAACAATAAGATCAATATCTGTCATCCTAGAGAGTCTAATCAATTGTCAACCCCAAAAGTAATTAGATCAAAGTTAATTGACTGGTTATTATTTCTATTGTTCAATTTCAGATGCATATATTAGAACATCGACAAGCTTTAGCTTAATCATTGGTTCTTCAGCATGACATCGTGACCGAGTCTATATCTTTTATATCTACACTCACAAAGAATATAAATAGATGCCAACTTTTTATCCATAAAGCGAGGTCCTTTCGCAATATAAAGAAATCTGCAATAAAGAAGGATTTTAATTTTATATTGCTGCTATTGTTTTTTTTGTTTAATTTTTTTACTTAATCTTGCGATTAAAACTACGGAAACATATAATTTTCTTCACTTTTTTTCTGTACAATATTTTTTTGAATCGAATACTTGTTTTCTTCTCAGGAACAAATCCCTTGAAACACATACTTCATTGTATTCTCTTTTTTGTTTTGACTTTTTTATTACTATTCTGTAATAAGCTTGATTTATGCAGCAAAATCTGATCATAACAGTTTAAAACCGAAATTGTGCTCAATACTGTACTATTTTTTTGGAATCCAACTTGTTAGGGCTATTGGTTCAGCATCTAATCGTTTTAGAATGAGCGTATTTAATGTTGTAGACGCACAAAAACGAATATTATCGCAATATGTTTTGTTTAATTGATTATTTTAACACTTTGGCTATTTTTTTACATAAAGTGTTTATAACACTTGCTGCAGATAATATTAACAACAACATTTCAACAAACGTTTTTATTTTTATTTCTTATTATTAATATTATTTATTCTGCAGCAAGTTCTGCTAACCAGGCAGGATTACGTTGAACTCGATCGATGCTAAAGTTCTTAAGGCAACTTATTATACCGTTAAAGATATTGTTATGGTGCTTTCTTTGCCAAATAAATTCAATAAGCAACCAAGGTACCATTTTCTTCGTTCTGAGGGCAGGAGTTACATTCATTTTTATTCCATTCCAAGTTCCTAAAGAAATTTTAGAATGATTTTGAACTATAAACTTTTGTATATAGTAATCTTATTCTTACTCTCGGTAGTGTTGGTATGCCGATTTCCTTCACGAAATGTTACATTATGGTTGACAGTTCGATGTATTAGATTCATTCCAAGGTTTACCATACTTTCATATGTTTGCCAACAGTCTGTATGTACTATGGATCCATCTGCAACAATATTTTGAATAATTGTATCCATCGTTTCCGTGTTTCTGTTATTAAGTAGAACAAGGAAGTACTTTCGTTCAGGTGTCTTTTTCACACCACCACCAACCACCCAAACACCCTTCACACGGTGTCCACGATGATACGATCTTTTTCCAAACGTTGATTCATCAATTTCTACCACGATTGGATTTCCATCCACATCATAGCCTCCAATTTTACAGTCGTTTTGCTGTAAATCTTTTTGTAAGACTTGGTACCAATCTGTTAATGTTTTAGGTACTGCCTTAGGAGAGCATCCAACGATGGTAGAAATTGTCATGCGGCGTGTTTTTAAGCTCCAAAAGTAAAGAATGGATAGTGTATCATAGCTTGATAAGTTTCGATGACCAAAAAAGGAAGCATTTCGTACAGCTATTTGACGTCCATTGCAACATTTTTCACCGGTTTCCTGATTAACTACAGTGACCCGCAAAACTGTCCCAATGTTTCGTAATTTTCTCTTCTAGGGCTTGTAGCACCATAGCTGTTAAGCTAATGTACACCTTATTGTATATCATTCGATAGCCAAAATCTTGTAATACCAAAAAATGTAAAGCAAAAATAAATTAAAACAGCGCAGACGGAGATAGAGGGGATAGAAAACAAGCGGTGCATTGGGACAGTTTTGCGGCACTTTTGAAAAAAAAAAAAAACCATGAAATAGTGACCCACAATTTGTATAGATGTACCAAGCTTCTTACAAATGTGCATTGTATGTCTCTAAGTCGAACTTTACTCACTGCTGAAGTTTTGAACTCCTACTGATTTATTACTCGCTCATTATATCTCAACATGAAACAAGTCTCTCAAGATACAGTTGTTCAAGCAATTTCTTTACTTAAACAAAGTAAGTCGGTTCGAGAAGTGGAAAGGATTGCTAGCTTAAGTAAGAGTACTGTTGGGAGACTCCGAAAAACCCATTGCTTTGGACTTGGAAAGCCAAAAGGCGGTCGACCCAAGTTACTATCTGCGGCTGATGAACGCTATTGTGTGCGCCAAGTGACCAAAAGCCGCATATCCAGTGCAACAAAGGTGGCTAAGGAGCTAGAAAAAGACACTGGAAGAAAAGTAAGTGCGGAAAACGTGTGCGGAACCCTCCATAAGGTCGGTCTTGGTGCGATTGGGAAGCCAAAGAAGTCTTTGCTTAGTGCGAAAAACATCCGTAAGAGACTTTCATGGTGTATGGCTCACAAGGACTGGACAATAGATGACTGGAAACCCGTTGTTTGGTCAGGGGAGACGAAAATCAATAGATTTGACTCTGGTGGACGCACATGGACTTGGATTTGATCCGGAGAAAGCCTGAAATCCCATCACGTGAAGATGACCGTTAAACACGGTGGAGGCAATATCATGCTGTAGAGTGCCATTACCTATGCTGGGGTTGGTGGGATGTGCAAAATCAATGGTAATATGGATAAAACACTGTACAAAGAGATTTTAGAGGATGAACTGGAGCGTACGATTGAGTATGGAACCAATAAGCTAGGGCTAGAAAGACATCAGGTGATTTTCCAACACGACAATGATCCTAAACATACGTCCAAATTAGTCAAAGAATACCTTGAACAGCAATCCTACAACATCCTAGAGTGGCCAGCACAGTCCCCTGACTTAAACCCAATTGAAAATATGTGGCCATTGTTAAAGAGAAGGTTGAATGATTATGAAACAGCACCAAAAGGCATGAATGAACTATACGAACGAGTAACTAAAGTTTGGTACGACTTAATGAAGCCGGAAGAGTGCCAAAAAGTCATAGAAACAATGCCTAAGCGTATAAAGCAATGTATCAAGAATAAAGGACGCTGGACTGACTATTAATGTCAAATAAATAAACCATTTTGTTTTTTTTTCAAAAGTGCCGCAAAGCTGTCCCAATGCACCGCTTGTTTTCTATCCCCTCTATCTCCGTCTGCGCTGTTTTAATTTGTTTTAGTTTTACATTTTTTGGTAGTACAAGGTTTTAGCTATCGAATGATATACAATAAGGTGTACATTAGCTTAACAACTATGGTGATACAAGCCCTAGAAGAGAAAATTACGAAACATTGTGACAGTTTTGCGGGTCACTGTATCATGTCATTACATCTCCAATGTTTAGTAGTTCTTGTTTGTTCCATGTAGGTAATACTTCCTTCAGCACCATTGCAATGGTAAACAATGTTGCCTCCATAATAAATTCCATTATTAATAAAAAATCCACTTTATAAAAAAAATAGAGTTACCAATATTGTATACAAGAGTATTTTGTTATACTTTTATACTTACTGCTTACACGCTTCTTCTGTTCCAAAAGTTAAAAAAAAACGTTCTTGTGGACATAATGGGGACATTTTGCTCTCTGCTCCACTTATCTGGCAAAATGGTACTGTGATGTAACTCTTCATCAACTTCAAGATCTTCTATTTCCAATAATTCCTCATTATGATCGTTATTGATGGAAATAAATGCTTCATCCAAATTTGTATTTTGTTCAGTTGATAAATGTGTTTTCTGTACTTCATCATGGTGATCAACAATAATAACAGGGTTAGTTGATGAAGCAACAGATAACGACACAGACGGTGGTTAAAGCCCAAAATCCTGTGGTTACCCGCTTAATTTCAGAGTTGTGGTTAGGGCACTTTACATGACATTAACGAAAGTTAGAGTCACGGCTATAGCAAAAATATGAAATTCAGTGCTGGCCGGTTACTTTTCGGAGTGATAACGAACACTAGGTGCACCCCATTGGGTATATAAACGAGATAAAGTGATTTTTACACATAATCCACTATTTTAGTGCCTATGGCTAGGCTTATAGCTAAAATTTGGCTTATGGCTAAAGTTAAGCGGAGTGATAACCAACACTAAGTGCACCCCATTTGCTCTATAAATCACACAAAGTGATTTTCACACATAGCCCACTATGTCTATGCCTATGGCTATGCTTATAGCTAAAATTTGGCCTATGACTAAAGTTAAGGTTGGATCTCTGATTATTTGCATGGTTAAACCCCAAAATCCTGTGGTTGCCCGCTTAATTTCAGAGTTGTGGTTGGAGCACTTTTCATGACGATAACTAAAGTTAGAATCACGGCTATAGCAAAAATATGAAATTCAGTGTTGGCCGGTTACTTTTCGGAGTGATAACGAACACTAGGTGCACCCCATTGGGTATATAAACGAGATAAAGTGATTTTTACACATAATCCACTATTTTAGTGCCTATGGCTAGGCTTATAGCTAAAATTTGGCTTATGGCTAAAGTTAAGCGGAGTGATAACCAACACTAAGTGCACCCTATTTGCTCTATAAATGGGATAAAGCAATTTTTACACATAGCCCACTATTTTTGTGCCTATGGCTATGCTTATAGCTATAATTTGGCCTATGACTAAAGTTAAGGTTGGATCTCTGATTATTTGCATGGTTAAACCCCAAAATCCTGTGGTTGCCCGCTTAATTTTGGAGTTGTGGTTGGAGCACTTTTCTTGACGGTAACTAAAGTTAGAGTCACGGCTATAGCAAAAATATGAAATTCAGTGTTGGCCGGTTACGTTTCGGAGTAATAACGAACACTAGGTGCACCCCATTTGCTCTATAAATGGTATAAACTGATTTTTACACATAGCCCACTATTTTGGTGCCTATGGCTAGGCTTATAGCTAAAATTTGGCTTATGGCTAAAGTTAAGCGGAGTGATAACCAACACTAAGTGCACCCTATTTGCTCTATAAATGGGATAAAGCCATTTTTACACATAGCCCACTATTTTTGTGCCTATGGCTATGCTTATAGCTATAATTTGGCCTATGACTAAAGTTAAGGTTGGATCTCTGATTATTTGCATGGTTAAACCCCAAAATCCTGTGGTTGCCCGCTTAATTTTGGAGTTGTGGTTGGAGCACTTTTCTTGACGGTAACTAAAGTTAGAGTCACGGCTATAGCAAAAATATGAAATTCAGTGTTGGCCGGTTACGTTTCGGAGTAATAACGAACACTAGGTGCACCCCATTTGCTCTATAAATGGTATAAACTGATTTTTACACATAGCCCACTATTTTGGTGCCTATGGCTAGGCTTATAGCTAAAATTTGGCTTATGGCTAAAGTTAAGCGGAGTGATAACCAACACTAAGTGCACCCTATTTGCTCTATAAATGGGATAAAGCCATTTTTACACATAGCCCACTATTTTTGTGCCTATGGCTATGCTTATAGCTATAATTTGGCCTATGACTAAAGTTAAGGTTGGATCTCTGATTATTTGCATGGTTTGGAACTGCAGTTGTGGTTGTGGTTTTGTAAGAGGTCTTTGTGGCTTTCTGTCCAGTTTATTATCTGCAGATGGTAACTTTATGTATTTTTGAAAATGTGTACGAATAGGTTTGTATCAATTACGTTTTGTATTTGTGTAGTCGATTGTTTGTTCCAAAGCCTTGATAGATTTTTGCAGTGAACGGCATTATTAGAGGGCCAAAAATGTTTATAGACCGTGTCCAATATAGTAGGTGACAAATTTGAGGATAGTGTTAAGCATTGAAATTGGTCACTGGAATTATGACGTCATTCGTCAGCTAGTAGCGCCTTACTAATCATCAGTATCCTGTCCGGTTACTACTTTTTTGGATCAACCGTTGAACTTCCTTTTCTTTTATTGAATTTATGTTGTGATGCTATCGGCGTTATGAAACGAAAAAATTTTGTCGTTTGATTAGTATTATTGTGCGGTGCGTATTCATGCTTTAAAATATGTATCTTCCGTTACAGTCGGTCATTTTTGGGAAACTGTATTGCAATCAATTGTTAAAGGATTGACATTTTAGCTCTGAAGGCAAGGTTTGTAAACTACAACGCGTTTTAAATATAAGAAGAGGATACTGAAGAGTCGAAGGGACCGAACAATAGTTCTAAAGTCGAATACTTTTATTAAAAAAAGATTTCAAGGCTATTTGTATTAATTGAGCAAGACCTGAGATTAGATGACAAAGAATAGTTACGACCGATATGATTTGACATGTATACGAAAAATTTTATAAACTGATGTCAATAAACAACTGTTGAGATGAAAGTGAAGCTTGGCTGTTTAGGGCAGTGAGGATTATCAGAATCTATTCTTATTCAAACTCATTTGTAAAATATTCTGTCGAGAATATTAAGACTATATCCTATTGACGTATGTGTCAAGCCGCAAAATTAGAAGACTAAAAAATTTGACGAAATGTTGAAAGACCTGTCCTTATTTAATACTGATGCATCTACTTTTTGCATCCTTTTCATGGCGTCTCAATTAAGTCCCTTTCAATAGACTTTAATTAATTATAGATGTGGATTTAGTATGAATAAACTTTGATCTTACTGTTTTAATCGCAAGATTAAATAAAAAATTAAACAAAAAAACAATAGCAGCAATATAAAATTAAAATCCTTCTTTATTGCAGATTTCTTTATATTGCGAAAAGGCCTCGCTTTATGGATAAAAAGTTGGCATCTATTTATATTCTTTGTGAGCGTAGATATAAAAGATATAGACTCGGTCACGATGTCGTGCTGAAGAACCAATGATTAAGCTAAAGCTTGTCGATATTCTAATATATGCATCTGAAATTGAACAATAGAAATAATAACCAGTCCATTATTTTTGATCTAATTACTTTTGGGGTTGACAATTGATTAGACTCTCTAGGATGACAGATATTGATTTTATTGTTCTAAATTTGGAAAAGTGTGGAATTGTTCAATAATAGTTTAATCTTTTTGTGTATCGTTATTTATTTTAATACAACTGATATCATATAGAAAATAACTATGTTTACAACACTTACGACTTGTTCCTGGTTATGCAAGTGGACTGTTTATAATTATTTCTTAAGTAGATCTATTTTTCATTTATGTCTCATTGCATCAGGAGCTATATTAGAACAGCTTGTAGTGAGTTAAAGGAGTAGAACTAGTCATGACCGAGTAATAGGGAAAAGGCTGTAAGAAACCCTTGGGAAAGAATTCACTGTTTTAGGTTCTTAAAACTTGAAGATAAGACATAGCTAAAGTATGCTAGAATAGAACAATATGTCAAAAAATGACGAACCAAAAGCTTTTTGCGATTGCTTTATTTAAAAAAAGTTAATAATAGGAAGATAACCTGTGGGCCTAGGTTTAGACCATCTGACGCATGTAAGAGAACGTAACAAAACAGTTTCTTCTGGAAAAGATGAAACCAAAAAAACTGGGAGTAGTAAAAGAATAGCTATTAAGTCTCCTTATTCAAATGAAAACATTAACCTAACGAAGAGTCTTTATAAATGTACACATGCTGTTACATTATAATTAATAGATACGTGTTTCTTCTAAAAGTAATAAAAGTATAAAGAAGCTTTGTTCACCTTTTGCTCGAAGACAGTTAAAATAAACGGATACAAGCACACCGTTTTAATTTTCAAGTAAACTGATTGTTTTATTAATTTTTACTGGAACAATGAAAAATAACAACATATGTAAAGGCCTCTATTGGTCTATGACTTACTTTATGCTCACAAATGGATGTGATTTACCACCAACCATTAGAGATGATATCAATGTCAGCATTCTTTACCAAAAGCAAACTTTCTTTCTGAAAGGTAAGTTTTTATACTATATATATTTTATTCTTGTTCCGATATTACCTATATATGTGTAGCATTTACTCAAATTCGTTGTTTCTTTTCCCATCGCGTATAAGATTTCGCAAAATTTAAGACCTCCTACCATTTTGAAACATAATTAGTTGTTTCATCTCAATGTTTTAGAAGAATATATTTACTTATATAGTACTTCATAAGCTCTTGCATATACGTGTCGAAGCCAACATGAATGATTTAGAACAAATTTAGCATGTTGACAACTACTTTTCTGCTAAAAACTAGCAGAGCGGCTCTATTGTTAAATTGATTTAAACTCAGAAATTAGAAGTTTGAGCAAAACTTTGAATATCTTCGCGAAAACTTTTTTGATGTTTGCAAAAATTATACCGGCAAAAAGCTAATTTTTTTCTACATCTTTGGTGCAAGTTTCATGCATATCACGTGCATAGCCGTGGAGATAAATGCAATTTTGTTAATCTGTCTATGGACCGACGAAATTACTACAAAATAAATAATCAATATTCGGCAATGCTTTATCGGCACATGTAACAGGCGAAGCTAAATTTAAAGTGTTCTAAGCAATAAAATTATGAGTTTCGCCAAGCCGTCGTTAAACAAATGCTTCTTCGCTCCAATTTTAATAATGAATTAGAATTTTACCTTTTCTTCGTAAAAAGGAAGGCAGATAGGATGTTAAACTAGGGGTTATCTCTGTTGATTGCAGATCATAAACAAGCCGGATATTTTACATTACTATCTACCGCGGTCAATCGCCTCGCTTGAAGCCGGACAACTTCTATAGTATCCATCAATGGCATACCTAGAAATATTTTTAGTTTGGTGGGAAGGAAAATATACAGAGTTACTATGAGAAGAGTGAAGGAGCAATAACCAAGCATCTAAAGCTCTCATACAGAGCATAACGTAATGGCCATCTGTCAACTCATTTTGTGATAAGGATTGCCTGATATATGGTGAAAGTTGGGTTGGCCCTCCTATTAGGAGATGTGTCTGTGCTTCTAGGCTTGGACTTGGGGCTTTCTTGTCTTCGAAATTAAGTAGCGCATGTCTCAGTATAGGCAACTTTATGCTTTTTCAATTGCATAGTACGATGCAAACCTAAATGATGTAAAACTTAACAGCTAGGAAATTAAACACGTATGTGTAGACTTATTAATAAACGCTTTTGGGACTGATTGAACCTGTTAAATATTTAAACCCTGACAAGTACATCAACTTAATAACTGAAAAAAGACATTCGAAGGTTGGAACATATAGGGAAAACAGTGTATATATGTTAGTTATTATCTTCATGGCATACCAAGGAACGATGATAGGCATGTATTTTTGTCAAGTAGATGCTTAAAGCATAAAGAATATAGTACGTAAACAATAAGAGCACAATAAGGATTCCAAGTGCTGAATGGGTTTATCAAAAATCGACTTTGAGGTTATTTCTCGTAGTCCGAGTAATCAAAAAATTAGACAACATGAGAAATCTACAATAAACGCGATTTAGCGCATGTAAATATCAGCATTGGCTAAATTTGCGAGGATACTGTTGCTCTCAGGGTCAAACTTTACGGTCAAGATTAGCAGTTGTCTAATAGTATACTTTTGATGCAAAATAGTATTTCCATCAACATAAATTTTGATGTAACGATAAAGAATAGCTTATAATATTTAGCAAACAAAAAATGGCAAGGGATTTTGAAGTTGCATTTGATTACATACATAATGAAAAATGAGCATAGTTTTAGTCAAGTATGCTATGTGATCTTCCATAATGTCTTTTGACAACTTAAATATATCCATATAGCCATTGGTAATATTTTAGGCTAGTTGAAAGCCAAATCATTAAATTTTCATACTCATCTCTTTCAACTCTCGGAGTTGATACACGGAAACTTGGCTGCAGTAGGACATACAACCAGAAAGATATGCTGTGGGACTTTACGCCGATAGGTAGTAAAGTGTTTTAAGTATAAAAATAGGACAAAGAAGAACAAACGAGACCAAACGATAGTTATAACGTGGAATACTTTTATTAAAAAAAGATTTCAAGGCTATTTATATTAGTTGAGCAAGACCTGAGATTAGATGACAAAGAGTAGTTACGACCGATATGATTTGACATGTATACGAAAAATTTTATAAACTGATGTTAATAAACAACTGTTGAGATGAAAGTGAAGCTTGGCTGTTTAGGGCAGTGAGAATTATCAGGATCTATTCTTATTCAAACTCATTTGTAAAGATTTAGTCCAGAATGATAAGACTGTATCTTATTGACATGTCAAAACATGATAGTTAGCATAGATCTTTTGCTCTGACAAAAAATATTCATATTGTAAAAAGGACGGTTATACTTGTTCATCTTCTGGCATCGTATAGAAGTAACTACGTTCATAACAGCTACTCCCAAAACAAAAGGATATTGCATTGTCAAAAATTTGATGAAATTTATAATTTTATATAATGCGAAGTAGCACAGTTCCCTATATGTCTGATATAAGTGCCCGCTTTATAAAAGCTCATACCAGAACCATCCTATTTGTATGAATACTGTATCAGTAATGCAACATAGTAGTAGGTATGAATGTCCAGTGAATCTTCAGGCAAACAGCAATTTTACCTAAAAAAGTTAACAAGGCCCTTCTTTGGATAATATATTATGCTGGTATTACGACGGTTAGCGAGATATTTCTTCAACTTAAACAATCGCCGTAAAATAAACAGATAATTAAAGTTTTTTAGAAAGGAATAGTACATTTTAAAGGATGTTTATTTTTTTGCATATTGTACATAAAAAGACATAATATAAATAAATAAAAAGTTAAATTTCATAAAAGAGTAGCCCTTTGCTTACAGTCCATATTCTGTCCTTTGCAATTCTTGGTATAAACATAAACTTGCTAAATATATATTTAAGCATGGCTTGACGAAATCTGTTGAGGTCTGATTGCAAATGTGGATTATTTAGGCATAAAACTACATAACACGCCCGAGACTGAATTAATTTCCATGAGCTTAAAGGGTGTTGGAAAGCAACAGACTCGGTGTTACTTAATATTTCATTGTAGCTGGGGAGAAGTAGGTTTTCTATTTGTCGTCTTGTATGAGCAGACTTGATGATATTGTAATGACCGTCCTATAAGAAGTTTAATATAAAAAAAAGATCAAAGATTTACTATAGTACCTTTATAATGTCTTTTATATAATTTTTATCACGAAAGAAGTTTGAGCCATACGCTTGCAGCTTTTGATATGACTCTTTGTCCTTGCAGTATTTGGTCCATTTCGAAAATTTGGAAATAACTTCGTGCATCATCAAATTGACAAAAGGCTCTACAGAAGCATCGGTTAAGCCATAATGGCTTATAAAGAGCACAGCACGGTTCCAGTAGTAATTTTCTTTGTTAGAAAGATCTATGTATGGAGCATATAAATTAAGATCAAAGTTTATACTTGTTTCCACTTCTTTCATTCTTATATTGGTGGGCGCATTGTAATGCCATTTAGGCAGTTCAAGAGTATCTTGCAGATCAGGAGTCATCTTGTTCAAGACGTCCCTATGCAAGACACCGTGTAGATGCTGCTTTAAGCTTACTGCACAGGACCAGCGAGTGTTATCTTTAGATAACGTGAAGAGACCAGGTACAAACAAAGCCATTGACTTGCGGCACCGGTGGGCTTTCAGTTGGTCAGCGAAGGGAAGCCACCAGTTACGATTGGACGGTCGATGTACTAGCGACGACAGCATAAACGCAACGAAAGCCACACCTGTGAGTTGGCTTGCTGTATACCTTGTCTCTGCTTGGCTGTGGAAGTTCTTGGCTATTGCAACAAGCGCATCTAAACGGTTCTCTACAAACGACCAAATAGCATGGGACTTGTACCAATTAATGTGGACTGGAAGTTCATCTCTAAAAAAACGACGTTAGAATATTTGCATATGCTATGACAAATACGTACTTGGCCAATTTCATAGTACGGTAGTATAAAGTGTCCCAGTTATTTGCCGTAAAGCGCACCTCGAGTCGCACTCCATAAGATTTGGACTTCATTAATGCTAAGCAGTGTTTTATTTTTTTCTATATATCATTAGACGCTTAAGTCTGGTATACTATATAAATTGTTTACTTACTACATGCTTGATAAAGTGTGGTGAAACTTTAAGTACTTCATCCGGTTGGAAGTCTTCTCCATGCCTTTCACCCATAGCAGACCGGCGATAAAACGGTTCTTTTGAATGAGAGTATGCAGTGACCCTGATAAAATCAGATTTTGAACTTGAATACCTAAAGCCACCAATACCCAAGTGATCACAAAAAGGATCATGTCGATACTTTCTTAAAACAAAGCTTTCTTTTGAACCAATAAACTTCTCTATTATAGCGCGAAAGGTTCTACTATCACCTGTGGACCAAATGCCAGAAACACCGTGCTGAGGACATCCAAAGTTGACTCCTAAGTCCAAATAAAAGTTCTGTAGGTCAACACGATCCCATACAAAACCTTGGGAAGCCAAAGCATCAATAAATGTCTCATCCCCAGAAAATCGAGATTTTATGCCCATTCCCCAGGTTACAAAAAAGAAATCACCAAAAACAGAATTTAAGCCTGGATTATGCGATAGAATACTCTTCATTGCTTCGTCTAGCCTAGCAAACTCTTTCATGCTAATGTACATGCTTTTTCCCATACCGGAATGAGCAGCAGACTCATAATCTAGAGGTACAGGCACCACTGAAGTATCAAAGACTACACCCAAAGCCGGAAGGAGAACAAGGTCCACAAACTGAACATGATAGTGACTGGGTACATGATATGATGGACTTACACCTTCGGTTGTAGCAAGCTCCTGGTAAATACGAGGGAAACAAATACAAACCTATAAGCATTTGTTAAATTGTTGCACCTTAAAAGTAGATGATATACCTGAAGTTTTTCAGTCTTTAAAAGCTGCACGTTAGGGATCCTGTGGACGCCAACACTGACATTCTTGGTATAAACATCGTGAGACCAAGTTACACCAGTATCCGACATGTAACTACTTGAATATAATGGCCTGACAATAAGGCCACAGGAGTTTCTAAGTGGTACATCATGACTAACATATGCAAAGGAGTCGATGTCTGTGGAAACACTGACTTCACCAGGAACTGCTTTACATACGTTATCTACAAATGCAGGAGATAATTGATCACTGGCACCGTCATAAACGCATCCAAGGATATGCTGAAATATATCGTTGAATGTTTGTTGATTAGCATCAGATGAGCAGTTCACAAACTCCTCAACTCCCATAGAGGCTATAAATTATTCATTTAATGTTTATATACAAAGTATTTCGCAAATGTACCTTGGGAGTTAAAATACCGTTGACGATCCAATATGGACAAAGCATTGACGGGGCGTACGATATGTTCAGCTTCATCTAAAAGAAATGTCAGATATTTATGGATGCCAAATAATTAAGTTACCTTCACGCGAACGTGTACGAGTACTGATTTCAACAAACGGCTCTACAAACTCACTAGAGTTATCGTGGGAGACAATTTCAACATAAGGTTCGAGATATAAGTCAGACATAGTGTGAGTAGCAGAAAAAAAGAATAAATGAGAAAGATAATAAAGCAAAAAAAAAAGAATGAAAAATTAGTCCACGGTATTTATAACGATATGAAGTGGACGGCGAAAATGTAACGATAACACAATAACTGACAGAAATCACGCAATTCCATAATCGGTTGTTATTATTGGTGGACTATGATACCATTTTTGCGCCATTTTTGCTTCTAATCGGCTATTGGCTTTTGTATATATAATTTAACAGACGTTACCAAAAGGAAAAATCCCCAAATCATAGCAACAAAAATAAGTCAAAACACACTAGACAGTGCGATTCACTTTGACAGACGAACCTTCATTAGATAAATTATTCCTGCTGCCTATTTACTTGGCCAAGTGCTTGAAAAGAAAAATTAGGATTATCTGTGACCGTCTGATTTGAATAAAAATTTTGTGACAGGGAAAAGGCATAAATTTCTACAATATTTTTAATCCCGCACTATTAAAGGGAAGGAGATTTTTAATTTCTTTCTCTTTCTTTCGTCTTTCCACTTTTTTTGTAAAGTGGTAGTTTCATAACCTGTTTTGAATTAGTCGACGTCTGGTTGACGAGCTGATATAGTATCCACTTGGACCTAAAAGGTTTGACATCATCCTAAAATTGCTCTTTTTTTTCTCTAATATGGTTATACCCTGAAATCCTGTGGTTACACGTTTACTTTCGGAATGATCAGAGTGATTGGAGTGATGACAGACACACTGGATGCACACTGTTTGATATCTATATGGGACAAAAAGACCTTTTTACACATACACTAGGTGAAAAAATAGGGACAACCTACCCTAAAATAATTTTTAACTTTTTTTTTTTCTCCTCCACTCCGTACGACATCCAAGCCATGCCTATAGAGCGTAGCCTTAGGTAGTGAGTATTACGTTTCCCACATATAAAACTGATCAGGATAACATATGGCGGAAGAAAAGAGGAAATAGTCGCAATAATTTTATAATCGTTATATTATAAAATGAGTAGTATTTATTTAATAACGAGTAAATCTCCCTTTTGATTTGATTACTGCTGCTATGCGATCAGGCATGCTGTCAATGTAACTTCTACAAACATCTTTATCTAGCTTGTTCCATTCAAAGTCAACTCGTTCCCATTGCCCGTCGATGTTTCTGGCCTTTCGTTCATAAAGGCTTAACCTAAGTTTCAGCAAGTGCCACATATGCTCTATAGGATTCAGATCCGGACAGTTAGGTGGCCAATCGTTAATGTACTGGACCTTGTTTTGTTGGAGCCATGACATTGTTGATTTGGACTTGTGCTTTGGGTCGTTATCTTGTTGAAGGTAAATGGTGCGCTTGTTCATACCATAGTACTTCAGCGTTTTCATGTAAGTTGTTCCAAGAATATGCTGGTACACCAAGGAGTCCATGGTACCATCGTATACCTGGCACGCATATCCTGATCACTCACTAGTTATACATCCCCACATTACCAATTTGCCGCCACCATGCTTCATTGAAAGATCTATGTGGTGTGGACGAAGGACATCACCAGGCTGGGTCCAATAGTATCTGCAGCCATCAGATCCCCAAATGTTGATCTTCGTTTCATCGGAGAACACTACTTGATGCCACAGTTGTATAGACCAGTTTTGATACTTCTTTGCCCATGCTAACCTCTGCTTGCGGTGGTTATTAGGTAAAAGAGGCTGCTTCTTTTTACGCCTAGAATAAAAATCCATTGATACAAGGACGTTTATTACTGAACGGTAAGTCATAGAATACCCAAGTTGTATGAGCATCCGATGTACGTCCTTGGCTGTCTTTAGGGCTCCTTTAATCAGTAATACCATGATATATTCCTTCGTAGCAGATGACACAAGTGTATGTCTACCACGTGTTGCGGGTACCATTGGCCCAAATAACTTGTTTCTATATCTCCTAACTGTCTTGGGATGGATACCAAATTTACCAACAATATCCTTTGGGCTTCTATTGCTCATAAGTGCAGACTTGATGCTGTCTTGCGTGTCTTGAGGTAAAGCGCGAAGCATAAGTAAGAGAAATTTCGCAGGAAGTAAGAAGAATATAACGAAAAAAAAAGAATATATGAATGAAAGAAAACAGCATTCATTTTATATTATTAATTATAGGAACGTGCATAGCTAATATTAGAATCGGTTTGCATTTTAATTGTAGCTGATATTCCAGGTCAAACTAGAAGAGTACGAAATATGGTCTAAAACTGAGCTGTGGAGTATCTAAAATTCGGCCAATTATATATGCATTACTCCCTCATTTTCCATAGTTGGCTCATCATATTTTGATGAAATACTTCATACATTAACCTCGGTTTAACATATTGCTAGCGTCATGAGGCGACCTTCTCTTAATGCTATATGCTGCATGAAATGAAATTTTCGAAAAGGTTGTCCCTATTTTTTCACCTAGTGTAGTGATCTATGCTTATGCTTGTGGCTAGGGTTAAGCTTACTACTATGGCTATACTCGTAAAACCCTGTGATTTGGCAGTTTTCATAAAGAAATCTTTAATAATGCCAATAAAAAGAAAAAAAAGAAAAAAAAGAACAGATGATATGCTAAACGCATTCCTAACAATTAATGACTTGATCAAAATACAGGTTTCATCAAAAATGCATACTGTTTGCAAAGGAACGCGTATATTTTAAAAGTTGAGCTAATTTCAATCTATCTGTAGTAAAATTTGTAATGAAATTTGAGCAAAATGTTGTATTGTTAAGAGAGCAATATTTTTTAAATATTACATGAGATGCTTCTTTAATTGTCAATAAATGCTTCACAGAACATGATATAAATCTAGCTTTCA